>CM050410.1:2755149-3367649 GCA_027580255.1 Therioaphis trifolii | reverse complement strand
TTATCTGCGTACGCGAGGTCTCGTGGTAAAAAAAAAAAAAAAGAACCGGGTGGAAAAAAAAAATCACTACCCGTAAACGGTCGTAAATTTTTAGCACCTCCTCCGAACTTATATAGGTGGGAAGAAAAAGAGTAACTAAAGTTTTGGAAGCGCGCTATAGCGAGACCGTACACTCTCTGGACACGAGCCAAACCAATAATTTCTGCGTTCGCGTAATGTCTCACGACTCGTGACGGGGCGGGGGAAAAAAAAATAAGAGAGAAAAAAACCCTTTAGCCAGAAGAACGATTTTCCGTCCGACGTTGTTTTGCATGTTTCGTATCCTTTTTACACGACATTATGTACACGTAAGAGAATTCCGGCGCCGTTGGATATTACACGGTTCATTGGATTTTACGGCGTTATAAATTTCTGAAAAATAATAATAATAATAAAATTCTGTAACATCATATAAATAATACTCATTCGAAATCGTGTTGTCACCGTAACGACGACGGTGTTTCAAAATCATTATTGTCTATGTATACGCTCGCGTGTGTGTGTATTTGGTCTCCCGTGTGACCCGAAATAACACCGTACAGTCGTCTCGAAGGGACTAGACGAAATAAACGACGTGCTCGCCGCCGCTTCGTCGTTACGAGACGCCCAAAGTCTAAAAGACCAATTTTAAAACAACATAAATATAATCTGGGTGTTTTTAACTAGCGGATAATGTTAGGGTCGAGGCAATGTTTGAATTAGTAGTTAGTTTAATTATTTGAAATAACGAGTTGCCGCGACTATAGGTACATAATATATATATAATACATTATACGATTCCGCCGCCGATGAATACGACCTGTGTGTGAGTGTGTGTGTGTGTGTACGGTGTAATAATATGACCACCCGCGTTAGCAATCAGAAAAACGACCTGTAACCTTGAACTAATGCGAGTCCCCCTGCCCCCTTCTTCCCGGCGGTATATTGTCTAGTTCCTTCCTAGACCTGATCCGTGTAGTTTTTTTCCCGGACCAGAAGCCGTCGTCGAAGGTTTTTTTTTTCGATTTGTCCGTTTTCTACGACAGTTCGGGTGGAAATCCGCGCCCGGCACGCCGCCATCGCGAGCGGCGCCCGTAGCGAATCGACGGGTTTCGCGTGTACACTCGTAACGTATTTTACGTCAAACAAATTAAAACGCTCCGTACGCAGGTACCTATACACGCGCGCACGTTTTATTCCATCGGGTTTCGCAGCACACGCCGCACAGTGTTATATTATTATTCGTATATAAATAAATACGCGCGTCTGCAAATAACCGACCATCTGCGAGTTTTGATATAGCGCACTCGTTGACAGCGTATAATCTACCTTTCTTCTTCGATTGCCGTTTTTTTTTCTTCTTCCTCCTCGACGTTTTGTTTTATTTGTTGTAAAAATATGTTATAAACTCACGTTATATACATGTGTGTGTGTGTGTGTGTGTGTGTGTGTGTGTGTGTTTACTTCTCGGTGGGCTTTTCAATTGCGATCGTGTATTATTACACATGGTTTGTGGACGGCCGTATATTATAATACACACACACACACACACACACACACACACACACACACACACACACACACACACACACACACACACACACACACACGTGATGCACTATATTATAATACATGCATACACACACACATACACACGTACATAATGTATATATATATATATATATATATATCCTTGATCGTGCGCGCGCACTACGAAATACATATATTATAATGACTTAATAATAATAGTATACAGGCCGGCCGGCCATAGTATACAAGCCCTTGGCAGACATCTGTCCGCGATCATCAAAAAACCGACCGTTTCGATTAAAAACAACATCCGACGACTTGTTTTCTCGTTAAAATCATCACGGCGAGCGTTTCACGTGGACGGTGGCGGCACACGTCAACATCGTGAGGCTGCGTTCCACGCGACAAACGATCCCCAGCGCGTTAAATGAAAAAAGTACTCATAGTAATATATACTAATATCGTATACCTCCACATTTATTATAATAGCGCACGGGCCGCCGCGCCGGCCGGTTACTAAATGAAAATCGTCGTATAATTTTTAAATAAGAAATTCGGATACCGAATAAAGACAATAGCGTGTGTTAAAAGTGTGCGAGTATAACGATAAAGAAAAAAAAGCTTATTCCGACTCGGACACCAGAGGAGCTTATTGGCAGCTCTCTTGTTAAACCCGAAATAAATCCCTCCAGACTCCTGCGGGCTTTTGGTGTTTTGTTTGAAAAGAGAAACGAGGAGTGAAGGTTTAGTATTATTTAGCGAAAAATCTAATCATTTTTTTGTTTGTTTTTTTGTTTAAAGAAATCAAGGCCCCTAAACGGCGGAGGTTATTGGCCTGTCAAAAAACTTTTACATGGTATTTAACGTCTTAAAATTAGGTATTATGTTGAGGAAATATTTAGTAACACATTTTTCCTTTTTTCGTTTAAAAAAATGTAAATCTTTTAATTCTGTGAACGCAAATTGGGAATACTGGGGACGGTTTTTGACGACTTTAATGCGGATTGAATTAAATTAGAAAACGTTTCGTTTATCGATTGGCCGAAACCATCGTAAATTATCAATTAAAATTGTGCCAATAGGAGTTGCCAAATAGTTAATGAAAAAAAAAAAAAAAAAAATGTGTTTTCGAATTAGAATTTAAAGCCGCACGCTCTCTCGGCTATTCTTAAGCTATTTGCGCTCATCACGCGTACGGAAATATCATACAGTACTTCAAAGTTCAAAGTATCATATTATGTCTAGTAATTATTATAATAATAATATGAAGTCGGACATATTTTAACAATTATTATATATTCGCATGTTATATTGTACACGCGAAAAACCGAGTATTGGGCACCAACGAAAAATAATAAAAAACGTGTTGTATGTATAATAATAGTTATGTCTTACCGATAACGGTCTAGTTGATGTTTTTTTTATTTTTTATTTATTTCAAATCAAATTAAATTAAATTTCTCTCTCTCTTTTTTTTGTTTTTTTTTAACGATTCTCGAACAAGTGTCCATATAGAGTCGTCTAATTTTATGCAAACGATGGGCATACCGTAAATTTACAACACGGCAGAACGATTTACATAAAAATAATTCTTTATTTGATACGAGTTTTTTGTTTTTGCTTTTTTTTTTTTTTTTTATTATCTTTTTCGGGGAGCTATTAAACGTCCGAAAGACAAAACCGAATTATGCGTGTGCATAAACGCGTGTTGACGGGACGAAAAAAAAAACTGCTAAGTGAGAGAGAAACGAAAAGAGAAAAAACACAACATTTGATCGCTATAACGCTGTACCCGCCGCACACCACTGTTGTGCGATATAATATACACGCCGCGCCGTGATGTTATAATGTATGCACATCATTAAAATAATAATAATTCAATATGTCGCGGCAGGGTCGTGGAGCCCGCGGGACCGCGTATACACTACATTTGTATAATATTATGTGCACGTATAATAATAATATAATATATATACATTATATTCGACGTGGTCGCGCGAATTATTTTCCTATGCATATATATCGTAGTATCGACTAATACGCCGTTGTACGCTGTAACAATATTATCCGGAGAACGGACGTGAGATCGATCGAAATATTGTGTTGCACACACACACACACACACACACACACACACACACACACACACACACACACACACACACACACACACACACACACACACACACACACACACACACACACACACACACACACACACACACACACACATAAATATATATACGTATACGATAATGGCACACATGATGTTATATATGTATGTTTTATTACGATGACACATTGCGCGTGGATAATACAAAACGGACGTTCGTTTACATTGCAATAATAGTAATAATAATAATAATAATAATAATATCGTACGGTTGTATCGAATCGATTTCAATTACGCGTTGTTTGTGTAACGAGAACGGACACTAACTATATATTATGTGTGTGTGTGTGTGTGTTCGTCGTGACTCGAGGCGCGGTCAGACGCGGGGAAGTCATCATGTGCTGCAGTACTGAGCCATTGATCTGATATTATTATGTAGCCGATCGCCGTCGTCGTCGTCGTCACCCTGCGGTATACGTGAGCCCAATCAACAGTAATCGGTTATCGAATTCGAATCCGTGTCCTTCGGTGTGTAAACGGGGTAAAAAAATATTATTATAGACACGGATAGAAGAAGAAGAAAAAAAAAACCTTTACCAATTTAAGTACGCGACGAGGCTTAACCTGGGTAGGGAATCATTATTATCCACACACACACACACACACACACACGAATATAAAAGTATATACGTACGTACGTGCGTATGTATGTGTGTATGTAAAAAAAAGTAACAAGACGACGACGTGTGGCCTAAAAATCCTGACCGGCTGTGGGCGGTGCGCTAACAAGGTATGTACACACACACACACACACACACACACACACACACACACACACACACACACACACACACACACACACACACACACACACACACGCGTGCGCTCGTGGATATGACGCACACATGCACACCGTCGTACATGCGTATAGACTCGAGGATATTATCCCGTCACTGACCTGTTATTATCGTTACTCGTCTGAAATGAGATCCTTAAAATCGAGAGAACGAATACGAGAAAGAAAAGTAAAGTTAAAAAAAAAAAAAATGAAAATAAAAAAAAATACGTACCTCGCGGTCTTCGCGGTAATTGCGCCGGGCACGACCGACGGACGACTGTTGTCCGAACGGGTGTAATGTCTACGTTACACGACTACGAAGACGACAACGACGGTCTGCAAGTGCACGTCGGACGACGAGGAATCGTGCCCAAACGGTCGTGTTTTTTTGTTTTTTCGTTCTTTTTTCGGTGATACACACACACACGCGCCGCGTAAATGAAAAAACGCGTGCATTTTTCCAAAATCGTAATTATTATAATTAAAATATTTTGTTTTTTTTTCTCCTCGTGTTTATCTATATGATTTTTCTCGCGACCGTCGTAGGTTTTTTTTCGTTTTTCGTTTTTTGTTTTTTGTCCCGTCTGCGTTTATGCCGCGTGGCAGGTCGAACTCTCCGTCGCGGTCGGGCTGGGTACGAGTTCGGTGTGGGTCAATAGTGTCAAAATAACTAATCAAAAATCGACGTGACGCGGCCGTGTGTGTGTGTTGACCAGACGCGTTGCATTGTACCGTGCGTGTATACGTGTAAAATAATTTATTACATTATGCACTAATGGGAACCCGGTGGATTCCAGCGGATCGACCTTTGAACTCGGCGAGTCGATTGACCTTCGGTTCGCGCGCCGCCGTGAAGTTTTTGACGAGACGAGCCCGTTGACAAGCCGTTTAATTCGTGTATGTGTGTTTTACGGGAATACGCGCGGTCTCGTGCGCCTCGCGGCGTCGCGTCGGTCTTTCTATTAAAATTATCAAATCATTATATTATAAACCGAGTAAATATTGAAATATTCATTATAATTTTTTTTTTTTCATATTTATTTTTATTTATTTATTATTATTATTTTTTTTTTTTTATTTTTTTTTTTACCAAACAACGTTTTACAGCTATACACACCTATTTGCATGCGACTGTATGTATAATGCGTTATGTGTATTATAATGTATACACGCGCCTACCGGGCGGGATGGCGAATGAAAATAAACAATGTGTATACAAGTAGCCGTATTAATAATAATAATTGTTCCTATATTCCGACCTTGAATACGGTATACTTAATGAATATTTAATTGTGTACGCTATATTATGTATATACGGACTGTGTATAGAACACATCCATATGATATTATTATCCGTATATAGAATACACACACACACACACACACACACACACACACACACATACGCACATTGTACGTCCGTTCTCTTTGCCGGGTCGGTTACCCGCGGTTTTAAAAAACTATTTATAATTTTTAATTTATTACTTACAGGTCGTAATGTATTTGTTTTAATATATACGCGAGTATTATAATATATATATATATATCTAAATAGGCATCTATTATGTGCATCAAAGCTATATTCTCGTCGTTCGTGCCGGTTTATACATACCTATATTTATATATATATATTATATACACGTGTACGAGAAAATTGTTACTCCACAGGTCGTATCTATGAATAATGACGTAACGTACGTATTAATTTTTATAAAAACTCAATCTAGAAGTTCGAAAACGATTCTTGGACGCGAGTGAAATATTATTTATTTATTTTTTTACGCTTATCGATGTTATTATCGTAATTATTTGTGCGTATAACTACGCGGTCGTGCGCGTATATTATGAACACACGACGCGGTACCGTACTCGCCGCGGCTGTAGCTCGACGAACACACGCGGGCCATTGTGAATAAAAATCCACACGGCTGATTGACAAGTTTAATTTAAATTCAATTCTCGCAGCTTATTAAAAAAAAAAAAAAATTAAAAAAAAAAGCGTGTGTCCTCTCGACAGCGTTCCCGGCTCATTGTAACCAGTCAAATTACAAAAACTGGTTTGTTCCCCATCAATGACACCAATAACTTAGCGTACAACTCGCTCCGCCGCTGACCGATGGTTATTTTTTATTTTTATCTAACAACAACAACGAAAACAACGCAACAACGACGTATTAATTAACCGCGTGTAACGTAGCTCTGAGCTATGGACTATTTATTTAGATAGGAACCGAATATATTCAAATTGTCGAAGTTAAATTATCGAGAATTTGCATTTTATTATTCGGGATACTATCGCGCGGGTAGGTGTATTTAATTTTACGAGATGGAATGCAATAAAAATAAATGGTAATATACGTTTCGAACTCAAAAGTGAGATCGAACGCGCGTCGGTGCGTGCGCGCGCGCGCTATAAAAATCGTTTAATAATGAATAATTTTTCGAATACGTAACACGACGCCGATGCTTAAAACGGTGATAAATTCACTTTTTCGAAAAAAGATTACATCAAACGGTGTGTGCCTAGTATAATATTATATGCGTTTAATGTCCACAGATTGTTCTCGAATACGACGCGTATTAAAATAACGAACGCACACGGACGCACATAAACGCTATCTGAAACGCGCTTTTACGTGTGTGTGTATGTGTGTATGTGTTGATGTACCATAATAATAATAATAATAATAATAATAATAATTTAACATTCTTACGGGTGTGATACGGCACGATGAATATATATATATGTCATTATCGTTATAACGGCGTAGACACACACGTCGTCGTGGCAGAGCGCAAGTTCGATCGCCGCGGTGTTTTTTTTTAAATTTTAATTAGTATTGTACCTTCTTGTTCCTCCGCGTCCAAGTTACGATATCGCGACGCGAGTATACCGCGGTTACATTACGGTATACCGTGGTCAGCGGTCACGTGTTTCACTGCGGTCGCGGGGCCGTGCAGGCTTATTTCGACAAAAACCATAAACTGTTACAGTTTTGAAGTTTTCAATATTCGTCGGGGATCACACGTCCACGCGTGTCGTCAAGACATCATTGTCGACTCGGGGTCTCCGGATCCGGACATTTGCGCGCTCCGAGTCACAGAAACAAGCGCGTAATATCCTTTACTCGTAGGCGTAAGCGTAAATAGGGGGTGGTAGAGGGTTACCGCGAGAAATTTTCCGTTGACACGACTTGGTTTCACTGTGATCAGATACTTAATAATTTTATTCACCGACAGACCGAAAAAAAATCATCCAGTTTTTGCAGGTGTTTTTTTTTTTTTAACAATTTCACATTCTCGAGTTGTTCTCTTTCCAGTCTTAATTTTTTAAACACACTACCGTTTAATTTTTCCCTCTCGGTTTAATACGATATTCAATAATCTGGATTCGTAATCTTTAATAGTTTTTCCCTTTAAATCTTTCTTTTTTTTTTTAATATGTGACTTTTAAACCTTTCAGGCAGGTGACCCCTTTAATCCGGCCCCGAAGTTATTGTATCTACTTAACGTAACCTATAAGAATGCCGGCGAAGGTATCGCAATAACACCGTCCTATATCATATTCTCCTTGGGATTCGAGAGTCTGAGGGGAAATCCTCCACTCGAAATCCCGAAAGCGGTTTGACAACAATAAAACAGTACGCGCGGATCTTCTATACCGTTTTCGCCGAGAAATTCACTCGTCCGTCGTCGTCTTCCGGACGATTCGTCAAAAATCGTCAAACGTCAACACCACTTAGCGGTTAGCACTCATGCGCGGATGTTCGGGGGACTCGGGGCTGAAGCCCCCCCCCCAGAACGTTATCAAGCTCCCTCGGAATGTTTTTATTCTCCTTTACTTTACTTTACTATGACTGTTCCACCGTTACTAGCTGTGTATAGTAACGCTCTAAATTTAAAATAACCGAAACTCGTCGCCTAAAAAGTTTCTCGTGTCAATCGGAAAGGTGAAAATTTCAAGCCCCCCCCCCGCCCCAAACCGACAGATTACAATAAAAAATCTGCCTATGGGTTCACCGAACGTACAGCCATGTATTATGCATTTATGCGCGTCGATCGAAACGCGCGATTTCCGATTTATCGCTCGCACCAAATTTTTATGGAACGAGTTTTGGGAAATGTGTTTATCGTCTTGAAACAAAAAAAAAAAGAAAAAAAAGAAAGGCCAACCCTGAGAATCGACTCTGAACTCAAAAGATCGTACGAGACGTTTAATGCGTCTGCACGGACGTGATATTATGGCACGCGGAGAAATACCGTGAAGATCGTCAAAGCCATCCTATACACGGATGAACGAAATACATCATTATTACGTGTCGGGGTCGAAACGGTGTTGATTTGTCGTTTAATTTACGAGGTTAAAATTCAAATTACGTAAACAAGCCCGTCCTGTTGACGGCGACCGGTGCGAATCAACGTACGAGCCAATGATTTTTTACCATACGTCGGACGGGGGAGGGTCGGGCGAGTGTGTTTCCGAGTCGTAAAAATACGAATAATCTTTTACGGTCGACGTCGTTTTTAACGAATTTTAATTTCATATTTTCCGAAACGATCTGTCGAACGAATTTCGGTTTTCGAGATTAATACGGACGAATGGGTTTGTAACGCGTAATAATAATATCATACGCTAACGTTATAACACAACTATAACTATAATACGTGCCACGCTAAAAGTTACTACAGCTCTTTTAATAACAGACGACCGGACGATATAATATTCGATTAAAATTATTATCGATTTCGGTCATGTATATTACAATATTTGTATAATAATTATGGACAAACATCATCGCGGCGTTTATAATTAACGTTCGTCCTTGACAATGTATATGTGTATGTTATATGTATATATATTGTATATATATTGTATATACGTATATAAACCACGTATGTGCGTTATAATATATACAGACGAGTAATCGACCGACTCGTCGTTGCTCATGAAAGTGTTAACGGGGCCGTTGGTGATTATTGGATTGCTTTTAGTTTTAATTTTTTATATTTTTTTCGGTCGTCGCAGTCAACGGGCAAGTTGTCGTGAGCGGCGGGCGGCAGTAATTCCATAATTTTTTTCTCTTCCGCTTTTTTTTTTTTTATTCTGTAGAAGGTTTAAAGCGACTTTTGAACTCCTCGTTATATATATATATATAGGCAGGCAAGCGCGTGGCGGAGAGTTTTCACAGCACAAAACGTGTCGCAAACGAGTTAATGAAGTATGAAGACTAGTAGAGATTGTAGCGAATATAATGTGGCTCGTTTAGAAGTTACTTCGGAGGGAGGAAGAAGTGAGAAAAAAAATATGACTTCCCGTCAACCGTGCGCCGAAGAATGTTTAATGAGAAAAGTTAATAAAATACCTAAAGTAATTCGTTCGCCGAACGGTCACAATAAAACGCACTACTATTATAATGCGCGTCTACGTCTCGACGCGATGCAAGCGCGTTGTCGACTCGCCGTCGAGTAAGAGTAAAAAAAAATAAAAATAAAAACGCGCTGTACAACCATTTACAATTCGTAAGATCGAAAAGCAAGACAGAAAACACGCCGCCGTCAAAACACCCTATGAGACGATTATATTTCGAGCCCGATCGCGATTCGTTTGGTTTTTTTTCCCCCATTTTCGAAATCCACTCGCGAGAACGAGTCGACGACCCGTGCGACACGAAACGATCGACAGTAGAAAAGGAGTAAGACCGATAATTATTATTATTATAACGATGATACGGGCGCGTGTGTGAGTCGCATGGGTGACCGATACCCGCTCGAGTCGTCGACGAGATTGTGCGATTAGGAAATCGTCTTGGCGGGTCCACACGTTTCCCCGTCGTGTTTCCTCGTCGTGTTCATCAAAGTCGAGAATTATTATGTTTGCTTATTGATTTGCTATACTTTTTTTCTCTTTTACAAAAGGCGCGAAAAGTGCAAACCACGCCCACTTCTCCTTGCCGCACACGAATTATTGTAATGATGACGGTTTGATTTTTTTTCAAAGTATATAGTGACGCGGAAAACGATAGTAAAAATAATACGATATTATATAGGTACAGCAAGCGTATAATACACAGAATACTCCGTCGACGGGGTATTGAGACTCGAGAGCAATAGAGACGGTCGGGAATTAAACAGATCACGGACGAAATTTATATATATATAAATAAATATATTTAATATATAGAAGCCGAACGTGATGTGCCCGGGAAACGATATGTCCGTGAAGCGCATACCCGTGTGCACTGGGAAATATATAATCGACCGTGTCATATAGAATCGCATTTATAGGCTCACGCACACACACACACACACACACACACACACACACACACACACACACACACACACACACACACACACACACACACAGACAACAACAACAATGGTCTTCGGTATTCTTTTCTATTATTATTTCATTTCATTTTTTTTTTTTCTTTCGTTTTTGTTTCCTTCCGCGATCGCCACGCGGGTGATCTCCCGCCGCCGCCGCCGCCGCCGCACGTTAATACGACCGGTCCGTTGGTCCGACGACCACCGCCAAACACCTCCAAACTTCCTTTCAGATTTTTTCAATACGTACACGGCGCACACGAGGAGCGTACGCGTATTTACGTACACACAGCTGCGCCGCGTCTATTGTATTCCGCCGGTGTTTCGGCGTCGATCCGTCACGGTCGCCGCGGCGTGTGAACGCGCGGACCCGGAGGTCCAACCCTTTGAGCCGGCCCGACCGTTCGGACCGGAGACGGAGGCGAAAGACGAAAGGGACCACGTTTATTTTTGAAAATCTCCATCCGCACTTCAAACGCGTCAAACGCGACATTAGCGCACGCGGCACTCTAAAACGGATACCCGTCGCACACCGCATACGACACGACGGATGACGCGCCCTCCGAGTTTATGGTTTTACGACCGCGTTTACGTGCGTCGTGTTTTATTGTACGCCCACGAAACGGCCGCCGGTCAACCGGCGCTTGGGATTTTCGGGGCGAGTGCCTACTGCGAGTAAACGCGTACGCGCACGTCGCGGGCGTACGACCCGTCACGAAAAACGGGCCGCCGCCGCGCGCGAGCTGTGAAATCGATCGGATTCGGCCTGACCGCGGGGCTGTGTTTAATAAATAATACGTTTCATTGGACCACGGTCGGCGGTCGAAATATCGTGCGCGCAATAAAAATATAAAGATATACCACGTAAATACAAAGAGAGCGAGAGAGAGAGAGAGAGAGAGAGAGAGAGAGAAATGGTCTGTTTGTATAGTAATTCTGATTTTATGATTTTCGAAATAATTGATCGTTCGTGAAATATTTACGCCGTTATTACAACGACGTCTCGGAGAGCTATCGACGTATAATCTATACCATTGGTGCCCAACCCGCGGCCCGTGGGCCACATGTAGCCCCTTTACGAATTTTCTTAAATAAAAACAATTTGAAAAAATGTAAAATAATTACAAAATATTTTTCTATTAATTTATGAATTTTTTAAAATAAATATTTCAAAAATACAATAAACTACAATAAACTAAAACTACATAAAAATGTTTTACATTTATTTTTAATATGCAATTTGAGCTTGTATTTCTTTAACTAAAAACGAAAAATCTGTTTGAAATTTAAATGTTTATGTCCTCAAAGTTGATCAAACTGTTGTGTACCTACGAAGTGTACCTCAATCCATAATCTTTTCAATAGGCAATAAAAGGTATGAAAACAAGTCTAATATGTAAAATAATTATTTTTGCACTTTTTTACTTTGTGGCCCGCTTGAAGGTAATAATTGTTTACCAAAGTGGCCCGCCGAAGAAAAAAGGTTGGGCACCAATGATCTATACGAACGGTCTACGGCAGCGGTTCCCAACCCATGGGCCGCGAGCAGCATGGTACTGGGCCGTGGACCATTGGTATAATATTAAATATTTAATATTAATATTTAAAATGATATATGATAATATATTTTTTGGTTCTTATTTTTGAAAATAAATTAAATGAAAATATCAGCTAGTGAAGAAGATTCGTTGATTGAAATGTCATGTGATCAGACTTTAAAATCGTATTTTAAAAGTACACAATTAGTGCCATTCTCGTTAAATGTTCGAAAAGACCATCCAGCAATCGCTAAAATTACACTCAGAAACTTGATGGGCTTATCGACGACTTGTCTATGAGAACGTGCTTTTTCTACTTTAATTTATTAAAAAAATAAATATAGGAATAAACTGAATGTTGAGAGTGATTTAAGACTAAAACTAACAAGTTTTAATCCATATATTGACTTTCTCGTCAAGAACAAGCAATGTCAAAAATCACATTAAATTGTTTATCTCGTGATAGAGTTGAATTAAGTTTTTTTCAAACAATTGTTTTTTTTTTTTTAATTTTCTTAATTTTTTATTCCTAACATACATGTATATAACATATATGTATTATAATTTTATGAAACCGTATATTGGTATACTATGGATGGGCCTCAAATATTTTTTTACAAAATTAGTGGTCCACGAAACTAAAAAGGTTGGGAACCGCTGGTCTACGGTTTTTATTTCCGAACGATACGCATCTTTAACAATCGACGAGCGCACGCGAAAAGCACACGGTCACACGGTGCACGTTCGCGGTCGCGGTCCGCGAGGACGTTTCGACCCCCGGTCTTTCCGACAGGCGAGTCCGAGATAGCGGAATTCATTTAAAAAAACAACAACACGACAGGGGACGGCCGCGCGTCGTACACAACGGTCGCAAACCGCAACGAACGGCGGCGGCGGTTCGAGCAAGTGTCAAAACGCGAAAGTCGCGAGCGCGCACCGCCACGGCGGCGTATATATACGTATATTTGTACAGCCGAAAAGACACTCTGGAAAAGACTCGGTGTGTTTATCGAGATCCATTAAAAGATACGGATCGCGACCGTCGTCGGGGACGGTTTCCGGAACGCAACACTTTTGTGTGTACGCATAATACGAAAAATAATAATAATAATAATAATAATAATAATAATAATAATAGTATTAATAATGAATCGCGTGAGTGGAGTGAAGAAAAGCCGATAGGTACCTACTCTTCGTGCGCGCAACAGTGAGAGTGGTATACTCTAATTAAATGTATATAACGAGGTACATTGAAAACTAACAATTTTCATGAATTTCTTAGAGCTTTCGAAAGTTGCAAGTCAACTTGTTCGAAACTGTTTGCAAAGTTTTCAATTATTAAAACCGAATCGAGAACATTTTCTTCCGCGGCGGTGAAACGAAAAAGAATCGTCAACTCGCCGTTTTATAATACGTATATAGGAAAGTTTCCCTCCGCGCGTATCCACGCACTCGCGTCGTACACGTATACACACACTTTAATAAACTATATATAGTATATACACGTGCACTGCAGGCGAATCGCCACCTGACACTAGACTACGAGAAATTTTCTTCCGTCGTACGCAATTATGTACCTACGCAGTGGCGGCCTGGGCACACATTACTTGGTCGGACGGATAAAAAAAAGACATTATTTTTAATAAACGTATTATAAAGACTACATTCTTGGTTAGTAACAGTGGCGAATCAAAGGAGGGGGCAAAGGGAACATCCCCCTAAAGTTACTCATAGTAATACCCTAACACCCAAAACACCTAATTTTATTAATAGAATATTGACAAATATTTTCATTTATCACACTATATTGTTGGAGCGTGAGCGTTACTCGTAGGATTGGTGATCATATCTTCTCTCACATACACACATTCAGCCAAATTTCATTGTATACATTTGCTTTTTCTCTCCCCTCCCCCCCCCCTCCCAAAAAAAAAAAAAATTTATCTGGATTCGCCACTGGTTAGTTATTAGGTAAATAAGTAAATACGTTTACGAAATTAAAATGCAAAAATTAATTTAGTTACACAAAAAATAAGAAATATTTGTAATTAATATAAAAGCAGTTTTGTCAATTCAGTTGATGAATGTGCATAACAACTTATTATTTCATCTAAATTAGGAATTTTGTCACTATTAATGCTAATAAGTAATAAAGGTTCCAACAGTTCCTGACTAATTGATAATAAAAACAAGATTATAATATTGTTTTTATTATTTTTAGTTTGGAGAACGATCTTTCACAATTTACTTTTGTGCACGAAAGAGTTTATATAAATGTATAAGCATAGTACAGATTTGTGAACGCAGCTATACGAAAGTCATACTTGTACAATAATTTCATGGCACATGGTATACATTTATCACAAGTCGAATTTTTATATTCGTTTGGTCAGTAATATTGAAAAAAAAACAGTTTCAAAGGACCTTGTTAGAACGGGGCCCAGTCGGCGATCGCCGTCTCGCCGACCTGGCCAGGCCGCCACTGTACCTACGAGTATTTATATGTACATATACACACGTCTATGTCGTGCGCACGTGGATGTACGTATTATTATCGATCTAGGACAAATGGACGCGGCCGTTTGGGCGCGGGTACGTTTGGACGCGAAAAAAACATAAGTTATAAAAATATATTTTATTTTCCGGGTATAGGGAAACTATATCATAATCATAATTATTGATGTTACGGAATTTTTTTATTCGAATCTTTGACAGGATACTTACCAGACGAATTACAACCCTTACTAGATTGGTTTGAAGACAATTATGTGGGACGAATTAATAGAAATCGAAGAGGTCGTCGATTATCTTTATTTCCACCTAATATTTGGAACATGTATGACAGAGTTTTGAATGGAAAAAAACAGAACCAACAATCACGCCGAAGCTGCTGATCGAAGACTAAACACGGAGACGGGCGTTAACCATCCAAGTTTGTGGTCTTTTATAACGTGTCTTCAACAAGTACAGTCAGGTAGAGACTTTTATTACAGTCAATTAGAAGCTGGAAATAGTCCGCCTAAAAAATTTTAAAAATATATCGATGTTGATGAGAGGATTTTAAAAATCGTTCAAAATTATGAACAGAGTGAAATTTTGTCTTTTTGAGAGGGATAGCCCAACATATTTCTGTACAGTAACTTAATATAAAAACCTAATATAAAATTACGAATAAAATAAATATATTATAATTTATGTTTTTTTTCGCGTCCAAATGTACCCGCGCCCAAACGGCCGCGTCCATTTGTCCCTGTTCGTATTATTATATATTACACTATATTCACGTTGTATCCGAGAAAATTTGTATTTCAAAGACTCGAGCTCAAAATTCTCTCGTATTATTCAACGGGTCGTGTCAAGTTGGAAATTGGACGCGTTCGATAAAATATCATGACGTAACACACGTTTTTATTTTTAATAGCCTATTACGGCGATTTCCAGCGCGTACTTCGATCCGTCTCCATTGAACGATAATTCGAATCTGACGTCATTTTTCTATGAATATTGTGCTCTACCATGCTGCAGTTAGGTAGTCGAGTAAATTTAAAAACCGAAATAATTATTGCGATAATCACTCGATGACCTATATTATATAATAGGTATACATTTGATATTGTACGAACGTTTTACGTCGGTTCGGTTTTTCGTGTGAAAAAAATGATCAATTACCGTTATTGAATCGAATAACTTAAAAACACAACCGCAGTGATATTGGGACGAAAACAGAGTGTACGCGAGTGTAGCGTGAGAAGTAATTGAAAAATGTGACGAGAAAATAATACAACGTGATGGATCCCTCGTCACTACTCCACTTTTCTAACCGCTAAATAATTACATTGATAATCCGCAGTTTGTCATTTCGGTGTATTCTTCTTCTTCTTCTTCGTTTTACACATCAAATTGTTTTTTTCGTATTAAAAAATAAAACTGCGATCACCATTAAAGAAATGAAAGATTTATGATATTTTAATGCACTCTCTTGGGAAATGTTACGAAATAAAAAAAAACAAGAAAAAACAAGAAAAGAAAAAAACAGATAATACGAACGCAACACCACGTTCTGTAAACGCTAACTTTATACGTACCTAATAATCACACACGCTGCTAATGGCGGATTATCGTAACTTTTATAAACGTACTATAGCGATTTCGGCTAATAACCGCCGGTCAAATCCACCCGCCGCTGATGTGATTAGACGTACACGTACGAGCCCTTAAAAGGTAAGGTGGTGTAAGTCGTTATCATCGACTTCTGGGAAATGACATGTTTAGGTACTAGAATGAATTTTTAAAAATCTGGACAAGTCCAATTCATATTTCAACGACACATTTCTGTAATACACTTTTTAATCTAACTTTGTGTTATGTTGTTTCTAGGGCCCGGTTTTTCAATCATGTATATTTTATTCATGAGATAACTCGAATCCGTCGAATAAATTTATTCTGAGGATAAACCTCCGGATAAAATGATAATCGTTTTCCAATGTAAAATTATATACTAGATGGATATCCGGCGAACAGTCATTATCATAGGTTACCGTAGTTGGTATAAATAAGACGTTTTTGTTTACAATAGATTGTATGTACGTACGAACGGCGTTGCAGCGTGACGTGTTGTCCCCGTCGTGCGGTCGTCGTTCGCTCCGCGGATAATTAGATACGAGAATATATCGCGAAAAAAAAATAAAAAAAAAAAAAAACGTTTTCGATAAAAGTAATTGCGGCATTACGACGACGACGCTGAAAGCGGATGCACAGACGGTTTACGTGTATCGAGGGGAACGTACCTATCGAGCGTGTGTAGACGAGGGGAAAATGTTATTTACTCGTCGTGCATGTTTTCGCAATTACGTGCCGGCGATCGGTTTAGATCGCGCCGTGACTCATTCTTCCGGGTCTCCCCGGGCTTATTGATGACGGACTTAACTTTGGACGGAGCCTGCAGAGTATTGGCTTTGAGTCGTCAAGTCGTGTGCGCGCGCGCGCTCGTGTATAACGTGCTCGTGGGCTGGCTGTCAGTGTGGTATATTTGATTACGGATCCGTGCGCGGCGTTTCGCGTCCGGAACGAATATATTAAACCCGGCCGCGGTTCGGTTCGAACACCGTTCGATTTTTCTTCGTCCAGAACGTAATCCCGGGTGCGGCTCTCCGCGGTTCTTTTTCCGGGTGCGAACGCGTGAAACGTAAACGACAGGACCCCCCCCCTCCCCCGCCGGTATTTTGTTTGTTCGACCCGCGTAATCCACGCTCGAGTCGTTTTTGACATATTAGAATTTTACGTAAATATTTACGTTGCACGCGAAACCGTCGGACCGATCGGAATAATAATAACAATAATAATAATAATAATAATAAAAAAAATAAAATGTAATCAAAAATGATCGTCGCGCATAAAAAAGGATTCACGTTTTTATCATTTTTTATTATTATTATTATTTTTTTTTCATAATTTGAGCGTCCAATTTGATCATGATTTAGCCACCGGTTACTTAAAAAGCCTCGGTTTTTTTTTTTTTTTTTATTATTATGTGCTACGAACATATTTGAATTTATGGCCTATAAAACCCATCGGGCATTTTTTACGTTTATGTTTAAAATGCGCTAGTTATATTCCATTATAAGTTTAAATGACCATAATTTATGTCAAACGTAAGTGCTTTGTAGTATAAAATGTACATTTTTGCAGTCGAATTTAACGGAAAATATCCAAAAGAAAAAAATGCGTTTTTACAAGGTACGCCGCGGTCTTTTTTTATTTTTTTATATTTACAGTAAATAACGTCATGACTGAACATTTATGAGCATATACTCTTGTTTTTCTAGTATTTTGTTGTATTTTATTTCGTTAGCGCGCGACGTCGTTTATTATTCATTCGAAATGTATATATAAATTGTCGCGACGCTAAAAACCGTGTTCGTTTTTTTTTTTTTTTTCATATTCCAACCCGACACAATCATTTTATCCTCGACTTCTCGTTTCGGCAGGTTCGTAGACCCGAAAACTTTTCGTCGGCACACTTACGGCGCAGTGGCGTTGACATATATACGGCGTCATCGATAATGTTATTCCAGTTTGAGGTGTTTTTTTTTTTCCACCGCAAGAAAGTAAAAATTGTCGACGATGTCGATGCCTCGTGTACGCACCGTACGCGAGTGTACGTACGTACGTACACAAACGCGACTGTTTTGTTTTTAATTTACATACACCGGCGGTGATAAAATATCGACGGTATAATTAATCGTTTTCGTTTACAACCGAAACGTGTACAAATTTAATAACGGATGAAAAAATGTTTAATTAACATATTAATACGTGTATCGATAAGTTTACACGAAAACGAACTCCGTAAACGGAAACTAGTCTTCGATAGCGAAGTGTAGGTACACTTTTTTTTCCTTCCGACTGCAGTGACGCCAGATGGCGGCTCCGATAAAAAAAAAAAATAATAATAAAAAAAAAATAATGATAAAAATAAACGAAAAAACAGTTATAAACAGAAATGACAAGTTTTAACGCGATTCATTTCGTGGACGCATATATTACGCGGTAGGTACCGATAATACCGTTGCGAGAAAATCCGTACGCGCATAACCTAACGATAAATCTCCGTGTCTTGAGTGTCGAAGACGAGCGCTATATACACGTGGTTTAGACTGCCTCTAACTATTATCGTTTTCTTAAATTCAAAACGAAAAAATTGTTAAAATATTTTCCACTCGTCTGTGATCAATCGGAAAACGTTACGATATTATTCTCTATAGTCTATACCAGTGGTATTCAAACTGGGTGCCGCGAGCATTCACTTGGTGTGCCGCGGTTTTTTGAACCTTTTTTTTTTTTTTTGCATAAATGACCGATCGAATTGAATAAGTTTAAAATGTACGAAAATGGACGCGTTCGACTGTCGTGAACCCGCAATATTTAAGCGTATACTGATAAATCGAAGGTTTGCAGTAAGAAAGCGACTATAAGACAAGTTATCTTACATGATAATTGCACCCTAACAACATGTATCGGTAATGTAATTTTTTAGAATACAGTAAAAACTCCCTTAACGGACACCTCTGAATACCGGACGCCTCCGATTAGCGGACGTTTTTATGTGGATATATAGGAACATATTCTCTTGCTTTGTTATTCCCTCTGATCAGCGGACACCTCTAAATAACGGACAATATTCCGGCTACCGAGAGTGTCCGGAATTCAGAGGTTTCATTGTATTAAAATTAGTGGTCATAGTGTGCCATGGAAATTTCGTGAAGGACGAAGTGTGCCGTGGTCAAAAAAAGTTTGAAAACCACTGGTCTATACGATGTATAAACGTCATGGCACCGATCCCGCAGTGGTGTGCGCAACCTACACGTGTATTATACGATTATCGGGAACAGGCGCGGGTATAGATATAGGATGTTATGACGTGCGACCTGATAGGCTGAAATCGATTCAAAAACGCTATGCGATGAGAAAAAAAATTACCGACCAGGGACTCCCGGAGGGGGGGGTCAATGGGGGCCATTGACCCCCTGAGATTTTTCATGTCAGTTACAAAATTGAAGGTTTTTTTTTACGTGAAGTCGGTCTCACACGATTGGGGCACTCAGTGACTTTCCGACAATCATTGTACCATTAATTACGAGTATTATATTATTAATATGTACCTATTCGTAAAATTAATAGTCGTACTTCACGAGTCACAATTTTTTTTGCTCCCCCCCCCCCTGAGTGACATATCTGTGGGCGTTTCTGTTACCGACGGATCTCTGTTTTGAAAATTCGGCGTACACTCTCGAGAATATAGGATAATTTTTTTCCGTAAATTATTGTCCGATAACAGACGTTTTTTTTTATTCGGATCGCGATGGATCAATGAATTCGTGTTTTCCGATCGAGAAATGTGCAGCAGAGGGAACGGTTTGAAAAACGAAAACAACGCGCTTTGTCGCGGCTTCAAGCAAAATTTGGTTGTGACGAAAAAAAAAACCAAAACTAACGGCCAGGATTTAAACGATGAAAAAAAAAATGTTTTTCACGCATCAAAATATTGTAAGATATTCTTCGAAATACCCCTATGTCGTTTGACGTGAAATGAACGGTCGGAGAACGCGACGGGCGATTTGAAACGAACCGAAACACGACCGAGACACTATATGAATCGGTAACGGCGTATTCCCATTGGTCGTAGACGTTCATACCACGCACGAGAACGGACCAATCGAAACGGTTACTTTTATTGTTTATTTTTTTTATTTTTATTCCTTCCTGTCGTGACGATACGTAGGATGAAAATTACTCTCGCAGACAATTGTATCGCTTCCGTCTTAGGTACAGTGTTAATAGAAACTTTTTGTTTCGGGGGTTTTTTTTTTTGTTTCTCCTTTCCTGAAAAAGTTTCACTAATCCATTTAAAACTATGAGCAGGTACGCGCCGAGTGTTGCGATAAAAAAGTTTAATGAAAATTGTTTTCTACGTTTTCGACACGAGCTGTACCGACGGGCACACACACACACACACATATGTATTATATCCAATTACACACAACGCTATATATTATAATATACGTTTTACACGTTATTATTATTTCATAACTCCTGAGCCTCCACACGAGTATTCTAACTGAAGCTATTAGTAATCAATTTGATTAAAAAAATGAAATAAAATAAACACAATACGATATGAATAAATAAACGCATATACGTTCACGCGTGTATACAGTGTATAATGATATTGTGTTTTGCCCATCACGAAGTGAATTCCGTAAAAACGGCGTTTTCGAAAATAAAAAAAAAGCAATCAAATTCAAGCGACCCGTCGTGTTTGGTGACGTTAGAAAAAATCGAAAATAAAATAGGTCACAACCTGATGATCTGACCGATGTGAAAATCACGATTAGCACAAATCAAACGATATTTATGTCCGTACCGAATGGGACGACGAATGATTGTTATTAACAAGTAGCTTTTGAGCGTCATGTAGTTATTTTAATTAAAAATACAATTTTTTTTTTACGTGATATAACGTCCATAAACGCGCGCGCGTGTGTACGCCGACGGTGTGTGCTCGCTCGGCCACCATTAAATCAAACGAGTAGTAATTTATGTGATTGTTTTTCGAATTATTATAATAAAAAGCGAATCGATAAGCGTTTTCAATTTGTGAATCAATAACAGACACACAATTATAATAAATAATAATAATAATGGTCGAATACGAGTACCTACGATTTCCGTTCATTACGGCGGCGGCGGCGGCGAACGGACGCGGGATACCTACGAATATGATCGGTAATGGCATTTTCTGGAAGAAATAAAATAAAATAATAATTATCGCTGTTAACATGACGTCAGCCGTACAGGTGTAAAGCTATAAATTCGGGTTTCCAAAGTGGCAACGCACGCTGCTACAAAGGTTCAAGGTTATCCGTGTATACTCGACTCACCATGTTTATTTATTGTATGTATAACTTATAATGAATTTATAATCGTATGGTACGCTCGTACACTACACACACACACACACACACACACACACACACTCGTGCTCCAATCGTATATAGTTGAGCAAACACACGAAATCTCACACGACGTCAGTGACGGATTCAAGGGGGGGAGGGCACAGGAGCGTTTGCCCCTCTCCCCTCCAGATACTCACAGTAATACACTAACACCAAAAACACGTAATTTTATTAATAGAACGTTGAAAAAAATTTTCACTCATCATACTGTTGTATTGTTGGAGTATGGTCGTTATTCGTATTTCGTAGCATTGGTATTTGGTGCTCATAGCTCTCTCAGATATATACATTCAGTCAAATTATATCGTACTTTTGCTTTTGCACCTCCCAAAATTAATTTCTAGATCCGCCACTGCACGGCGTAGTGTATCACGTTTTTGCCGTCCCGTTGTGACAGTTCGAAGCGCGTCAAAGGATATTATATTAAAATATTTAGTCGGCACCGAGACGAGATTATCTGCAGCTGAGTCTTCTTCACATAGATAACCGTGCATATAATATGACACAACTGTAACACCGAATGCATGGTAACAATTTAAACGCAAATTTCGATGTACACACACACACACACACACACACACACACACACACACACACACACACACACACACACACACACACACACACACACACACACACACACACACTCATACTCACATACATTTTCCATCCATATGTGATTACCTCTATACGTGTACCTCAATGTATATTATGTTATATATACATATACTACACAAATTTCTCAGGAGGCCACCTGAATACGAGCGTGTGTGTGTGTGTGTGTGTGTGTGTGTGTGTGTGTGTGTGTGTGTGTGTGTGTGTGTGTGTGTGTGTGTGTGTGTGTTTGTGGGTGTGCACGTGTCCGTGTGTGGGTGTGTGTGCACGTGTGCGTGTGCGTGAGTGTGTGTAAAGACGTCGGGTCTAACTTTATTACAGAAACGGTTTGCGGGCGGGACACCGGCAATTTGTCGTGGACACGGCATCACGGCCGTCCGAATTCGCGTCTCGTCCCGGGGAAATAAATATAGAGAGAGACACCGGCCTTTGAAGCGCTCGACATCATTTGCTTGTGCGTGCGTGCGTTGCCGTGTACGTACACGTAAATATAGGACGTCGATACATATTGGATTGCGCCACGCCGTCTCGAGGATACAAACAAAAGATCCGGGGGCGCTGCTGCAGACGTACTCGCCCGTATATAGTGTATATATAAATTTATTTATAATATATACTGATTGCGGGACCGAGCGGAAAATTCAATATATCGGACGGTCGCGAATTACTTCCGGCGGGCCGAACGCCCGCGGCCACGAGAGCAGACCGACTGACCGATCGACCGGCCGGAGAAGTCCGTATAACGATGGACGTATGGATATTATGAATATTTTGTCAATAACGTCAATACGCCGACGGGAATTATTATTGTCGTCGTACGGACGGCCGATCGACCGGGTGACGCGTCGAGTCGAATACGCACGGGGACGACGACGACGACGTTGGCCGGGCCCCGTCACATCACAGGGGTACGTCTCGGACGGTGTTTCGGCCGGATTCGTTCGTTTTCTCTCGGGTTATTAGACGCGTTGGGACTTTTAATTCTTTATCGAATGGAAAAAGAACTATCGCGCACTGTACACGTCGGAGTGTTCCGAATAATCGATTATTATTCATTTTGTCGTACCCGAGCGCATATTTCCTATTGCCTTATTGGTTTGGTCGAATGAACAGGTACACCACGAGGACGTATTGTATGCACGGTGACAGGCGCGTACACGAAAAACATTTTTTTATTATTTTTTTTTCGGAGGTAGGGCGGGTTTAAAGTAATACATTTTCATACTTTTCATACCAAATTATGTAGGCATATTCGTTCGTCGTTGAAAAACTTTCCTGGAATTTCGAGGGGAGGGGTTAAACCTACTAAATCCCCCTTCTTGTGTGCGCGCCTGGTGGCAGTGAATGTCGGGGATCAAATAGCGGAGGATTTCACGACAAAATCGATTCTATTTTTTTTTTTTTGAAGAAAAAACATTCTAGTCCATTGTGAATCGTAACAAAAACTGAACTGAAAACTACAATAACGCTTATATAGCGATAAATAATGAAATAAACAAAGAGAGGTCTTTCGACGCGTCGCGGTTTGGTGATTTTCAAATCCGGCAAACCTAGACCGTACAACACGACGTGTTCGTGTGCTAGACTCGCGTCCGGAGACGATCCCCTCGTCGTCGTCGTCGTCGTCGTCGCCGAGATAAAGGACTATTACTCATATTATAATGTACCGTACGTATATATTGTACGACCCGATCGCGCCCGCACCGCGTGTCTATTCGTTGGTCCGTCGTCGTCGCCGGTCGTCCGCACGTCATTTATCAACCGGCCGGGCTTATTAACACGTGTTTCTGTTTCGGGTTCGTTAACGCCCGCCGTGTGTGTGTGTGTGTGTGTGTGTGTGTGTGTGTGTGTGTGTGTGTGCGTGTGACCTACGCAAAGATTTGCCGTCACTTATAATGTATTATTATTATTATTATTATTACTGTACCGGCGGTGGCTGCGGCGGCCGGCGTGTCCCCCGGGCTACACGCGGCACTACTGTCCTCTTAATTTTTTTTTCTCCCGCGTCGTGGCCCGTCGTACACACGCCGTGCCGCTACAACACCACCGCCGCCATGCACGTCAAAACGTTTTAAACGATCGCGTACCGTTCGCGCAATATAAAATATCGTTTAGTCATAATAATAATAATAATAATAATAATAATAATATAATCACGGTAGTAATAGTAATCATAATATCGATGATAACGTGCGTGACCGCATCGACTGCAAGCGGCGGCGGCGATCGTTTTCTTTGTTTCGATTTTAAGTGGTCGTTTATGCCGAACGTACACACACACACACACACACACACACACACACACACACACACATACCTATATCGTATAAAACGTACGTTATCATAACGTTATAGGCCTATAATAATATTCACGGGCACGCGGCGGCGAGTACCTGTTTTATTACGCCATTCGACTGCGCGACGCGTGAATAAAATCCAAAAATAAAAAAAAAAATCGAAAAAAATACCACTACCTCACGGCGCGAACCACGTCCGCCGCCGCGTTTAAGTTTACGACTACCGCCGCGCTGCCGCGACACGGCAAGTACACGGTAAGTACAACACGATTCTGCACAGACGATTAGTCGTCGTGGTCGACGCGGCGATTTTTCCCACCCCCGCCGCCGCCGCCGCCGCCGCGTACGATTTACGCAGTGTATTAGTGTCGGCGTACGCGGGATCGAGTGCCGTACTAATAAGTATAATAATAAAAAAGCGCGTTTTACGTGGGCGTATTTCACGACGTCGTCGATGTAATTTACATACGAATGTCGAGGTGCGATTTCACTGTAAGTCTCGGGTGGGGTGAGGGTGCTGCTGCCAAAGACCCTCTGTTTCGTTCGCACTATATTTTAAGATCTTTGTCTTATCGGCGGTATCCGCATTTTTTTTTACTTATTATTATTATTATTATTATTATTTTTTTTTCGATACCCATTAAACTATATAATATTACACACTCAGTAGTTGTATAGGTAATGAATATGATGCTATTGTTTAACTCAATACAAATTAAAACTATTAGACTATAAGCTCGATGTTTTTTTTTTAACAGAATTTATTTCACACTTGATTAATTAATTAATTAATTAATTAAATAAAACGGTATTATCGGTCTGAGCGTACGTAAACGTATCATCGGAGATTTAATCGAGCAATGTATATACGTACACGGTAAAAAAATATTGTTTTATAGGTATTATTACTACCTACTAAAACGTATGTTCCGTTTCAATTAATTAATTATAGTAATCAGTAATTATTATGTCTATTTCGTATGTTTCTCAAGTGGTAAGGACCGTGGTGCCCCCAGCACAAGTTTCGCTTAAAAGGGGTGCTGCAATATTAAACTAATGTTTTGAAAACCGATTTTAAGATATTCTATCGATGTAGTGATTAAAAAAAAAAAAAAACTAAAATGGAAAATAAATATTGGGGTGCTCATTTCAAAAGTGTAGGGTGCCGATCACACCCGAGGCCCCTTTACGAATGAACCGGACACGACTATACGACGTCCGCGGAGCCGAATAATACGTAGGTACGCACGTACTCGCGTTGCGGCGGCGGGGCGGGTCTTCGCGGCCGTCGTGAACGAGAGGAATGAAAAAAAAAACAAAAAATAAAAATAAAAATAAAACCGCGTAACGACATCACGACGGATTTACAGACTGACTCGCGAGTGTGCCGGCGCATAAATATCGCCGCGGTCGGAAACGCGGCGTGAAAACACGTCGGTAAGTGCTAAACGCTGTTCGTCCGCGGCCGGTGCGGCGGACGCGATTCGCGCGCGCACCGGTTCCGCTGGTGACGTACGACGCCGGGCCGTGTCGTCGCGCGTTGTACACTCGGGTAGGTACAACGCCCGTCCTCTGTTCGTAACGTATGAAAACGTACGCGTACGTAAACGAACATAAACGTATACGTTATTTTTTATTTGTTTATTAAATTATTTATTTATTTATTATTATTATAATTTTTTTTTTGCAAACGTCCGGCGTCCGGCGGAAAAATTCGCGACCCGACGGGAGACGGACGGAAGAATACGAGCGCGCGGAACGTTTATGCGGGGGCCCGGAGAATCCGATGTCGCGCGCGCGTATTGGATTCCCGTGTGACGTCAACGATACTAACATACTAAAGTCGACTCGCGACATAACGAAAATCTCGATACAACAAATAAAACTGTCGGTCCCTTGAAAATCTCGTGATATACCTAACGAAAAATTACATGCAGTTTAGTCCCCTCGACATAACGAAGTTTTTTTGACCAAAGCTCTCACTATGTAACGAATTCCCACAATTTCGGAGCTTGATATTACGAATTTTACGAGTCTGGGCTATGTACAATAATAATATTATCATACGATACGATGAAATGCATGTCGTCGTTATTGTATAAGATACTATTATTACTGTTACTAGCTTGCTATTACGGTGTTTGTTTCGGCGATTATCACACGATAAGATAAATGACTCTACAACGTTATCGTAACCTCTACGATTTAAAAAAAAAAAAAACTGATGACGAAGAAGTTAATGATAAAAAAGAATGGTCCGAAGTCACCTCGAAGGAAGCTAAAGCAGATGTCTCCGTGCCGTCTTAAAATATTTGCAAAATCATAACATGGACGAGAGTGTATTAGGTCACATTTTAAAATAAGACAATACAATAATTGACCAGGTAAGCGCAAGTGGATATACACAAAAAAAAAAGAAAAAGAAATATGTATGTGTGTAATTAATAATTATAATATGTAATCCAATAAAATATTAATTTTGAATTTTTTTTTTTTAAATCTTGTTAAAATGAATTTTATTGAATTATTCTTTCGATTTAACGAACTTTCGATATACTGAATTTTTTCCTCGGTCGCTTGAAATTCGTTATATCGCGAGTTGACTGTATTAGTAATACGACGAGAGTTGGGCGCGGAAAGTATAAAAAAACGAGAGAGAGAGAGAGAGAGAGAGAGAGAGAGAGAGAAAATCGCCGCACCGTTCCCGGTATACGTCACGTGTGCACACGCTAATTTCACGTAAACGTTTTCGTGGAATACGACGCAACTGCTGCACACACGCGTGATCGAATTACGGGAAAGAAAAAAAAACGAACGAAAAAAAAATAAAAATATCCGATTCGAAAGAGCGACTCACGAGACGACGACGACGACGTCGAGTCATTATGCCCGTCCCCGCCGCCGTCACGACGTAGGTACCCCTTTAGGTTTCAAGGTTTTTGTTTTCTTTTTCGTTTTTTTTTTTGTCTCTATAATAAAAAATCTTTTTCACGATTCGATGGGTATTATACGTCGTGCGTTGTTTTCGACGTTTTCGCGGTATTTCTCTCGTTGGCCGCGATGGCGGCGGCGGTCGGCCACGGTGGTCCGGCCCCGGTTTGACGGCGCGAAGGTCACGTCGTCGTCGTCGTCGTCTACGTTTTTATCATAATATTATATACTACCCACACGACCAATATACCGTGCTAACACGTGTTCACCACATTGGGTTCGCGTCCGTCGGGGGTTCGTGGCTGCATGTGTACGCGTGTGTTGTACAGGTGACACGACGAGTATAGCCTCGTGAGACGACGTACACGCCGCGTTGAAATTCCCGCGGGATTCGGCGAGCCCGTTGTGACATCGTCGCTTTTCGCCCTATGACCGTCAAGACGGTTAGCCGCCCGAGAGACAGGTAGTAGTTGTGATGGGCGATCTGAATCGATCTTTTAAAAGATCGATCTTTTTCATGCGATTAATCGATCTTTTGAATCGATCCCCAGGACCCGATCTTTTAAAAGATCGATTCATTTTAGATCGAATCGAATCGTCGATCCGATCTTTTAAAAGATCGATTCATTTTAGATCGAATGGAATTGTCGATCCGATCTTTTAAAAGATCGATTCATTTTAGATCGGATCGGATCATCCGATGTTTTATACTAAAGGCACTGAACTCTGAAGTACCTAACTACTAAAACAGTGCCACCACAATGTTCCCGGCTCTATAAGAACTCCGTACATTGCTATTCAATAATTAAAATCAGTTTTGAAAATGTAATATACCACTTAGTTAATTATTTCTTACCTAGTAAAATAATTTACCGTAGTAGAGCTTCGTGTCTGCAGATCCAGCATAAAAAGGAACGCAGAACGATGTAAACAATGCGCTTTTTGTGTTATTTAATGTTCGACTCGTGATGTAATGAATTTCTCTGAATAACGATCAAAATAATAATAATTTATTGTAATAACGATTTTTATTTATTTTTTTTGTTATTATTATTACGTACCCCGGCGAAAGCGGACGATTGAAACGTTTGAATGTCGACAGAGCCGGATTAAAATTTTTTGCGCCCCGGGGCAAACCTATCTAAAATTAAGAACTATTTTTTTATAATCATAAAAAAAGTTTTTTTATAATTTGGTATTTATTACATGTTAATTACGTATAATTTTTTTTAAATATCCGTATGTCTGTAAATATACATTCAGTAAGCTGAAGTTCATAAAAAACAAGTAGGTACAGGATCCAGGGTAACAATTGTGAGAACATTGACAACATTTTGAGAACTTCAGTTTCTTCCCGACCGGCTAAAATAGATGCCATATTAGAGAGTCGTGAAAGATTTCGAGCCCTTTGACTTCAACGAATCAATAAATTCGAGTAGGGGCCATTCATGAAATTAAGTAAAAGACATTTCCATACTTTTTTATATGCAAAAAAGTTAATTTGTTTGATGTAATAAACTTATGTTGTAATCAAATTGTTTGTAAGTTATTTAACGCCACTTCATAGTGTATTATAACAATAAGAAAAATGTATTTTGTAATCAACCTATACCGTTTGGGTTCAGGACCCTGGCTGAACTGTACAATTTGTACTTACGGCCCTGAGGAAAATTTGATACGAACCATTTGGCTTCCTCAGAAATCCTAGTGAGGACCCCTGCTGTAAATGGTACCTACATTGTTTCAAAACTTTGCGCCTTTAAAATCTTGCGCCCGGGGGCAGATGCCCCCTCTGCCCCCCTTTAATCCGGCTCTGAATGTCAAAATCGTACGGTAGTGGAAAAATACACCGAAATACACCGATGTACATGCAAAAGAGTAACATGCACTGCAACAAATGCGTTCAAGTCTGTTGAGCTTTGTACGGATCGATTCGTAACATCGATAACATTATTATCGTCCGCCATAGGCGGATATTGAGGAAACTTAGGGGGGGGACTTTAGCCCTCCCAGAAAGTTATCAAGCTCTCTCGGAATGTATTTTTATCCCTTGACTACACTTTACCGACCGTTCCACCGTGAGTTCGATATATTCGATAAATTTCGTATGTAGAAATAATAGTATAATACGTATTATCAAAATGTATCAATAACGATGAAATGATTGATATATTCACCGAAAACATTAGATTTATAACTTAAAAATAAAAAGTGTAGTGTATAGATATCAATGGTTTATTTATTTATGAATTTTATTTTGTTCTTATATTACCTTTACTCGTCATCTGTTAAACACAAATATGGCGTCTCAGCTAAAACGAAGTTAACTAGCTTACTAGTTTTTTATTACGACGGAAGCTCGTTTCTGAAAATCGTTTCTTATGTTGTAATGGGTAAGGTAAAAATGTCACCCATACAAATGTAACCAAATATCCGCTCATGTCGTCCACCCTGACGGTCAACGAGACGATTTAGAAATAGAATCAGTGACGTGATGATACTACTCAATTCGTTTTCTCCGCCATAGTATAATTCATTGCGTTTGATAAATTATATTTTCAAAGCTTATCGTGTGTTTTATTAGTGAAAACAAAAGACGGATATAATTTGTCGCGGGAAGTAAATCATCATTAAGTCGACGAAAAACAAAACAAAAAAAAAATAAATAATAATAATAATAATAATATCATTATGACGTTATGAACACAACCCAGGGTATAGTGTATACATACTGTGTAACGCGAGCGTGTATCTTAATATTATTACAGGTACCGCAGTGGCGGCGGCGGCGGCGGCGGAGGTGTTGATGACTTAATCCTGTTTAAGTTGGGCGCGCTTTCTCGACGCGATATTTAATATTATGCTAATTACGCGATGTTTAAATCGTGCCGGTTGATAAATGTCGCCGGCGCGCGCGGGAATTCGGGGAGCGTTTGTTGTTTTCTCGCGTGCCGCCGGCCGCGCCGTCGCGACGAAACGGAGTCGTCTGAGATCGTTATTACGAAACGTTTACGTGCACCGCCGGGACAACGACCGGCGGTGGTAACGTCTCTCGCTCGTCGTCCGCGAATCGGTCGGGGCCAGCGCTGGTGGAAGGGCAGGGCAGAAGGGGCAGCTGCCCTGGGCCCCGACCTTTTAGGGACCCCGTGCCTTTCGTTTCGCGATTTGTCGGCCTAAAAATTTCGTTTTTCAAACTAATCGTTCCCGTTCCGTCTGTTTTGTGAAAATTCGAATGGTATTTTAATATTTAACTTTCATATTATGTTTCATAATATTATGTTGGTAGGTACTTGTAATGAAATCGTACCGATATCATTCACTTTTCCGCACCCATAGTAAACGATATTATTCAAAAAATCTACAAAAAAAATATTTCACCGCTATCCCATTTACGGTACATACCTAGTTATATCAGCGATGTATTGCTTAAGTAAATCATGGGTACACGCCTTATTTCATGTAGTAATACTATCATTATATGGTAGGAACCAAAAATCGTTTTAAGTTTGTAAAGTTGTGATCATGTAGACCAGTGGTGGGCAAACTTTTTTAATGGGGGGCCACAAAGTTTAAGAAATTCTAGAGGAGGGCCGGAATTATAGAAAAAATGCATTTTGTGTTAAACTTTAACGATTAGGACGCACCAAACCGAGATCCGGGAAATATATATTAATATGAATAAAAATAGAAATGATATACCTAATATCATAGTGCCTACTATCTACCTACGCCACGCTGTGAGAGTAATAATTATGACGGGCCATATACTATCCATTAGGGTGGATAAAAAAATTATTATTTATTTAAATTTACATTTATTAATATCTAAGGATTTTAGGCACCCCGTGAAATTTGGGAAACCCGGCGCCCATGCATGTAGACATTCATGGCGTTCGGAAACCATATTATCTACAACTAGAGCACTATAATATCTATAGTGCCTTATCCTAACTGCGACCGCGATGTCGACTATAGTTGACTCTATTGATAAATAAATAAATAATATCCCATGGTTGTTGATTATGACCGTTTGATAACAAAAACTTGTTGTTAAACGATGACAAATGTGGATTTTTCGTAAAAACTAAAAGAAAAATAACAATAAACCGATACCTACCCGATACCGAATCACGTCATGAATATAACCACGAGTTGAATAATTTATATTTGTCAAATTACAAGTTGTACACACGGCCGAATTTTTTCATTGTATAATATTTATGACGACAATATATTTTGGATGTTTTGATAACTCGTTCCTAATATACGTATATGAAATGAAAATAATTGTATGTATTATAACTAATATGTATTTAAAAGTTTTAATACATGAAGAAAAAGGTCGTATTAAATAAGGTAACAATTTATGTTGAAAAAAAATTATTATTTATTTAAATTTACATTTATTAATATCTAAGGATTTTAGGCACCCCGTGAAATTTGGGAAACCCGGCGCCCATGCATGTAGACATTCATGGCGTTCGGAAACCATATTATCTACAACTAGAGCACTATAATATCTAAGTGCCTAGGGCCCAGTGAAAATATCCGCCGCGGGTCCCGCTAAATCTTTCGCCTCGCCGATGCTGGACGCTGCTGCGAACGCGTTTTTAACGCGCCGCGGCAAAGCCGTGAAATTAAACGGAAAACAAAATAATAATAACAATAATAATGATAATGATAATAACTCGCCCGATTTATTATCGCCCCGGTTTATTTTCGTTCGTCGCCCGGATTTCGCGATGAATAATAAAAATCTCGTTTAACTCCCTCTCGGCCGCCGTCACACCGTCGTCGTCTTCCTCCTACTCCGCCGCCTACTCGTCCACTCGTCTGGCAGTCACTTATCATTAAAACGCGCGGGGAGTAGAGAGACAGAAAACGAAAAAAAAAACGAAAAAAAACGAAAAAAAAAATCCCCAAACGAAAACAACAATGCGTAAAACGGTATTGCCGTCGTCGTCGTCGTTTTTATCTGCTACGCGAGCTACTACTACTAGTCCTTAGGAAAACAATAACGACGGCCATCGGGCGGCCCCGGGCGTGGAAGCGCCTTCCGCGCGCTCTCAAAAACGGACCGTAAAAACAGTTTTTAACTGTTGACTTTTCTATTACTGCGGCGGCGGTGGCGGCGGAACTGCACATTTCTCTCTCGTCGTCGTCGTCGTCGTCGTCGCCGGGGTGCAATTAAAACCCATTGTACGGGCATCCGCGACGAGTGATAAAATTTTTTAATTATCGTCCCGGCACCGGGGGTGGAGGTAGCGACCGAAACGAAAGATAAACCGTCACCACTCACTCACTCGTTCGCTCACACGCGTAAACGGACGCACACACACACACACACACACACACACACACACACACACACACACACACGCGAGCGCCTCGAGCTTTTCGTGCCGAAAAGGATTGTCACGCGTACACTGTGGTGAGGGTTTGGATTTTTTGCCGGAAGTCCGCGTGATTCGTCGGGGGAGGTGCCGGCGAAACGGCCGGAAGCACAGTCGACCGGATCGCGGCCGGTGCGACGGGGGCGATCGCGTGCGAGCGTCGCGTCGGGGTAAAGGCGCGTTCACATGCGAACCGTCGCGTGGTCCTGAACCGTTTACCGGACGCGCGTTTCGATAACACGTCCAGCGTGGGCGTGCCCGGGGTTTTTCAATTGGCCGGACGACGGACCGAGTTCGGTGTCGAGTGAACTTACGAGCGCGAGCGCTTTAATCGTTCCCCTCTGCACACGCTCGGTCGCGCGAGGCGTTCTGAAAATCGATAACGATTCGGCACACGGATCGATATCGTATTTGTACGAGACGTTATAGATGTCGACCGGTGGCGCCGATCCATATGCTATCGATACCCGTTAAGGGTGGGTGGACAGGTGTGGTAAGGCTGCGAAACGGACTACCTAAAATAATTATTTTAACGTGTGAAAGTTATGAATTATTATTATTTATTTATTCTTTTTTTTCTAAAATTTGGCTTTATTTGAAGAATTACAATCTACAATTTACAGTGAGAACGATAAGTAATAGAAATAATAATTTACACACTGCAGTCGTAACATTAATTTACACGAAGACGAAACACACCAATTAATAATTTGTTAATTTTTTGGTTCTCAAGTCACGGCACCAGTTACTTTTGAGGCGTCTGTTATGAATTATTACGATGAAGCCATTCGCTAAACCGTCGAGTATGATGTCACAGGCTTCCAGAGCTAGTTTTACTCTGTGGTAATAACGCCCCGTAAGAACTATTGCACCCCTTAACACGGCCCTGTTGGCAATCAATAAGTTCGCTCGTTACTTGTAGTTATTCAAATTATACGTAGACGGGGTGGAAAAAAAAACGAGAGGCAGTCGTTCAACCTATATCTATTGTGGTCAGGTGGATGGGTACTTGCTTTGAAGGTATATGCTTAAAGTGCTTATTGCAATACCTCTAAAAACTGACTTCGGCGCCACTGGTATCGACGGCGTATACCTACGTCGAAACAAAGATTTTACGAGAGTAAAAATAATGTCCGTATCAATATATTGTATATATTATAGCAAATGATCAGAGGCGGTTTGAGTATACTGTTTTTGGTGCACTGCACCACCAATATTAGGGTGGTGGGTGGGTAGGTGGGTGGTCAACACAATGTATATATTTTATTGTTTTATTAACAAAAAAAGTAAGTAAAAAATAAATCATTGCACAATCATTGTTATTATAAAAAGTGTAAACAACTTAACCGAAGAAAATCAGGTATATGAAAAAATTTATAAAAAATATTTATTTATAATTTCTAGGATGAAGGGGGTAGGTGGGTGGGTGTCTATATATCGTCTTGCACCACTAAGTATAGTACATTCAAACCGCCTCTGCAAATGATGGTACATATTATTTTGTTTTACCGGGCTGCCGTACAGTTCCTCGTTTAATTGTGTTTCGTCGATAAAATCGTTTAATGAAGAATGATGAAAAAATTAAAAAAAAAACACCGACGTGGTTAATTCAGGGGGTGTGGGTGTGAGGGCTTCGAAGTGACGTCGTGCGGCCAAAAGCCAGGCGTTCACGGTGTTTGTAGATCGATCGAGATTATACGGACGGACGCCCGGTGTCGATGCAATACCATTTCTCGGAGTGTGTTTTGTAATTATTTTATTTCGGACTTTTTTTTTTTGTTTCTAAACACTTTCCGTCGTCGCGGGGACGTCCTGGTTAATTGACCGGCCAGGACCGTGCAGGTGTATGCGCGCCCGCACGCACGCACGCACACAGGCCCGGTGAGTGGGCGGACGGCGGGGAGAGAGCGAAGAGGGTGTTGTATAGTCTACTACTAGTCTACAGTCTACTCGTACTAAGCGTTACGAGACCGCCGAAAATACGATAAATTAGGCGAACAACGTATTTTGTAACAATAATAAACGCGTGTGCGTGTGTTTAATACGTTAATACGTACATACCGACGTATTATTATTACGTGCGCGAGTGGAACTCGTTTCGCTCATTAATTGATTAATGATTAATAGCCGAACAAATGTAAATCAAATACGGGGCAGATGCGTTGAAACGAAAATAACGCCTATCCCGGCCGAGACGTATGCGTTGTTTTTTTTTATTTTTTCAATTGCGTGATTCCGTTCGTTTTTCCCGGACCGACTTACTATAATGTCGTATTATTGTACCGACCGCGATATGTGCACGTGTAATTATAAACGAAATATTATTAAAACGCGCTCACCGTATTATAATAATTCGTATTATTATTATTATAGTTGTTTTTCCTGCACACGCACACACGCAGCGAACGTAAAAGACACAACGGACGAGACTACTACTCTATCTTGACGCGCGCGCGCGCTCACGGAATGGAAGTCAGCTGTCGGGTACTGATAATAGCGATAGTAACAATAATAATAATAATAATTATTGTTATTATTATGAATAATATATTCAATTAGACGTCGATTATTGTGATAATTAGAACCGTCGTCGGTGAGTGTTGCGAGCACGGATGATGATAAGGGGCGCGCGGGACGGGGACGACTGCGACTGCAACGACGAAAAAAAGGTGAATACTAATCGACCGACCCCCCACCCGGGTCATACTCGCGGGGATATAACGAGGGATTTGTTGACCTCGGCGCAAACCAAATGGTACGAGTTTCTTCGTACGGTAATTCGCTCGTATTGTACCGTGGACACCGGCGTACAGCAGTCGAGTAGAGGGGGCAGACGGAGAAATTATAGAATTTTTTTTTTAAGTCGTTTAAGTGTTCAAATAAAATAAATATGTTTACCGTCCACGACGGCGGCGTTCTAAGTTATTAACGAGTCGACGAAATCATCGGTAATTATTACGCGACGATACGACTCGGGTTGTCGTTCGACGTTTGCAGTTTTGACGATATTCGACGTAAATGAAAAGAAAAAAAAAATGGTGCGGAATACGATATGATTAAAAAAACGGGGGCGCAGGTACGATAGTGTGCAAGTGTTGCTGGGATTTTTACGGTTTCTCGGGTTGCGGGCCCCCCGAAGAATCGGACCCGAAATTTCCGAGTACAGGGCGTGACGTCTGATCGGTGAGATCCGGCGAGGACGGGCGAAACGCGTCTCGAAGCGGCGCGGCGGCATCAATAATCGTAGACGAACGCGTTCGAATGCGATAAAACGGCGCCAGAAGCCCCCACAGGGAATGTGTTTCGCGATCGACAAAAACCGACGACCGCAGTCGGTGCACAGCACAACCATCGAAGTAATAATCTTGAAAGTTTCTCCGATCGAACTTTAACGTATAACATAAGGGGGTCTGATTGCGCCGTGCGTGCGTGCGTGTTCGTGTGTGTGTGTGTGTGTGTGTGTGTGTGTGTGTGTGTGTGTGTGTGTGTGTGTGTGTGTGTGTGTGTGTGTGTGTGTGTGTGTGCGCGCGTGTGTGTGTGTGTGTGTGTGTGTGTGTTGCGTGATCGCGTGCCCAGCATACGTGTGTATAATACACAGTCGCTCGCGTGTGTGTGTGCGTACAACATATACGTACGGTTTACGTACACACACGCGCTGTAATTACTAAAGTTTGGCCGAGAAACTTCCAATTAAAAAATACGGCTGAGAGGTTTATTGCCGTACGAACCGTGGTATTCACCCCGACGACGATGTAAAACCGCGTGTTTGTACTCACGCCGCCGCGTGTTATGAGGCAAAATACCATTGTTATTAATTCGCGTTGATTTCCGACAAACAATTTGTTGTCGGTTATTACGGCGGATAGTTTGAACAGGTAAAGTAATATTAGTGATATTAGAGTAAAACGTCGATATTTACCGCCCTCTCGTTAAAAACATAGACACAAAACTCGGATAGTTTTACCGTCTGCATAAACTCGTGACGGTTAAAAACCATTGTGCATTGTAGAGGTCATCGATGATTTTTTTTTTTTTCTTTGATTTTTATTTAAATATACCTTCACGGAAAGTCCATACGAATTCATGTCAGATCAAAGTGTATACGTAATCGTTATGTTGTTGCGCCCAAAACGCTCTTGACGAACGGTTGGCTCAAATGACTCGCACCACACACACACACACATATAATATATATATATATATATATATATATATATATTAATATTATGAAACGACCTTATGGAAAAAGGGTGTCGAAAACAATTGACGAAAATGATTTATAGAAACAATAAGGGAACAGCCGTAATAAATAACTGTAACAATAATCTAAATTGAAGGTATTAATCGATATTTGTTTAGTGTGTGACGCGAACGCGATTTTGTACTCGTAATGAAAACAATACTATAAAACCAACCATAATACTTATGTCAAACATTCGATTCGATAAAGATCGTATAAAGAAACCGTTTGATCCGCGTGTTAGTTTTATATTTTTATTGCCGGACCGTGAAGATAAAAATTATAATTATTCGACGACCGTGGAAACGTAATGTCAATCTAATATTACACGTCAAAAACGAAAAAAAAAAATCGCCGACGTTAACATATTTCGATTGATAACACAACTCCTATCGTGTTATTACTTGTTTTACTAAATCAAACGAATAATGCAATACGCCCGTATGAAAAACACGCGATTGTGTTTTCTCTGTGTGTAGTACACGTGCAGTACTCCCCAGACGGGTTATAACGACGGGCAACGCGACTGCGTGTGTTCTCGAGAGGGGGTGTACGGAGATTACCGGTGTCACGAGGAGGATTATGTAAATTAAAAACGATTAATTTCCGTGTAGATTACAGTGATTTACTGATTCGTAGCAAAAAGAAAAAAAGAAAAAGAAAAAAAAGAGAGTGGGCTGTGGGAAACTTTTGTCAACCGCTCGTGCTCTCGAAACGTCTCAGCACGTCTGGACCGCGCGTGCATAATAATAATAATAATAATAATAATAATGATATTAATAATACGTAGTCTGCGAGACACACCATCTTTACACGGGTCCGATCGTAGGCGAATCGTTATTGCTGCGGGTCTTTGCGTGTGGGTTCTCGGTGAACTCGACCCGGTCGGAAGAAGACGAATGCGTCGTGGAAACGTTTATTTTTTTGCGACACACATGAAAAAGCGTTGGGCCAGCGGCCGTGTGCCCGTTCGGAAGTTTTGTTCGCTCTTTCATTCCGAAACAATCTGTACCGACCGTTAGAATTTCAAACGTTACGAGGAATCAAAAGTAGAAAAAAACCGAGTCGTACTCTCGTGATTCTAACACAGTCGACCGTCAGACTCCCGCACCCCCACGCGGACACCACAATACGAGTCGCACGGTTTTCACATTGTTGTTTTCGTCCGATAACGTCCGAAAACGTCATTTCCGCACCACTACTGCGCTTACGTACTGGCGAACCGTCGAGGAATAAAATGATATTCCGGACGGCGGCGTGTGACGGGACGCGAGTGGCGAAAATCATCACAGAAAACCATCGACCGTATCTAACGTTTTACAGCACGGCCTAAAGTGCCGTGTCCCCCTCTTGAAATTAAAGTGCACCCCCTGAATTACAAATGCGTTTTTAGTTTCGATCAAAAAAAAAAAAAAAAACGTCAAACGTTTTGGAATTTTAACCACAACTTACTGTATTATCGTTTTGTATCTCGACATAAATCCAGTACTCTGTAGTGTGTTTCATTTCAAATTGTTTCATATTATTATAATATTACTAAAACGTTTTGAACCTTGACTTGTATTTGTTTTGTATATTTCTATCCGAAAAGGGGTTTTTTTTGTTTTTTTGGCCATAGAAATCTGTCAAAAAGATAAAAATAGAATCAAAAAGCGTGTCCTCCGAAATTGGACGTATTTTTGACGTATTCTCGCGACGGTAGAAATCGTGTGGCGGTGATGGCCGCCGTGTCGATAACACGATCGCGATAAATGCGGTCGCGTATCGTGATTTTTGGAGAAAAAAACCGTCACGCTGTCGATTAGCGAAATAAAATGACACTCGCAGGAACTCGCGCCGGTATACACTCGACAATCACAATAATAATGCGTGTTTGTACGTGAAGGTGTATGGCAAAAAAAAAAATAAAAAATTCGCCATGCACGGTACCGTCTGTATTATTATTATTTATTAATATTTATTATTATTATTTCGTCGTTATCAATGAAATCGAAATTAATAATAGTATACGCGCGCGCACACAAACGCGTCATTATTACATTATGATTATTATTATTATTATTATCATCATTATTATTAGTAGTTGTATTATTATTACAATATAATACGCGGGTAAGGTTGTTTTGCGGTACACTAATAAATAACACTGCGCACAGGATGTAGATAATTATAATTTATAATAAAACTCGGTAAACACACGAACGTCTGGTGTGTTCACAAAAGTTTTTAAACGATTCGTCATAGATTAAGTCATATTTCATATTGCTGTATCCGTGTACCCGAACGCGAACCGATACGTACACGCGGGTGTGTGTCATAATAATAATAATATATGCGTGATAATATTACACGGGCACGTTGTGACTCGGTGTTCACTGCGCGCGCGCGTTCGTGCAGGTCATGTGTAGTTATGTGTAGTTATAATACGTAGTTATGTGTAGTTATAATACGTAGTTATGTGTAGTTATAATACTTAGTTATATGTAGTTATGTGTAATGTGTCGAGTGTGCGTCGCCGCCGCCGCCGCAGAGTTAATAAATTACGACGTGGGTACGTCACACGGATGACTGTTCGTTTTGTATACGAAAATAACAGCCTTCACAGGACCCGCACCGCGGTAATAACCGAATTAGTGAGTGAAAATCCGACGGAGTCCGTGTTTTCGCCGGTCGATTATGCGTTTTTTTTTGTTTTTTTTGTTTTTTTTGCCTCGCGCGCGTAATGAAAACTCGAGTTTCTGCATGTGCGAGTAGACGTGACGGAAACAGTGACCTGCACCTTTGTCCGTGGTCCGAAAAGACTACTTTTCAACCCGTCGTGCCTGTTTAAAAAGTAACCGTCCGAAGCGGATTGATATATACACGTGCACCAGTGGCGCGATTCGGGAGGCTAAGCCCCCCACCCCTGTTGCGATTTTAGCCCACCCTCAGATCACAGAAGTGATTTCAAAAATTTCGTTCAAGCTAAATAACAATTGATCTTTTATATTAATTTACCTATAGATATACAACTCTAACCGAGTGACATTGGAACATTTTTGAAAAATATCAATTGTGAAAATATTCAATAGTTTCGCTGTAGACGTGCAACATTATTATAAACCATCGGAAATAATTGACCGATTTTCCAATGTTGAATAGAAAAATATTTTTTAAAATTGTAATTTTATAAATTTGAATCGTTAATATACTAAATAAAATGTGTGTACGTGTGTACGTGTGTACGTGTGTACGTGTACGTGTGTGTGTGTGTGTGTGTGTGTGTGTGTGTGTGTGTGTGTGTGTGTGTGTGTGTGTGTGTGTGTGTGTGTGTGTGTGTGTGTGTGTGTGTGTGTACGTGTATAATGTCATGTTACTCAGTAAATTGTACATAGGTGATAAATAAATGTTTCTTCTCGACGTTGCGTTAGGAGGGAGTAATACATTTTCGAACCTATATAGGTACACAAAAATATACTGGTAGTTCTAAAAGTCCTCAGCGCCCCAACACACCTACTGGCGCCACTGGAGTGCACGACGTACGTTTTGTGAGTTGACTAATTATTACGCGTCGGGATGACGTAGTAACGCGTCGAAAGTAGATCGCGGTTTTGTTTTTCCTCGCGGTGAACGTTCGCGACGACGACGACGCGGTTGCAGGTCTGCAGGTCACGCGAATTTCTCGCCATGATTTCAAAGTATTTTTTTGAGCGCTTCCAGTACAAGCATATTATGATACGGAAACTCAATCATTAACGCATAGGTACACACAGCCGGTCATTAAAAGAAAGTTTAAGGTCCGACCGTCTCGGGAAACACGGTTTTCGAAATGTATACGTTTCTAAAATATATTGGATCGTAGTCGAATTTTATTATGCGATTTTAATTATTTATAACGTAAACGTTAAAAATAAAAAAATAAAAGGGTAATAACGATGATAAATAAAAATACTATTTCGACATTAAAAACACATTTGAGCAATCATTTGTCTCATCGTTTCTCAAACGTATTTTCGTGTCGTATACCAAGCATAATGTAATATTATTATATTATATGAGAACGCTTCCTGTCCTCCGTTCACGTGAAACACCGTTCGTTTTTCAATTCGTGTACACACGCGTACACAAAGAGATAGGCGCACGCGATGAAAGGAAAGAGGGAAAAAATGTTTTTACACTTTTAATTATGTCGGCGGCGTTGTATGAGACGCCGCCGCGGCGGTTCGGTTAAATATTGCATTACTCATCAATTCGTTATAGTTTCTCGCGGAGAACACGTGACGGATAATCAATAACAAACTGTCGTTCGAGCTTCTAATATCGTATAGGCGCGGTGTACTTTTTACGAGTAGCGCACGCCCGGGCGACTCGGTTTTTTTAATCGGTTCCGACGATTTTGTACGCCGCCGCCGCGCCGTCGGAAACGCGGGCGCGAACGGTTATTACCGATTTATTCAAAACGAGCCGTCGTCGTTCGCGCGTCGTCCGAATAGCAAGTGTCGTCGAGTGTTACGATATTTTTGTGCGCCGAACGCCGCGGCGGGTAGGTACGACGGGATCGTCCCTTTTTTGATCATCATGTCCCGTTGTCCCGACAAACTTCAAACGGGACGCTTTTTGTCCCATTTTTTGAAGATGGTCCCGTTTTGATCCCGTTGTTTCCATACAATTATGTTAATTTTATGAAAAAGAAATCGCGACGTACGAAACAAATATCCTAAATATGCCTGAATTAAAAACTCAGTTCCTTTTTTTTTAAGAGAAGCCGACGAAATTTGTGGGAGGGTTGTGTATATACCGAGTGTAAATCTATTTTCCCAATGGAATACGGTGGGATATCAGATATTCTACAAAGTACCTACAAAAATGGAAACGTGTATATTGGCCGTGTCTATCAATTATTTTAATAAATTAACATCATTATTGATCAATTAAGGAAAATTCGGGCTGTCGGACGCGAGCAAACGTATTACGGCCGATGAAGGTATCACGTATGCTTTTCACACTTGCAAGCATCATATTCAATCGTTTCGATCTATGGATTGTACGTGCTCACTTGAGAAGATAACGCATGATAAAAATTTTCTTGCGCTCGAACGAGATGCGAATTGATCATACATCAAAAGTCATTGCCGCTTTTGCAACGGAGAAGGTTTTAGAAGCGTTAAAAAATACTAAATTTGCATTCCTTATGAAAGATAAATCAAATGACGAAAATCTAAAACTCGTTTTTTATGCGGGGGAAGGAGGGGGGGAGAAAAAACTGTCCCGGTTTTTATTTTTTTTTTTTTAATACGGTTTTTTAATCCTACAACGACGACAACACAATTTTTTTGGAATTTTTTTCCGATCTATTGTCAATCGTGTACAGTACGCACGATGACGCCTCGATTTTCATAATCATAAAACTAAATAATGTTGTATAAAATAAAAAATTATGACAAATTTTCACTATTATTGTTCAGACGTATCGATGTATAACATTCTTTTTTTTTTTTTTAGCGAAAAATGATAAAACGATAAGTCTGTGATTTTGTACAAGACAATCGAGGTGCCTACATAATATATTATTATGTCTCCTTCGTTCTTTTCGCGGATTATCGGTAGTTCTCACAGTTTAATCAAGACCCGATCGTGTGGTTTTTATGTCAACGCACATAATATAATAATATATTATATGTATACGAATTTAACGAAATAATAATAATATATATTATATGTACCGTATACGTATTTCACACCTGGGTGTTCTGCCGCGGTGGCGGCGGCCGCTTAGCCGTTTCCCTCGCCGAGTTAGTCGTTAGACATACGCGTCTTAAACAAATATAGGAAAGCGGAATTTAAAAAAAAAAACAAACAAACACTTCTTTTGACCGACGGACATTCGATACTCTTTCCCTAAAACTCTCTCTCGTCGACACGAACACGTAGGTATACGGCGTATGCGTTTTATACGACCCCCTCCCTACCGCCCTCCGACCGTCGCGTTATACGCGGGACGGAGGCGTAAACGCGTACCTAAACGGACGTGTGAGATAGGCCGGTTATAAATCCACTCGGTCATCCGTACGCGGTATATCGTGTTCCGATCGAACAGAACACATTATAGGCATTACGTCGTTGTGCGCACAGACGGTCGCCGTGATATTCCCAAACTTCCCTCGGAAAACGGACACACACACACACACTCGTAGAGTTACACTCGATTTCGTTTATATTATCGGAAAGAATTCCACGCGGTTGGTGACTCCCGAACGTTTTTTTTCTTTTTTTTTTTTTGAAAATCTTTCGATTGCGCTCTACTGATTTGTAAACGATTATCCGTCCGATGTGTACGCGTTAGGTCTCGATGACGGACCGACGGGGAACGACAAAAAAAAAAAAAAAAAAAAAACCGAACCCGACCGCTCGTCGTTAATCGTTCGACGTGCGATAACGAAACGTTTTACATTTTACGAGTTTTTAACACCGAAATGACATCATATTCACGGGACGGTTGTTAAACGAAAAAACGAAAATCTGCGTCGAATGACGGAGGAAAAAAAAAGTGTCATTTCAAATGAATAAATTAAGAAGAATAAACACATCGGATCGTAAATATGAGAACTCGTGTAAATTTTTTTCGGGTTTTTGCTCGTTCGAGTGTCAATAAAATAAGAAGAAGAGAAGAAGAAGAAAAAAAACACACACACACGCACACACAAACAAAACGTTATAGTCGTTTTAATTCATGAGATTCGGCGCGACGAACGATATTATTGCATTATTCATAAAATCGCGCGGAGGAGACGCGTGGAATAAAATTTTAAACGTTTGTTCTAAACGGGTCGGCGGCGGTGCGAATCTTTTATATACCTACACGTCGTTTAATCGTCGTGCGCGCGCGTTTCGTTTATTATTATAATGCATACCTACGTACGGGTTCATAAACGCTATTGTCGGTCGTGTCTGTTTTTAATGAGAACGTAATTGTTGCCGTCATAAACGCGTCGTATCTATACGCACTCCGAACACGCTGAACAAGTCACAAATCGAATTCGAATTCGCTAAATATCGTTCACGTGCACACCCGCAACCAGTTTTCCGTGCTTTACCTGCCCACTTACAAACCACTTACAAATCCGAATTTTTTTTTTTTTTTATCGCTATATATTTGCTCGTTTACAAAAACCAACGATAGAATTTTATTTATTTATTTATTTGAATAAACGCTTGGTAGGCTCAAGTACAGATTGATAACATAGTTTTACAGGATGTCGTATTACAAAAATGATTTAAAAGTGTGATATAATCATATGAATGTTGTACGTAGGATCAAAAATAAACATAAACAAGAGAATATAATTATTCCAATTTTTGGATTACTATCAATTTTAAAATTAGAAATGTTAATAATATAAGAATATAGTAATAAAACCAACATATTTTTATCCAATATCTCCCTCATTGATAGAAACCACTTATATTTCGTTAAATATTGAATTAATTTCCTGAAATTTCGGGGGAGGGGGGTATAAACCCTAAAACCCCCCTTGTGTACGCGCCTGGTGCGGTGTGTTTTAATATTTAATTAGTATAGTTCTTACACTCGTTTCGATAGATAATACGATACGTTTTGGGAACGCGATAATCGAAAAACGCTGCAATATCCGATCCGTCCGGCCGGAGAACGTGGTCGTGCACAAACCGAAAAGCGTTAATTCACTTCGATATTATTATTCGTACACGCGCACTCGACATTACAGTGATGTTAACTTCTCGGCGAACAGAGTTCGGTGTTTTTCGTTTTCGTACCCAAACGGGTATTACACACACACATACCCGTACAAAGGGGGCGCGTTACGTGTGCCTGGGGCGCGTTGGAATGCGATTTCTGCGTCCGAAACGGTGTCGTGCGGTGCGACGTTTTCGCGGTGCGCGTGCTGCGTTTCACGTCCTCGGACGACGCCAACAACGACAACAACGACGACGACAATTCGCACACGACCTTTTTTTTTTTTTTTTTGGACCCAAGCGCGTAACCGTTTTCACGTCAATTATACGTGCGATTGTTGTGATGTATAATCGTCCCGCTGTGAATAGCGTGAAGTCGAAGCCGGGGCGAGTAGTGCCGCAGAATATGTATTTATTTTTTTCCACATAACGTCGTTACGTTATAATACAGTGATCTCGGGTATCGTGCAGGCATAGCGGGAGAGGTACACGACGACGACGACGACGACGTAGGGATTTCTAGCGTATCACGTTTCGCGACCGATCGCAATAAAATAAAAATAAATATATACACACACGTACGATATCGTATATGAAAATACACGTTTTCCGGCCAGTTACAAAATAATATTATCTGCATTGTTATATTATTTTATACTCTGCCGTACAGAGCCCCGTCATCGTCCTCGTCTGGCAGCTTAAAAGCGACTACCTGTACGTATATATTATTATTATTATTATTACTATTATTACATCGACTACCACGTCGTATACCTACTATTACAGCTTCCACGTATACCGTGTACCTCTGTCGAACCTCGTCGAGACTCCAACGCCGTTGTCGTCGTCGTCGTCGTGATCTCATAAACCAGAAGCACATTATACGCACACACACACACACACACACACACACACACACACACACACACACACACACACACACACACACACACACACACACACACACACACACACACACACACACACACACACACACACACACACACACACGCGCACGCGCACGGTGCGCCGCGTGTCCGCCGGCCAAGAGAGACGAACACGCCGCCGTCGTCGTCTCGCCGCCACCGCGTCGCTGCAGGAGTACTGGGTATTTATATACACATACACGTATGTTTCGTACGTGTGTGTATTCGTTTTTTTTTCTTTTTCAAATTTTTCTTTTTTTTTTTTCTTTTATTTTTTTGTTCGCCGCCGGTCCGACCGGCAACACGCGGTCACGACGTTACGCACACTCGCGAGCACGCACACACGCACACGACCCGATATGATAATACGTTTCGCCCGCGTGTCATGTACCTACCCTCGGCTCGGCACTAAATTGACATGTCTGTGTGTTTCTGCGGGTCGCGCGCACGCAAAAAGTCCTCCTCGTCGTCGTGCGTCATTGTGTTTGCGACGACGACGACGACGACGGAGTTCACGAAAAATATGTACGTAATATTATTATTATTATTATTATTATTATTATTATTGGCCTTATACGCGTGCGAAGTCGGACGATGGACCACGACGACGATAAATATACCGTATATACGAGCTACAGCGGGCGAGTGCGTACACGAGTACACACCGTATAGTATTATTGTCGTTATTACTATATTATTATATAGCCGTCGCACGGCTTCCGCTGTTGTTGTACACGTATACGCGGCGTACACTGCATGCACGGTATACCCGACCTTGGCTCCCACGAGGGGGGGTCAGAAGGACCCGCGGTATCGGAGCTCGGCTTCGGTGCGAATATTTACTTGTTTTTACGTGAGAAAAACGTTTCGAATACGTTTTTTTCAGAATTCTAATGTTGTCTCGAAATGTTTTTTGATCAACTCAAAAATCGCGAACGCGAAAACTATGGCTTACGATTATAATATCTTAAATACTATATTATTACCTCATCATCCCATTATGAGTCGTTTTAAAACAACCGACTGCCGTGTGAGATTTCTCTCTCTCTCTCTCCAAATCAGTGGACCACAGTTGGTTTGTTTGTAAAATGTTCATAACAATCACACAATAAAGTAATTACCTAACAATTGTTTCGTATTATATTTAATTTTTAAAATTTTACCTTTCAACTTAAAAATGTAGTATATATCTTTAATATACTGTATATATTTAATATATTGTATATTAGTGTTGTAAATTGTAACAAAATTGCTTCATCATACTCCTGACACACTTAAGTTATACACATTCGACATTTTTACCAGCACGACACAAATTATACAGACTCATTGAAATAACAGAGTAGTCGAGTTCAACTCCTACCATCATCGACATCGGACTCGGGACACGTTCATTGACAGCCGTCTTATTATTTTCATGTATTATTTGAATTAGATTATAATAATCAGTGCTTGATTTGGAAAAAAAATAGAAGGGGGACTCAGCGGATGTATGATAAACGAGCGTTCCACACATAATTAACAGTCAAATTACCGCGGGGGCAAAGCCCTCCATACCTCCCTTCAGCCACCCATAATCCAAAAAAAAAGAAGAAATTTATCACACAAAAATATTTTAAAAGAAAAAAACAATTGTTTGTTAATTATTTTTTTAAGACATTAAATGTTAAATTATTAAATAATTACTATACAAAAAAAAATTTAAACTACATATCAAATATACATGTGGCATAATCACAGGTATACGCTTATATTTATGAGGGCGTAATATAATTTCTTAGCAATTTAACAATCAATTTTTTTTTCATTGTCGATTCAAATGTACAAATATTATGGCTATAGGTTATAGGCATATTTTGCATAAGAAAAACTGATGATTTACAAATTTTCTGTAGTAAATGTTGCGTTCCCAGCGATCCGTTTCAAATAAATAGACGGGGTATGCTAAAACTTCGTCCCCCCGCGTCCCTTCTCAAATCAAGCACTGATAATAATGATTAATGTGTAATTATTATTGGGAATGTACATCAAACCAAATCTTATTATTTTTCTCTCTGGAGAGTGCTCAAACCCCAGCTGCGGTCAAATATATCTATAAGAACCAGAAACCCTTCCCTAGATATCATAATACGTGACAAGGTTCCCCCGACCACGTTACAAAATCGATAAAGGACAATTATAAATTCGTTGATATTTAATTTAAAATTTTTTTTTTTTTTTCAATGCTATACAGGCCATTAAGACCTTTTGCATGCTTCCACCAAGTCTCTCCATCCATTCCGGTCCATCGCATCATCCAGTCGTTTTGAGTGGTCGATATCTAGAATATCCATCTTCACCCTGTCTAACCACCTCTGACGAGGTCTTCCTCTTGGTCGCTTTTTTGGGGGATTTTTGATTAAGACGTTTCTCGTAAGACTTTCGGTAGCTCGCCAAACGTGGCCAGCCCACTCCAGACGTTTTGCTTTCAGAAATAATCTAATATTCGGCTTACTAAATAACCTTTCCAGATCTTCATTTTTTTTTCTCTCATATTCACCATTTTGAAGTCGAGTAGGTCCGTGAATTTTCCGCAGGATTTTCCTTTCGAAAGTGAGTAGTTTTTCTTCATCTCCCTGTGTTGTTGACCACGTTTCACACGTTTAATTTTAAATTAACTATAAATTATAATATTCGATGCGCACAATTAATATCAAAGGTACAATTATGACAAACAAACCAATATTGTTATTTGAGAACGGCCCGGGCTTACTTCCGTTCCGGGGCCAAAAACGTGACGTGGGCGGCCTGTACCCGACGACCGGGTTTCTCCTTCCAGGATTAGCCGTGAACCGAACGATGGCCGTCCGTATTGATCACCGATCGATCGCCACCGGGTTCGATAATAAGCATTATGTAATAATAATGTAACACGACACACAATAAATATCATCTGCATTGTCCACTATTATGACGACGGACGCCGTGCTTGGCTTGCGGTATCGTCCGGCCGACGGAAACGACGACCATAACCACGGTATGCATGGTCGTGTATACCATATATCGTGTAATATATCGACTCCTCCAAAGAAAAGGGAAGTAACTCGAACTTTTCACTTTTTGTTGAAATGTGATAAAGGAACATATTATGTTCTGTACCTCCCGCGAAAACGGCAGTAACTTTACTACTCCAAAGAGGTTAGAAATCATAATATTAAAATATATGTATAATCTCTCGTGATAAAGTTTCCGGCGAAGAAAGACGTACTATCTTAAGTTACTTTTATTTTTAAATCAGCATTCCCCGAGATAAAGGAAGTAACTCAGTTTTGTATTTTGAAATACAACAATAATTTATTATATATTTTAATTATTGTGTTTATAGTGTTTAATGATAGCTTGCATAATGATATACGTCATACATAAACTCAATAAACTTGACTGTTTAGTGTCAGACGTCAGTAATAATATTATTAATACAATTAAAAATATTAATTATTATTATTAAAGTGTTTTTTATTATCAATCATGGCCTACAAAAAAGTAAGTTATTCGATTTTATAATACATATTAATTTTATTTTTAATCATATTTTTTTATAATTATTTGCCTAAGAAAGGTGTACAAAGCAATTTTTTTATTTCTTTAACTAAACATGGTTAATATTATGCCTTTATGATCAGTTTTTCTAATTTTTTTTTTCCTATTATAACAGTTATCCACTGATAATGTGAATTAGAACATAATGACATTACATTTTTCTACTTTTATAGTTTGGTTTATTATAATATTCTTGTTGCTAAATTAAAATAAAAAAGTTTTATTTGAAAATATTTTATTTTTTATTACTTTTCTATATTTACCTAAGATTAAGGAAGTAACTCGAGTTACTTCTTTATAATAAATGATTTTTCCCAAGAAAAAAGAAGTAACTCGAGTTACTTCTCCGAATAACTTTTTTCCCCGTGCAAAAAGAAGTAGCATACGTTTATTTTTCATCATACATTGTACTGTGGAAGTTAAAAAACAAAAAATTATGTTGATAATATTATATTCAATCAAACAACCAAAGTTCATATAAAAATTTCATATGAAACAGTTAAAAACCGATAGTAATTTAAGTTAAACCTTATAATATAGCTCTACTGAAAAATGATAAAATTCGAGTTACTTCCTTTTTCATTGGGGGAGTCGATATGTTTAGGTGCCATCCGTCCACCGCCATTTCGTGTATTAATACCGCGCGTCGTGATGATATACGTATTATAATCAGGGTCCGGATTTTGCTAATTATTAAAGAATACAGAGGAAAATAGCTGGACGGGCTATGCATTTGTTTTATACACCAGGAACTCTAAACATGAAATTTTATTTTGCTATTTTTTGCATATTTAATGCTTTTTAGATTTTTAGTGCAATTTTTAAAGGGCCGGTACTATTTTTCTTATATTATAATGCTCTATTTAGTAGTTTTCATAAAATATATTGATTATACGGAGAAAAAATTATTATTCGTTTATGTGAATTCATAAGAAAAATTACCACATTTTTGTTTCGTAATTAATTTATAAATAATATTATTGTTGTATGTAAACAATAAAAAACATGTTAGTCTTTTTTTAAGCAGCTCGGAAATATCGAATATTATACATTTTATGCCCTCTAATCTGTTTTATTTATATAATATATTTTTAATTAATGTTTGGATTTTAAAATTTCCTTTAAGTAATACGTAGTAATTCAAAAAATGAAAATTTAAACCACCGATAAAAGATGATATTTTCAAATAAAAAATTGTTTTTTTTTGTTGCTATTTTAAGGATTTTTCGGTCATATTATATCGCATATTTTAGTATACTTTTTGGTGTTATAAAATCCGAACCCCTATTATAATATCAGAGGTGGCCGACGAAAAGAGACTCCCGGAGCCGGAAAATAAAATGAAAAATATCGAAGAGCATTAACGACGAAAAAAAAAATAATAGGTTCTTGATGTCAAAAATACAGGTATATTGTATTTGCCTATAATTGCCTGAATCGTTAGGTCGTATAATAAACGATTAGAATTTTATAGATTAGGTATGAAATGTACGTAATAAAACCGTGTACAACGTTATACAACAAAACCAACTTTCAACTCGTTTAAAAAAACGCAAGTATTATGAAAAAAAAAAAAAAATAGACAGACACTCATCTCACGGAATCGCCAACAACGGTTCTCGGTACGTTTACTCTTAAAACGATTATACAAGTATTGTAAATCAATGTATTGCGATTATGAATTTTGAAAAAAAAATATTGTATTTTTTTATCAATAAAAAAAAAAAAACCAAACGTTTATATTCGACCGTGATCACATATTTTCGAATAGAAATTTTTACGTCAACGTTCAAATTCGTTTTTGTATCTGTACATGCAAAAATGTTTTTCGTCGTACCCAAATTATACGGTTTATAACAACTCGGTGATATTTAGTCGTTTCGCATTGTGTTCGAGTCGAATTTCATTCGAATCGCGACGTTTCCCCGACCGATTCGCCGTAATCTCGAACCGACCGCGTACAGTGTCGTTTGTTAATGCGGACGAAATAATGCAAACGCACCGTAAGCGGTTTCCGAGTGAGCGTCGCCGTTCGGAAATCGCTTTCGAAAATCATTGTTCAGACGTCCTCGCAGAGCGACGGCGGCGACGGCGGCGGACGGGACCGTGTGAACGACGGCGAGAAAAACGACGCGCGCGCGTGTATTATTATGCAGCGTAGTGATTTTCTGGCGATTAATCATTTTGACGATTTCCAGGGAATTCTCGAGCGACGTCGTCGTCGCCGGGATAACGTCGTAATCGCACGCGTCGTCGTACGACAATACGTATTACGATCGAAAATATTCTCAGAGCCGATACGCGGACGGTTTTTTTTTTCGGGATCTCCGGTGATCCGCGTACATTGGTTAGGGATGGGCCGACGACACTAGAACCGATACCGAATATCGGCCGGTATCGAAGGTATCTTTTTTTTTTCGAAACCGATACTTTCACAAAAAAAAAAAAGTCATATGTTATCGATAGGGCTAGGATTTTAATGACCCAAAAAACCTAAAAAAACGACGTTAAAATAACCTAAAAATGACCTTAAAAATGCCCAAAAGATAAAAAATGATTTTAAAATGTTATAAAAATGCATTATAATTATTAATTATTATTTATTAATTAATATTTCGGTACAAAATTATTTAAATTATAATATTATAAAAAAATAGCAAAAAAAAAAATGTTAATTTAGGATTTTCTTGATATGAATAATAAAGTTTGAAGTTTGGACTTATCATGCACTATTATGTGACTACTACACACTGTACTCTCCACATCACTGTCATTTAATTTAACGATTAAGATAACTCGCGGTATCGAAGATTATTCTCTATACTATCTCTATAATTGAAATATTGAATATGATATTATTTCTGTTACAAATTCAAAGCTGTCATCGAGAACATCTAGTGTAAATGAAAATGTATAAAACTATTACCTAGATTTCAAAAAAGTATAAAAAATGCCCGTCAAATTGAAAAAATGACCTAAAAATGCTATAAAATGACCCTAAATCCATAAACAATTTTAGATTATAATTAACAATGACCGAAAAGACTGGTCCCGTCCGGTCTGGATCGTGCAGAGCACTAGTGTATATCATCAATATTATCATATGTGTAAATCGCCGGTGAGCGATTAAAACGCAGTATGCGGCAACGCGCGGTCTTAGGTCTGCACGGTGGTTATTCGTAGACGTGGTAGATCGACGTCACGAGAAATACGTTGGATCTTTGACGCCGTCGTTTCGGATTAATTTATTTCGCGTTCGCGGTCGTCGATAATTTTCATCACCACGACACAGACACATTTTATTTCAAACGTCTAGACTGATAATCATATTCCGAACGAGGTCGTGAGTACGATCGAAATATCATTAAAATTTGGTTTGTGTGTATGTATATATATATATATTTATTTATATACGATCGTTACGCCGGGTGTCCCCCGAGGATTAACCTTTTGTTATTTAACCTTGTTATCTGTATAATGCTTGAATTTGAATTTATTTTCATGCACAATTTAAAATACGAATAGAACCACGTTTTTACGAAAAAAACAAAAAATGACTTACTATTTTTTATTTACACGATGTTTTTAGTTTTCTCAAAATCGGGATGGAATAATACAATGTATTATAAAATAAAATATTTTGTTTTTTTTTTTTTTTTTGAAATTGTGATCGTTATTGTGATACACTTAATAGTTTTAAAGTAATAAAGTTTATGGTGAAAAATAGAGGCACTCCACGAAAATTTTACTACCACAGTACCATTCTACACTCCATTGCTCTGAACGTAACATGTTTATGCCTGTATCTCTTAAAAGATTGGAACTAATAATACAGATTTTCCGAAAAAGAATTTTATTCCATAATATTTGATTATAAAAGGTGGGTATAATACTATGAGAATACTCAAAAATTAAAAAAAAATACGTTCATAAAAATGAAGTTGTGTACCTACATAATGTTATTAAATAGAAAAAAGTCTAAATGCACGCCTTTAGCATATTATAGGGTGAAATCAAAATGGATGACTCCTTGTGGGACACCCGGTATGTAGGGTGAGTCAAATATATTTGACAAATGCAATAACTTTTTTTCCATCCATTATTTTTAACTTTTTTTTTTCATATAAATACTTGTGTCACGCAAAAATACTTGCGCTACAACAAAATTGCATTAAAAGATTTCTTTTAATTTTCAGAACTCAAATTTGAAAATTTTACCGTACCATTTGGTGGAAAATTCCAAATAATTATCTTGTAAAACGGATTTTTAGAAAAATGTTGGTGCTCACACCTGTCACAAAGGTAAATCCGTTAATTTTTTACGATCGTTTAAAGTTTGTGAAAAAGTCAACAATAATATTGCGTTTCACATAATTTTATCACAAATTATTATATACTATAATTAATTAAATGGCTGATCCAAATTTAATTTATCTCGAGATTTTTGTTATCACTCTTAACTGTTATCCTATTATAATTAATTAAATATGGTATTTATCAATATCAACCAAGGAAAGATTAATTTAAATCGCTGACTTAATCTAGATAGAACGTACGATAATTTTAATTATTAAATTTGCATTTTCAAAACGTATAAAAAATCATAATAAATTAATGACCGAACTTTAACGAGATATTTTAATACCGTAATTTTTATGAAAATTCAGTTTAAAAAATGCAGGCTATTTCGATTTTATTTTAAAATGGTTAAAATTAATTTTAAAATTTAAAATTTGAGCTTTATTTTACAGTTATATTATATAGTTTTTATTTTATTAAAGTCAAAAAAAAATATTTCGATTCGATTCCGTGTAGCGGCAGTACTATAATATTTATCAAAAAAACAAAAAAAAAAAAAAAACTAAAAAAAAGTTATCCTCTTGGTCAAATAGATCGCTGACTCACTCTGTACACCTATCGCGTAGTCGATCGTATCGTCGCTGCCGTGCACGTGTGTACGACCGACGGGTTATCGAATTTTCGGGTTATCGCGCGCGACGACGACGCCTTAAAATGTTATAAAAACACGAGTGTTGTACAAATCATCGAAGACGACGACGGCGTAACGACGATCTACGCGTGGGCTGGGGAGGGGAAGCAATCGACCACCGCGATCGGTAGTGAAAATCCGATCGAACGTCCGTGGCCCGCAGCGGTCCAGTGCAGGTCCCGTAATCTCACGGTCGATCTCCCGTGGACCGGAGAGGAGAACTGACGCGCCGAGTAAAAATAATTTCACAATAACCGTTTGTGCGTCGTCGTCGTCAGCTCCCGGGTCCGAGTATCGCGGCGTGCAGAAATACCTAGAAAAACCACCGTCTTCACGGCCCCTTCACGAATATTCGACGCCGGGTCTCCCGGCACACCGGAAGTATATATCCGAACGTCGTGCGCGCGTGCGATAGACCGGTGTGCGGCAGTTACGTTACCTCCATATTGGTGGAGGGAGGTGGGGGTACGGCGGTTTGCCCCGGCGACCCGGCCGAGACCGTAAAACGATATATTAAATTTACGTGTTTACACATTCCTCGCGTTACAAACGCTTTTGTTTTTAAATGTGTTTATACTACACACACACACGCACACTGACGCGCTCGTCGCTAGTAGGCCCCGTGGGCGGCTGGCTGACGATAATTAAAACTTACATCATTTGTTCGTCGGTAATTTATGCTCGTGTCGGGGTGGCCGCCAAGAGGGTTGAGCGGGAACAATGGAGCGGGTTATCAAAAAAATCGTCTTGTACGAGTACATGTGCTCGGCACGGCGTGCGGGCGCGTTATACGCCGCCGTCGTCGCCGTCGTCGTCGTCGTCGTTGTTATTATATATTCCGGTGTAATGACGGAGCGGTTATATTATACCCTCGCCGCAGACGGCCAGATCGATAATTAAGATTACGAAATTCATTAACGAGACATTACAAACATGGCATACGCGCGTATATAATATTATACACTTGGTCTTTTTTTTTTTTTTTTTTTTATTATTTATTTTACTCGAGCGGTACGTCTTCTATACGTACACACACACACACACACACACACACACACACACACACACACACACACACACACACACACACACACACACACACACACACACACACACACACACACACACACACACACACACACACACACACACACACACACACACACACACAAGCGTATTCTGCCAGTGATCTGCTGGTGCCCGCGTGTGATGTCGGGGCACCAGCGCCAACAGCAGCAGAAGCTCAAGTAGCATGGGAGACTCGTTCTCGTTCTCGGTCGTCTCGCGTCAGCGGCGTTGGAATTCACGACAAGATGAAAAATGTCGTCGGAAAGCGTACTATTACTATTTTACATCTTCTTCTTCTTCTTCTCAGGCTTAAAACAGACCGTTTAGGTCTAACGCCGCTTCTACAATACCTTTCCAATGCATTCAATCAACTGCCAAATTGATGTTATAAGTAGGGTCCACTCGTGTCAAATCTTTCTTCACTGTACCGAACCGTCTTTGCCGTGGTCTCCCTATGAGTTTTTTCCATTCGGCTTTCCATCGAGCACTCTTCTTATAAGACATCCTTCTGCACGCCTGCACACATGTCCAGCCCAGTGGATATTTTAAGGAATTTCCACTGGGCGACATTAAATAAATTTTATACATCACTATAAAAGTTAACATGAGTCTGAAGAAAAAAAAAGGGAAATTTCAGAGTTTAATATACAAACCTGATCTACTACTAAGTACTAATATTACCATCATAATTCGCAAACATCAATATCGTCAATGTAGTGAAAAATCATCGTCGCTCAGTTATTAAACATAACATCTACTAGGCAACAAAAAGTTTTCACTGGGCGACATTTTTGTCACCCATTGTGTCAGTTAAAATATCCACTGGTCCAGCCCATTCCAGTCTTTTGCTACTAAGAAATTTGCAGATGTTCGGTTTATTATAGAGTTTTTGTAAATATCCGTTTTTCCTTCTTTCGAAAACTCCTAGGTTTACATTAAACACTGGCCCATAGATTCTCCTTAGTATTTTTCTTTCAAAAATGACTTTCAAAAATCGCCCACGTCTCGCATGCGTACGTCGCTGTTGGCCGCAAATAGGTTATGCATAATCTTTCCTTTGTCCGTCGCGACGGTAACCTCGGCGTGAACATCTCTTTCATTGCACAATAGCTTTTGTTTGCCATCATCAGTCTGATATTTATCTCCTCATGCATGTTATTTTCCTCATTAATGTTCACCCCTAGATATTTAAACTCTTTTACTCGTTCGAAAGAGTATCCGTATATCTCGAGATTGCTCTTCGGGGTTACTTGAGTCTCGACATAACCACGTATTTTGTATTCTCCTCGTTAACTATTCAACCCGTGTTTCGACGTGCTTTAAACAATTTTTCCGCCCTAGTTTTTATTTCATTTATAGACGATCCTAAAATCACTAAGTCATCTGCATAATATGCTAGAATAGTATTCATCCCGACCGATTCCATTTCTCGTTTTTCATGCGTGTCCCTTATTACTTGTTCCAAGGCAAGATTGAATTGTATCGGAGATAGTGCGTCTCCCTGTCTCGAGCCGGTTTCGCATTCGAATGTTTCATAATTGTCTCCCCCATAAAACGCACTTTGTCTGTCGGTTACAGATCTCGACTAGTCTCACCGATTTCCTTGGCATGCCGAAATTTCTTAGTGCTGTCCAGAGTTGTGGGCGGCCAATACTGTGACTGTCATATGCTTGCTTGAAGTCTACAAAAAGAATATGAAGGTCTTTATTATATTCGTAGAATATAATATAACATATTATACATGCACAGTAATTAGTAAAAGTAAATCAGTAAAATAGTTAATTCTAGATACGGCGAAAAGAATAGGTTTAGAAATAAATGCTGAGAAAACGGAGTATCTAATCACGCAGAGAGGAGAGGTCGCGTATCATGTCCACCCTTTTTTAGAAGTTGGACAGTACAAGTTTCAGATAGTGAAAGAGTTCAAATATTTGGGATCGATTCTGACAGATAAAAACGACGAACTTACCGAAATAAAAGCAAGACTTCAATCCGGTAATAAATGCTACTACGGACCAAGCAATGTGTTAAAGGCGAGAACGATATCGAAGAACCTCAAGATACAACTGTATCGCGCCCTCATCCGTCCGGTGGTAATGTACGGTTGTGAAGTATGGACGCCACGGAAATTAGATCAAAACAGATTGCTGATATTCGAAAGAAAAATATTAAGAAGAATCTTTGGACCGTGTATAGACGATACCACGGGGAAATGGAGAATTCGAAAAAACGAGGAACTTAAACAGTCGTACCAAATGTCTGATATAATTCTGATAATAAAACTTCCAATTTCTAGGGATACAGTGACATCTATTTCGGATATAATTAGTCTCGATTCATGTGAAATTAGGCGTTAATTATTAGATATAATGTTCATTTATGACCTTATCAACTACAACATTGACTGTCCAAAATTATTATCCCAAGTTGGGTTTTATGCTCCAGTTCATTTTACTAGATCCTCATTATTATTCTTCGTACCTACATTTAAAACTAATCTTGCAGCAGGAATTTTTTTCCCCAGAGCTTTATCCTTGTCTAATTCTGTTTGTAATAATGTTTGTTTTTTTGAAATGTCTCGTGAACGATTTAAAAATTGTGTTTTAGCCGTTTTACGCTCTAAATTATAGTAATGTACCTAATTGATATTTTGTTTTGTTGTTTTGTTATTATTCTGTTATTTTTTTGTTTAACCATATCACTTAAAATTGTTAATTATTTATATTGTATAACTAAGTTCTTTTGCTAATTATTGTAATTATTAAATAATGTTATTATAAAGGGCGTTTTGCCCGTTCATGAAATAAATAAATAAATAAATAAATAATTAGAGAAATTAAAAAAAGGAGACTCCAATGGGCAGGACGTGCACGGAGAACTCTAATACGAATGGTTCAATGTGGGACTCTCCAAGGAAAGAGACCCTTAGGACGACCCCGACTACGATGAGAAGACCAAGTCAGGAAGGACGTACAAACAATAAATCCAAGGGCCGAATGGAATATCATAGCGATGGATAGAGTGAAATGGCAAGACGTATGTTTGAATGTATGATCTTAACGGTCGATAACAAAGAAGAAGAAGAAGAAGAAGAACACGCACAATAAAAAGCCGTCTCCGGAATCGTTAAGCCTCTCGTCGCGTCGTCGGGCGTCAACGACGGAGGGCTGTGCACGGGTGTATACGCGCATTATGCGTGCAGTGACGCGCGCACGCGTGCTCGTGTATTATACGCACCGTACGACGCCGCGCGGATAACATCACGACGATAACATCCATCAATCTGGATTATGCATCACGTAATGTAATGCATCGGCAGATGTACAATGTAAGTCGGAGTGCTGAGGGCGGATTTTTCACGACGCGCGTGTCGACGACGCGAAAAGACGGCCGCGACGATTTCGCATAATGTTCGCTCATTCGACGACGACGTCTTCGCGTGCACACACACACACACACACATACAAATATACGTACACGCACACACACACACACACACACACACACACACACACACACACTCACACTCGACCTCGACTCGGCGTGGAGCGTTTGCCGATAATACGACGAGTGACAAAACGGATGGAACGCATTGTTGAGGAGATGGATTGAGGTGTTGTATTATAAAGCGACGCGGAGGAAAACTTCGAGCACCACCGTAATGTATAATATGTATATAATATGGCGGCTCAGTCTCCGTATCGACAACGAAATCGATCGTCTCGACGACGTTTTTTTTTTTTTTTTTGTCAAAAATCGGGGATGTTTTTAATTTTTACCTACGAGTTTATATTATATTATATTTAAAAAAATTATGTAAACTAAAGTCAGTCCGTCTGGCCAGGGGTGGACCGGGATTAAAAATGTCACCGGGATTTAGAATTAAAGTGGCCACACACACATATATATATTGATTGCACACAAAAAAGTTTATTTTTTTGCACTCTGCAGGTTTTTAAAAATTATAACATCGAACATAATACAACTTATTTGACACGTTTTTTTGCTTAATATTTCATCACTATTCAGTTTAGCTAATATATCTTTTTCACACTACATGAGCATAAATATGCTTTTTAATTAGGTTGGCTTAAAGAATTTCTCAATCGATTTAATATAACATACTTTAGAGTAGAAAAAATTCTTTCACAGGTTACTTGCGAAGAAGATAAACTCGTCGTGTCTTTCTATTTCGTAAAACTGTACGAAAATAAGTTAAGATAAGATTTTATCAATTTGTATTTTCGTATAATATGTATGTATACACAATTTACCAGAGCTGTACTTTAGCCAACAGTATTTTCACACTCAATTCACCACCGATGTGCCCATCGTGATTAATATTTGTTTAATATTATTATAAACAAAATTTGTATCAATTTATTTTTTATTTAATTTCGGTAACAACGACCACTGGCCACACGGCCACATTAGGCACTGCCCCACCGGGAAATTTCACGGCGTCCCGGTGGGCCAGTCCACCCCTGCGTCTGGCCGTTCTATCCGGCCGATTTCCTTCGTTTTTTTTTTTTTTTTAAATGAAGTTTTTTTAGACACAGATATGTCATATAATAAAAAATATAGCTACTGTTTTAGAAGCAAAACACAAGTTAGAAGACCCAATGGTGAAGTAGCGAAATTGATTATGGAAAAGTGCAATCGTGTTTTTTCAAAGAACGGATGGGTATGAATTTAAAAAATCAATAGTTTTTATAATGGCACTACACTTAACATAAATGTGGACCATTATGATTTAGATGATTTAGCTAATATGGAATATGCACCAGTTACATCGGTTGATGCGGAAAGATCTTTTTTCATGTATACAAATATTTTAGCGCCCAATAGGATGCATTTAAATGAAAGTAACTTGGCCAAATATGTGGTCGAAAATTCATGTTTAATATTTAATTTTATGTATAATTTAAAGTTATTTTTTTAAATTAAATTAAATAAATGCTTCTTTTTGCTTTTTTTGGCAATTGGCATCTTAAAATGCTTTTTTAAGGATTTGTTTTGCTACAAAATCCGAGCCCTAGTCATAAATAACTGGAATTTACTCAACTCTCACCTTACTCGAGTTTATACTCAAACACGTTTCTTCCCTGTACATTTCTCATGGGACACATTCACTCGAGCAATTCGAATTCTCATCGCTCCTCTTCTGACGAATGGATCTTGATCGTTTCACTCTTAGTGAAACAATCAGTGGATTAAGCTGTTTTTTTTTTTTTTTTTTGAGTTATTAACTGCTTAAATTCCTTCGAGTACGAGAGGAAAGTTATGCGTGCACAATCAACTATTTACGTTCAATTTTTTCAAGATTTTTTCAAGATTTTCCTTCACTCGAACCTCTATTACTTAATATGTATTGATTCGACGACTGCACCTGTACTTTTCATTATATGAATGAATTATCGAATTATGCGAATTTTCGCGACGGGTATACTGGTGTATTATAAATATATACGAGTGTTTGTACGCGCGTACAGTGAAACCTCCCCCGACGGACACCTCCGAATCACGGACGACATTTCGGCGACCGAGAGCGTCCGGAGTGCTATCACTGTGTGTGATGTGTATATTCCGACCGAATTATTATTTAGGAAGCGTACGCGCGCACGGAGGTACTTCATACATCACGTGCGGTGCACATAACGACGTCGTTATAATATATTTTCTCGATCGTCGTCGTCGTCGTCGTCGTCGCCGCGGTCGTATTATCGTAACGTACCGTGCAGCCGTGTTTATAGTAACGCCCGGGCTTTACGCTTTCGACGGCGACGACGGCGGCGGTCCGTCGGGAGTGTTCCGATTTCCCGGCGGACCGATACGTCCTTCGCGCGGACCACCTCGCGTACGCACAACAATACAAACGCGTGCAATAAACGCATCATGTATAATATTACACGCATATATTATGACGGGCGCGTAATTCGTACGCTCTGATGATCCACGCGCAGGGGTAAAGTTCGACGGACTCGTTATCGCGTCTCCGTGTGTGTTGTGTATATCGACGTATATCATGTGTGTGTGTGTGTGTGTGTGTGTGTGTGTGTGTGTGTGTGTGTGTGTGTGTGCACTACACACGGGTATGTAGTTGTAGTCGGACTGTGTCCCCCTATCAGGTGCGTCCCTAGACAGTTTTCAAGTGGGGGGGGGGCGAACCTATTTTTTAAATCGATATATTATTATATCTACGTATTAATAACCATCATCATCATAACTGGCTTTTATAACTCTATTAGAGTTTTTGCCGCCAACACTATGTCCCTCCATTTCTCTCGATCTTGTATAATTTCCTTCCATTCTTTCACTCCCACAGTTTTTAGATCCTGTTCTATTATGTCAAGCCATCTCTTCCTTGGTCTGCCTCGAGGTATCTTCCCTTCTGGTTGCCATTCTATCACCACTGCGCTTATGGTTTCTTCTTCGCTTCTCCTCATTATGTGCCCAAACCACTGTAACCTTTGTCCCTTTATGTAGTTAGTGACTGGTGCTAGGCCCAGTTCTTCCTGTAATTCCTTATTAAACTTTCTTCTCCAATCATTTGTTCTTGCGTCGCGAACTGGTCCACATATCTTTCTCCATATTTTGTTTTCGAAGGTTCTAAGTCTTCTTTTCGTCACGCTTGTTGTCGTCCATACTTCACATCGTATTAATCGGTGTGAATCGGTCGTATTAATAATAATAATAATAATAATAATAACAAATAAGTACAGTTATACAATAAAATCTATTTTTCGTTTGTTTTTTGCAAACCGTTCAATTATATTATTTATGTCTACATCTATATTTCTATGCACATGCATTAATGCCAGTCCAGTCAATCTGGTTTGCCCCATTTGGTTTGCTAACCATGTTTTTAATCTGACGATCATGAAATAAATAGCAATCAATTAGGTAAAAGCTAACAACTAATGACTAATTAGTAGTTATTATCTTTTAATTTATTATTTTTGTGGAGATTTAGTTTTTTCTATACTGAGGTATAACAATAAATGAAAAAGTTGTTGATATAATAGTAATTTAATACATTCAAAATTGTTATATGTCACCCCCTAACCCCCCTAACCTATATAATTACAAAACCGTCAGTAAACTGTGATTGATACCACTATATTCGTGGTTACACTATGCCGCTAGTCAACCCTTGTAATATTGTAGGTACATTATTCAGTGCTATATAGCGTATAATTTAATATTTATAAAATAAGAAAATATAATATAATATTGAAAAGATGTAATTTTTCAATAGGCAACCTCATATTACTCGATTTAACGACTTGTAAATTTGAATAATTAAACACATTATATTATAATACACGATGTTTAATATTTGTATTGCAAACGTTATATGCCGCCCTCAAAAATTTGCCGCCCTGGAGCGAAATGCAAAAAGCTCCTTTTGCACGTACGTTGCATCCGGCTCTGCTGCACGTAGGTATACCGCGGCACGTCATGATACAAAGTCATGAAGCCGCGGTGCGTTGGGGGGAGAAAAATAATAATAATAATAATAATAAATATACACTGGGTTTTGACCTCGGAAAACAATACCGTACAAACGAGATACGTCGATAACTACGACGAAATTAGAGGGGCGGATTTATCATTATCGTTATTATCACTATTATTATGTAGAAGAGTTTGGGCGGATTGAAACGTACGCCGCGTATATTATGTCGTCGTACGGCACGAATATTATTATACGCTTATAGGTATATGCGCGCGGGTATAGCCGGTTTCGAGTTTTCTAATACACGTACATATATATGATATACGTCTAGGTATAAGAGTTTCTAAGCGACTACGTTATATTTATTCAGATCAGTAGCTTCGTGGGTGGTAAAAGAGGACTACCGCGCGCGCTCGCGCTCCTCGCTGTTTCGGGAACGTTTTGAATCTTATATAATATTTTCTCGTGCGGCGTGCGTACCGGTCGGACGCCGTTCGGGCCGCGCAGGAAACCGATCATTAAACAATTTTCGGGGAAAAAAAAATAAAAAAAAAAAATGAAATAAAATAATAGTCAAAGCCCAAACCACGGGGTCGGGGAAGAGCGGCGGTGTGGCACGACGGTGAGCGGACGACGCACAGGGTGGTAAGACGCGTTTGGCGGCCGGACGGACAATAAGAGATATTAAAACGTTTAGGAGAAAAATACACTTTACTGCGACAGCGGCGCCAAACGTTGCAGCAGCCACGTTCGATCCGTCGGAATTTTCGACGATGTCTTCACTCCGTGAGTGTGTGGGTGTGTGTCTCGATCTGTCAGCAACACTGTAAAAACGTGTCGCGTTTAGTTTAATTTTTACGGTTTTCATTTGGTCCAAAGACGACCATTTTATTATCATTTTTTTTCATTCGTGAAAAATACACTTCACTGCGACAGCGGTGCCCCCCGTTGCCGCTGCAGCAGCTGCAAAATTCGATCCGTCGGACTTTTCGACGATGTCTTCACTCCGCCGCGATGTGGGTCTCGATCTGTTAGGGATCGATCCAGGGCAAAGACGACCGTTTTATTGCTTTTTTTTTTGTTTATCATTCGTCACTTTGTCATAAGCGCAAAGTTATCACGTGGCGTCATATATGTATTCAACGTGCCCGCGTCGCGCGTTCATCGGATCAATCTGAAACATTAAATCTTATAATCACGGATTATGCCAGTGTAAGATTAAACTCGTCTTCGGCAATTATGACGAATTCATAAACGCATCGAGTTCTAAGTGGGGCTGAACATTTGAAATTTAGAATCATGCGCTCGGCGGAATGAATAATGGAGAATAAAATTCAAATTGACCAATCGATGCAGTTCTTCTCTGCCGGAGTCGTTTACTCGCAGAGTGAACTTGAACGACAAGCTAAACCTTTAGCGACGTACTAATATTTTGCACTATGACCAAGATCAAATAACATAGTTTTTAGATTCTGAGGGAATAATCGTATTTTGTTTGTTTGTTTGTTTGTTTTTTTTTTCGTTTGTGGTTTTTGTCTTAAAGTTACGTTTAGCTACTCTACAGATCAGAAATCGCGAGTAGAGGGCACTGTTGAGAAATCGTTATATTTTTTCGTTACTCTCGAAGTATTTTCTATCCGTAGGGCAATATCATAGCGAGTCGGGTAAAAAAAACACTAATTATTCCATAAAAAATAGTAAAACGTTCAAACGGTATACACGAAACTGACGGTTTTCTCAGGAATCGATGCCGTAAAACTTTATAAACTCATCAATTATTCTTTTACTCCCAAGTCCGAAGTGATGAAAGACGAACGTTCACCATCGCTTGTTGGCTTTTTTTGTTTTTCTCGTTCAGTTTATAAATTAGAAAATCCGTATAAGTGTACGGATTACATTTTCGCGAACACACTTCGATATTATATTCTTAAATATCATTTAAATATTCCCAATATTCGTGTACGTTTCACGGGAGAGGCCGGTAGCGTGCAGGCTTTCACGAATTTATCTTTGGAAAAGTTACCACATTGTCCCCGTCATCGTCAACATCATCGCGTTCATCTCGTCCAAGTGTATCCCGGTACCCGGGTATAGATCTAGAACAAAAACGGAGCACTGCAACAATATCGACGACGACAGTCCAAAAGAGCACGAGCAACTTTTTCGAAATCATGCAGGAGAGCTTAAAACCGATTTCCTACCGATGACTCGATTTTTATCGTTGAATGTTTTTAAATTAAAAAAAAAAATATATATATACAGGGTGCGGCATAATGGACTCCCACATTTCCGAGGTGAATTAAAAAAAAAAAAACTATACAAGATATGAGATTTTTTTTTATTTATTAAAACTACATTAGATAAGGTTTTTTTAAGTAATTTTTTTAAAATTATGTCGTCTAAACGATTGCCTTGACGAGCAACGCACATATGGAGCCGTTCTCGAAAGTTTTCCATCACTCTCGCCAGCATATCGAGTGGAATCGCGGATGATTTTTTGACGGATGGCCTCTTTTAGTTCTTCCATGGTTCCAGGTCGATGTTTGAAAACTTCAGCTTTGAGGTATCCCCATAAGAAATAGTCACATGGACTCAAATCAGGGAGGCGAGGAGGCCATCATGTAATGTTTTATCACACATTCGGCGTTTTTGAAAAACGCCTCGATGACGAAACCACGTTGTTCACCTGACCACGACATTGTGACGACTAAAAATCGTATTAATGACCTAACCCTGTGAAACAAGCCGGTTTTAATTACGTGCTAATGATGTTTTGAAATATTGTAGTCCATTACGGATTATTTTCTAGAACGGCGACAAATGTGCGTCGATTGAAAAGGCAATCATTTGGACAATATTATTTTAAAACAAACAACTTAAAAAAAAAACCTTATTTAATGTAGTTTTAATAAACAAAAAAAAATGTCCGTATCTTGTATAGTTTTTTTTTTGAATTCACCTCGGAAATGTGGGAGTCCATTACGCCGCACTCTGTATATATAGCATTAAGCACAAAGTCGGGTTTCAAACTGTTTAAAAATGATCGTATTAACCGATTTGATGATCGAATAAAAATTACATTATTTTTGATCGATAATTCGTATCGATTGAAAGCCGAGTATATAATATGGATTTTGGCACTTATGCCCTTTTGGATTGTCGCCGTCGATATATCGTCCTCAGCAGTGGCGCGCTCAGATTTTTCCCAAGGGGGGGGACGACCTGTATGTTGTACGATTGTACACACAGGCGCCGGGTTTTGTAAATGTCAACGGGAGCCGAATTGACTAATTTTTAGCCTTAACTTTTGCCCTTCAAAATAATTTTGATATGTGGTTTAAGAGTAGAGAGACGCGGGAATTGGACAACTTATGTATAAATGTTTAATTGTCTCCTCTTAAATTTGTTTGCAATCAGGGGAACACTCAAAATGTTTAATTGATAACGGCTCCTCCTCAATTTTTTTTTATTTTGTAAACACGGTTAGGGAAACTCAATCAATTTAATGGGGGCTGAGCCCCGAATCCATCTTTTCAATGGGGGCTGTGGCTCCCGAGCACCCATGCAGTCGGCGCCTATGATTGTACATATATATCTATACGAATAAATTACCACAGACATTACAAAACTATACCGATACGCAAAAAAAAGTTCATGGGGGGGAATATAAAACCCTCGTCGCCCGTCCCCCCTCGTGAGCACGACCCTGGTCCGCAGACGCGCATACCGCACGCAGGTCCTCGCCTCGTCCGCCGCAGTTTATATTGCCACACGGCGAGTATCGTCGACGTTCACCAACTGTCGCAGTCTCGTCGGAAGTCCCGCGGAGAGTCGAATATTGTCCGACGATTCTACGGTCGTATATTATTATGGTTTATAACGTATACACACACACGCGCGGTACTGTACGATAATAGGACGTAAAATGTTAAGCGGCAAGAATAAAAACTTTACGATATTAGTACGATATATATATTATGTATTATGTATATATCGTCCGGAGTGGTATATAAAGGTTCGAACAATGACTACGTAAAAAAAAAAAAAAATCGAAACAAAAACAACGACCGAATAAAAAAACATAACCGTGCGCGCGATCGGGTCTCTCTATTTTCTCGAGTGTACTTCTTCTTCTTTATTATTATTTTTTATTCATTTATTATTATTATTATTTTTTTTTTATGGATTATTAAAAAAGAAAAAATAGAAAAACGCGGCAGCAGACCCGACTGTGCACCGCGTATTATAATACACACGCATACGTAAAAGCGTACGGACACGAAGTACACGTGGCGGCGGCGGTTTTATTACTTTTGTAATATATTACACGACGAGAGTCTCGCACACTCCTGCACGGTAGTCGTCACTTGAGTAGAAAAACACCGACGACTGCGGCGGCGGCCCGGGGAGAGAGAGCCTACGTGCGTTTATACGAATACGTCGCGTGATATTATATTCGTATGTGTTATACGCGCATAATAATGTGAGACGCCGTCGATCGAGGCGTCCCTGACCCTATTTTCAAGGGGGGGGGGCGTGACATTTAGACTTGTAATGTTGAGGAATAAAAAATAAACAAAAAAAATTGAACTATAATATTTAGGATTGAAAATAAATAAAAATCATTTTAAATGAAGCGCAAACTAATTAAAATTATTATTCTATAAAACAAATTCTTTGAATCGTTTGTGTTCTGCGAATCTATCTATTATTTTTCACGCGACTAGTGTTGTACTACGTGAACTGTGACGACGTATATGACGATGATATCATTACTGTATTACAATGATATCATTACTGTTTCGTGTTTAACAAAAAAAAAAAAAAATGATCGAACGTTCAATATCAGATAACGTGTATCTAAAAGTAACTATCGTTATAAAATCGATGCGATACGAGCTGGGTAAATTCCGAGCGCTTCTATCAATATAATATTACACACCTATATCATAATCTATTATTTTAAATAATTTCGTAATTTTTTTCTAATGATTATTATAATATAACACAGATAATGTAAAAAAAGTAAAAAAAAATTGAAAAGGCCCGGGGGGGGGCATTTCTTACTGTCTTCGAACTGCATACACTCATTACACATATTATGTAAATGCATACAAATCCTGACTCTAATCATTATGTTCAAATCTTTGTCAGTATTTAATATATAGAAAGGTCTTTGAGGAGCGGAGGATAATGTCTCTCCTTAAAACGTTTGGGGGGGGGGACAAATCTTCCTCAACCACCGATTTCCACCTATGTCTACAGTTCGAAAAATCTAAAGGATTATTTCAGAATATAACAAAGCATAATATTATGTCCTGCTGCGATTACAAAAAAAAGTCTTTTTCACGTGATTCGTCGTGTTACAATCATACGCTTTTTTTGTATATTTTTCGAGTACACTGCAGTCGTCTTGCCTCTGGGGCGCTGTTTCGGACGACTTGTCGCTGTCTTTTTTCCGCGATCCTCGGGGACCACAGAAGAAAATAGAACCCGAATAAGAGCGATACACACACACACACAAACACACACACACACACACACACACACACACACACACACACACACACACTCACACACACACACACACATGGGCGCCGGGTTTCCCAAATTTCACGGGGTGCCTAAAATCCTTAGATATTAATAAATGTCAATTTAAATAAATAATAATTTTTTTTCAACATAAAAAATTTGTACCTTATTTAATACGACCTTTTTCATATATTAAAACTTTTAAATACATATTAATTATTATACATAAAATTATTTTCATTTCATATACGTATGTTAGGAATGAGTTACAAAACATCCAAAATATATTGTTGTCATAAATATTATACAACGAAAAAAATTATAAACGTATTAAATTACGTATTTCTCTATCTTTTATTTCACGGGGTGCAGAGCACCCCATAGAATGATTCATGGGGTGCTTGAGCACCGCAGCACCCCAATAGTCGGCGCCCATGCACACACACACACACGACATTACCCTTCAGCGAACCGGTCGTGTCCGTCTCGAGATTTTCGCACGTGCGCCCGCTCGAGACGCACTTTTTGCCAGAGTGAATCATGGCTTACGCGCGGTCACAGTATATTATTATAATATCGTCACGACACTTTTTCTCACACTCGGTGCCGTATTTTACGGGACGCGCTCTCGTTTTTTACGATCTCGGTCTCGGTCCGAGCGTCGTCACGAGTGCACGGCCGGCGCGACGACGCGGTAGTAATAACAATCGAAAAGCTATTATCGTCGAGGAGGAAAAAATAATAATAATAAAACGGGGGGAGAAAAAAATTCAATTTACTCGAAACCGACGATCGTCACGTCGTCGTCGTCGTCACAGTCGCAGTCACAGTCGCAGTCGTCGTCGTCACTCGCCGCAATCGTCGCACTCACACCGCCCGCCACCGGCCGACCGACCGACAAGCTCTCCGGCTGTATATTATAGCCGTATCGTAATATTATTATGTTTGTGTTACGCACTGGTCGTCGTAAACGCTCTCCTCGTCTTTGGACAACGGCGGAATATACGCGCGCGCGTAATATATTATTATTATTATTATCACAAAGAGTTACAACGTACGGGCGCGCGCGTGTTTATTTCCTTACGAATATTATAATTATTTTTTTTACTACCGTCGTCGCAGTGTTTTTTGTTTTCGTTTTTTTATTTTTTTTTTTCACTCCCAACGATCGTGTGTTTACGACGACGTCTCCGTAGGCGAACGCACACCATTATTATTATTACTACGCTCGCTGTACGTCAACGATAACGTTGCGCGTGTATTTTCATCGTCTGCCCGTGACCGCCCGCGCAGCATCCCACCACCCCTCTATCCGGGCGGCTCACCGGGTACGCGCGTAATATTACGTATCACAAAAAAAAAAAGAAATAATAATAATATTTTCGTATTCATCTGTAATACGTGTGTGTGTACACGTCGAAGCAGCAGCAGAAGCGGCGGCTAAAGCGGCTGCAGCGACGTCGGCCGAAGAAATTATCGGATTCTCGATTTCTCCGAGTTCCCCGACCTCCCCCGGGGCCACACGACTCTCGCAAACGGTCGTCGCTTCGGAAAAGCACCACTTACACGACGTTATTATAATATCGTAATATTATACACGGTGATTTTCTGTCGGTTCGCGTACAGGCACAACAGGCCCGTTGCGTCGTGACACCCGCGGCCGATTGTTCGTCGTTCGCACGTCCACCACGTGTGTGCACCGGCGGCGTCGGCGGACCCGGCGAATCGGGCCGACGGTGGTCCGCGCGTAACGAGCCAAAGACTTAGGGCTGAAACAGACGACCGGTTTTCGCCGGCTGGCGCGCGCCGGCCGGTGAAAAATAAATGTGAACACACGAGGACTCGCCGGCCGGCGAGTTTCGTATTTTAATCACCTGGTAGAGTAAATACAATGTTTACAGTATTTTTCAAAAGTTTTGATACACATATATATATGTGAATATTACAACTTACCGCAATGATACATTTCTGAAATGTTATATCTTGAACATTCTTTCTACCTTGAATTACATTAAAAATAAACACCAATGAGAAATAAATACTCACAGAAGGTACAGTGAATGATATTTATTTAATGAGAACAAGTATCATCATTTTATTGTTTACATAAACTCAATCTTCGCTGTTAAATACAATATTATGGTTTTTAAAATGTTTATAAGGGCATGGCCCCATATTTAGAATGAGTTTTCGGGAGGGGGGCAATAGGGAGATAGGACAATAAATAAGTTTAAGTTTTAAAATCTTCGAATCGGGCATCTTGTGACCGTTTCCGCGCACCGTCGTGTAACGGTCGTCAGAGTCCCGACCGGTGGCGGACGCCCATTAGGCCCCCTTAAGGCCAGGGGCGCCATTTCAGTTTTATCATAAAAAATAGGGCTGCCAAATTTTTCGTCGGGACAAATTTTTCCACCACCAGGTCATAACGATGGAATATAGGGGTTATTTCCAACTTTTACTAGTGATGAAAAATAAAATATTAACAAAAGCCTATAATAATGATAATAACAATAATAATAGAACCCACCTACGAATTTCTACCTTTTTCGTGTGTTTATATTGCCGTTATTTAATGCTGATTACACTGTCATAATATATGAACACATTTCAAACGTTTAATCATAGAACCTCGATTTAAAATTACCAATACCATAAATTGAAATAAAATTTTTAACTATCTGAACCGTGGTTATATAACAAATTTACAACTTACTGTCAGTAGCATTATTTATGAAATATTTTTAAATATTCGAGGTATATTAATTTATGAAATTCAATTGACTCATTTTTGCGCCAGAAAAAAATTGAGGCAGGCCTATATGGTGAGGGAAAAAATAGGGCCGCCAATGTATACCCTGCGATTTTCCAAATGGCGCCCCTGCTCAAGGCTAGAGCCTAGGGCGGCAATTCGTAGGGGGGACGGCAAATTTTTTCAAGTCATTTTATTTTTATGATACAAAAAAATTTAAAAAAATGAATGATATTCAAATGGGGTATTCATCGTTTTTGGTATCTGAAGAAATTAATGGCTACTTGTTTCTCGTTATAACTTGCATTATAACACAGTGCGCACTCGTAAGGCGAGTGAAAATATTAAATATCGATTTATTAATAAACCGATTGACGATAATATTATAGTTGGTGAGTCCGCGAGTAAAATATGTAAATTATTTATTGATCAAAGACTGGAGCAAATATTTCCGAATGAAAGATTTCACGGCTCTTAAATTATTTCTTTCCGTGGCGATATCCAACTGCACCGACGAAATGTCATTTTCCGCGCTTAAAAGGATAAAAGTGTATTTACGAGCCAACTCACTGGAAGAAAAACTCAACGCTTTGTCCACACTGTGTATATTGAGAACCACATTACGAACGAGTTAGACTTCGACCACTTGATAAAAGATTGTTCCCGACTCCCGAATCTCGAAAAGAACAGCTGCATTAAATCATTCGTACTCTTTATGTATGTAGGTAATTTATAGATCGTAACTAGTAAGATTATAATATGTAATCAGGGCCGTCTCAAGCTTTGCAGGGGACCATGGGCACACATGGAGCTTAAGAGGCCCTTTTAGTAGGACTACACAAGTCGAATAAAAACATCAAAAGTTTTTTTTTTTTTTAATACGATTAGGTTAACCTAACCTACTTTATTAATTAAAAAACTATGTACATTTCGCAGAATCATAAATGGTATTTGACTGTTATGACTTTCAACATAGAAACTTGTAAATAATTATAAATAATCCAGTACATAATACGGACAGGTAGAAACTGATATAGATTATTCGATAAAACCCGGTTCAGGTAATGGGATAAGAAATAAAAGGTAATATCAAATGTACCACCTAATTGCACACAATTATTAAGCATTGTTTACTTAACATATTTACTTAACATTGCCATTTACCTAAGTTTTTTTTGTTCTATAATTTAGAATCATTTTTTTATATGATGATCGTATTAAATATCAATACGTTACAGCTCACGATTTAAAATTGTAATGTCGATTATTCGGGGCCCCCATTTGGCCCGGGGGCCCCGGGCACGTGCCCCACGTGCCCATAGGGTAAAGACGGAACTGTATGTAATACGATATTTGAACTTGAGTATAAATTAATAATCATTCAGCCATAGTACACGTGAACCTTTTCTCACTCCCGGGACGACTAGGGATCGCTCTTCGATGTCGGCGCGTTCAATTTACGATTTTTAAAACGGTATAAATAAAGCGGGTGGTTGAGAACACCGGGCGCCGAGAAGGTTAATCCGCCACGGGTCCCGACGACTTTACGTCTCGATATCACTATATACGGATATATTATATCGCACGCGCTTAATGATTTTCGTCCCGAACACGTCTGCAGCTTGGGAACTCAACTCTCTCCTCTGTTCGTTGGCGGTCGTGTTCCGTATAGTTGCATTACGAAGGGGAACGATTTACGACCCGTTTACTCGTAGGTATGGACGCGAGATCGGGGAGTTTTTCGAAATAAATACGTCGTCGCCGCACGTATTATTATTATCGTTACACGACGTGTACGTTTATATTTATACCTCGACGCGGCCCACGTGTATTTTTCGATGAAAACAGCCGTCTGCGCCCCGGCAACGGACCGCTGCACTGTACAATGGGCGGCACTGACACGACGTTTTTCCGGCTGGTACTGACTTGGTTCCCGAGCTCTAACCCCACATGCCGAATTGGTTCCCGTTTGAAAAAGGTATTTTATTAAGGTAAGCTGAATTGGTTCCCGTTTAAAAAAGGTATTTTATTAAGTTGAGCCGAATTGGTTACCGTTTAATTACGCACATTTTCCTTCTCAATTTTACAGGCTTAGGACTGTCAACTTAAAAGAAGGCTTGGTTAAAAATGTGCGTCAATGTGTGTTATAAAACTTTTTAGTGAATTTGTCAATTGTTGTCGCACAAGTTTACCATCGTCTTCACTTTTGTGGTTATGTGTTAATACTTCTTCACATAAACAATCTCCGTTCAATTTGACGTATGCTTTACATTTTCGTTTTGTACATATCCACCTCTGTATGTTATCTGCTAGGTTCTTTTGGAATCCAAACTTGTAATTGTCAATAATCAACAACTTAGTTCCCTTTTCACTAAACATAAACTCCATAATTACGAAAAATTATTAAAATTCAAAAATATAAATTAAAATACGAAATACAAGTTACAAATTTACACGATGTGTTATTCGAGACTGTACAGTGCTCACTGCTCACCAACATTATTGTCATTTGTACATAGGATAATATAGACGATATATCATACAGCTATAAAAGTAGCTGTATGATATATGTACATATATCTCAATCGTTATCTTAATTGATAGGGATATCACCGATAATTTGCTAAACTTCCAATATATAAATATATTGCCATCTTAATGTATATTATACTATTAGTACTATAGATTATAGAGTGTAGCCGTGTAGGTACATTTATATTTTATACTGTCTAATTTATATTTTGTACCAAATTAAAGATTACCTGTACACAAACGGGAACCAATTCGGCTCAACTTAATAAAATACCTTTTTTAAACGGGAACCAATTCGGCCTAACTTAATAAAATACCTTTTTCGCACGGGAACCAATTCGGTTACGCCCGTTTTTCCACGCGTCCGTGTTTTCCGCACCGGCACGTCTGGGAACCGGTCGTCGTCGAAATATAATATTATACACGTACGAAAAACCTCGGGAACCGTATTGTCTTCGCGCGACACGGCGGCGACGTGACAAGAGATCTGTGCCGTGAAGGGCGACGGGGAAGACGTTTTTCGCAAACGTGGACGCGAACGGTTTTCGTAAACTCGCGCGCCTCGATGATGCCCCGATCGTCGAGATAGTCGAGTTCGTCGAGATAGTCGAGATCGTCGAGATCGTCTGATCGATAGCCCCAGGGTTGTAAAATTTCATGAAATTTGTTTTCAAGAAATATTTCACGAAATATTAGTAAAAAATATAATTTCTTATGTTTTATTTATCATGGAATATTTTTGTATTATTATTATTTGTACTAAATTGAAATAAAAACTAATTTATATAAATTAACAATTAACACCATAATAGTTGATAGTTGTTATGATTTATAAATATTGATTTAAGAGGTAACAGACCATTAGTCATTGAAACACCCGAAGAAATTTTCCAAAATATAGATGAATTTATAAATATAAGTGGCCAGTAGTTGCATTACTACTCAACAGCTATCACGTTATTGCAGAAGTTTCTCATCAAAAAAATATATTGGTACCGAGTGAGTACTTAATAGTTAAGCGCACCTTTATAGAATTTATTGTGAATATTGTGAAACACGCAATATTATACCAGCATCTGGAAATGTTAAACGCTTAAAATTAAAATGACTGAATTCATATTATATAGTCATATATTATTCGAAGACAAGTAAAATGTAAATAAATAACAGACGATTAGAACTATTACTTATTAGACGAATATTATCGTAAAATTACATATTTATAGGCATCTGATGGACTAAACCGCGTTAAATAGGAAACCCCAAACATTGTACCGAAACGAAATCATACAATATCAACCGATTAAATCACGTTTAACAGTCACTATGTCAAACGCGGAAAAAAAATATACATTTTTCAATATTTCATAAAGCGAGAAATTTTCAATTATGAAATATTTCAAATTTACAACCCTAGATAGCCCCCGTGAACTGTCGCGATTCGTTTGTATACGATTCGAAGACGATCGGATGACAATGCGAAAAATCAGTCACGCCGGCCGACGAGGAACAAGGGCGGTTCTAGGATTCAAATTTCGTACGGGCATGAACTGATTTATAAATAATCTGTTTATATAAAAATATACATACAATCAAGGATAATTAAAACCCTTAATAGTCGAGTTTTTCTCTTATCAATAAGTGCATAAAAATAAAAATTAATACTGAATTATATTTATTGGTAGATTTTCTTAATTCTTTAAACAAAAATGTAGTTTAATATTATAATAATACAAATATAAACCATGTTTTTATTATTTATCAGTTAATTACAAACAAATGAATACATACTTAAGAAATATGGGACTTAAATTAAATTTGAAATTGCAATTACGTGCGCCGCACCCATCGAGATAGATAAGAATACACGTTATGTTCTATGGCCGCACTGTAGTGATATACACAAATCATATTAATATTTGACAGTGGACAAAATAGTTATCTATTACAATCTATTTGCCTTTGATAAATCGCTTTATTTTGTTTATCGAGGTGTTAATGAAAAAAAAAACTAATTATTCAAAACGACGTGACATTGCAATTAAAAAAAAAAAATAATAAATGCCAAAAATTTCGGTACGGGCAGCTGCCTCGTACTCTGCCCGTACGCTAGAACCGCCACTGACGAGGAACATCGTACAGGCAGGCCCGTCGCTATGGTACAACCAAGCCATGCGTTGCTTTAAGGCGGCAAAATATCTTTAGGAAATTGAGGCGGCAAAATTAAATTATTGAATGTTGAAAAAACACTTCTCGAGGTAAAAAAATCTTGAGTATATTTACAGCCATTGACTTCGGAAAATCTATCTTAAGAATCTTTAAGAATCGTTCTTATGATTTCAGTGACTGTAGCGTCTGCTGGAAGAAGTTTCTTCAAACTGAAACTTACGCACAACCATTGAAGATCCACAATGAGTACAATGTGCGTTTAAATGGATTATTATTATAGAGCAAGGACTTTCATGCATTTGCATATTTTTTCTAGTAAACTTTGTCGTATGCTTGTTAAGTACAAAATACATTTCATAACGTTTATGATGAAATACTCAAAGTTTTTAGTGCATATTTTTGCATATTTGGACATTTTTCGGTTAAAGGGGCATATTTTTTAGATTATAAGAGCATATTTTAAGCTTTTAGTGCATATTTTGATGGTTTATCGAAAATCAAGTGCTTTGGTGAATATTTTTCATGACTCAGGGTCAAAAATTCGTTATAAACTTATAAACACGATAAAGATAAATTTTATCTTGAAATAATAATAATGGTCAGTATTTATTATATCTATTTTTGTATTTTTTATTTAACGAATAGTAGGTATGTGGTGCGTTCTCTGCTAGTTGGAAATTTCAAAGAAATGTAAATAATTCAGTGCAGTTCTAGTTTAGTTATGGTAAGTATTTGAGGATAATTCAACAATTATTTTAAAATACCTCTTTTGATTTATTAGACGCAAAATAATAATTAAGAAGAATGGGATCCAACATTCAAAAAAGATTCCAAATCAATTTGATAAAATAAATCTGCTTAAAACTTTTATAGAATAATATAAAATTAATTTTTTTAAGGGCATATTTAACCGCATATTTTTAATTTTTTGATGCATAAGTGCATATTTTAAAATGCATATTTGATGATTTTTTAGTGCATGAAAGTCCTTGCTTTAATTATTAATCTTATCCATTGAAGCAGAGTTGGCACAAAATATGCTAACTTGGAAAATTTAGTACGAGATTTTGCAACAAAAAATGCGAGAAAAGTTAATTTATAAAGCCACACTATTATTTCAAAATGTTATTATAATTATTATAATTCATGTACCTATATTTGATTTAGTATTTAAGAGCAGCAGCATTCAAATTTTCGCTTTAGGGCGGATGGTATCTTACGACGGGCCTGCGTACAGGGACGTGCAGGAACACATCACTCGCAAAGGGACGACTGTTGGAAATTTTCGCGATTTGTCCGCCAAAGTGTAGCGGCGCTTACGCGGGAAAATAACAAGCGTGTACACACACGCACACGCGTAATCGTATAACTCGACAATGAGCGACGGCGAGCGATACACGAGACAATAATAAGGCTATATGTATCCGTGCCTACGCGGCCGTTGCCGTGTAACAGAGCGCTATATAGTCTCCTATATTATTATTTTTTCACGTCGCAGTGACTAAAAAAAATGTTCCGCGCTCACTTACGTTTATATATACATGACGTATATAATATGTATACCTTCACGTTCTACGCGTGTGCTAATGGACGCTTTCGGGCATATTAAATTCAATTGTTTTTATTTTTATTTTTTTTTCTTATACACTTCCGCCGCTTCGCTCCGCCATCAATCCGTTCACAATCTTTTTTTCTCTTCTTTCTTCCGTTTTATTTCTCTTGTATAGTTATATAATATATATATATATGGTTGGACGCGCGGCGTGCAGACCGAATTTATTACGGTGACCGCGTACCCGCCAAGTGTACAGTCGTAGAATATATGTTTATATATACAGTGGAACCTCGATAACTCGAACCTCGATAATTCGAATTTCGCTAACTCGAATTTCTCGATAAGTCGAAGTCATTTTAGTTGAATGTTAGCTTATAACTCGAATTTATATAATAAAATGAGGGGCTGGGTGCAAGAAGGGCATTTTCTAGAAAAACGTGTTTCGAGATATACTAAGTTAAAGTTTCAAATCTGTGTCACTCATTTGATATTACTCATACGGTTATACAATTTGTGCCGAGTTAAAGATCGAATATTAAGGAAAATAATTATATCTATGTTTTGTTTTTTTTTTGTTTCCAAAAAACTATAAATAAATGAAACATTTGGTTATGAATATGCCCTTATTGCATCAAACAATATTTACCTATTCAAATTTAATGAATAATATTATATTTTAATAACTTTCATAATTTATTTCATAACTTTTGAATAAAAATTAAAATACATATATTATAAATACAAATACGGATTACTTTTATTAAATAACATACAACTTTTAAATTTTAATGATCTTACTTTTTTTTTTCATTTTTACTTTATTTGGTGGTTGTAATCTTAGTCTTTATAATCGTCATCAGAGTAGACGTTTTGATTTTCACCGTCGTTGTTATTTATTATTATTAAACCATTGAAATATTCTAAAAACATTACTATAAATAAATATAACGATTTTATATAGTTCTATGCAAGAAAGGCATTTATAATCAATTGAAAAAATACCTCTCCTTCACTCTATTCGTAAAATTTCAAATTAAAATTTTTATCACATAAAATATACAGGTTGCTGAATACAAAAAGTGATTTTAAGCAAGAACGGCATTTTCGGGGAAATGCCCTTCTTGCACCCAGCCCCTCAAATATAATAGTTCTTTTTTTCTACTTTAGTCTACTTTATTCATTACATTATACATACTTTTTTTAAATTTTTTATACAATATACATACTGACATAGTACATACATTATACATTTATTAGTAAATACATACATAAATAAATAATTAAAAAATTGAAGTATTTGTGTTTTTAAATAAAAAAAATATTTTCAATAATTCGAATTTTTTTTTGCAGATTCGAGTTATCGAGGTTCCACTTTATATGTATCTGGGGTTATGTATTACGGTGGTTCACTGCGCGGTGTACGAATAAACTATATAATATACCTATAGGTACGACTGTCTTGTCACCGTACAGTTCTCCGGGGAAACCTGTGCGCGCGCGCGAATCGACGTGCGTACAGGTATATTGTATGCCAGTGGTTTTCAAACTTTTTTCGACCACGGCACACTATGACCTCTAATTTTAATATTCTTAAAAATTACACTATCGATACATTTCGTTAGGGTGCATTTATTATCTAACATAACTTATCTTAGTCGCTTTCTTACTGCAAACCTTCGATTTATCAATATAAACTTAAATATTGCAGATTCACGACGGTTGAACGCGTCCTTTTTCATACATCATAATAAAATTGTTCGATTTGATCGGTCATTTATGAAAAAAAAAAAAAAAAAATGTTCGAAACACTGCGGCACACCTAGTGAATGCTCGCGGCACACCAGTGTGCCGTGGGCACCCGGTTTGAAAACCACTGTTGTATGCAATTAAAACCGTATTATAGCGTCTCGGTTTCTCCCAGTGATACCCGTGGTTTTTCCTCTTGGGTTTTCTGCGGTTTATCAATTTTCCGGAGCTCCTACAATCATTCCTACGGTTTCGTGAAATAAACGTAACCCGCGTCCGCGGAGGAAAATATGCGGATATTCGACGAAGACGGCACTGTTTTTCGAACGCTTCTGTTGTTCCGGTATCGTTCGTTTGTTGTCACTCGGCAAGTCGCTATAAAGTAAAAAACCAAAAAAAAATAAAAAACGAAGACAAAATCGTTAAAACAAATATTCCGTACGATATCATTACTACACGCAGTGGCGGCGCTAGGGGTGTGCGAGCTGTGAGGTCGCTACCTGGGGCCCCGCAGTTAACAAAAAGTCGAGCGGAAATCTTTAGTTAATTTACGATTTACTATGAAAAATTAGGGCCCCGGAATAACATTTACAATTATGGATCCGAACACCGTTTATTATTGTCAAATACAAAATTAAATTAAATTTTACCATGAAATTTTACCACTTTTTGTTTTATTTATAGATTGTTTAAACATCCTAACAGGTATTTTATACAAATTAATTAATAATAAACATGAAAAAACAAACCACTCTGAATAAAAAAAAAAAAACTGTGATGCATATGCACTTTAAATGCAATCTATAGTCGTTAAATAGTGGTAATGATCTAAAAATCTGCTCTAAAAAGCTTTAAAAATACAAAATGTTGTAACTAATTTAAAAAAAAATGAATATCTCCAAGTTAGGGCTTCGCAAATCACGTGCCGCACAGGGGCTCGCGGTGGCTAGAGATGCCACTGACTACACGTTTGTATGATAAATAATTCGTTAAAATTCATAATTTAAAAAGACAACGAATGCAGAGAATTATTATAATTATTCATGTGTGGGGGCAGCCGGTTAATTCATTACGTATTATGAACCTTTTCGCTTAAAATATATTTTATGCATTTTTTTAAACTGTAGTTTCCACATGTTGATTAAACGGCTTGTCCCGCAAACGTCTAAGCTAGATACGTACATGATACATAATATATATTGTATTAATACAGCGATGCGATGCGATCTCAAGCCCATTCGGATTACCACGTCTTTCGGATTGACCCGTGGTCGGATGAACGAGACCCTACTGTACTTGTATAAAACCATCGGTGAATTTTTTCAAAAACACACGTTTTCGGACGACACTTAATACGAGTAGTCAATAACTATAATATATACCAGGGGTCTCCAAACTTTTTTATTGAAGGGCCACAAAAAATATCAAATGCTCTTTGCGGGCCAAAAGTTTATTAACACATATAATTTTTAATTTTATGAAAATATAGGTATGCAAATATAAGTTAACTTTAAATCTTTTTATAAAATATTGTCTACATTGTAGAATTGGTATAAATTTAAATGATAATAATAATATATACATTGTAATTTTAATAATTTTTTTTTAATGAGAAGTATGAAATTGATGTTTTTCTGCTAATATTCAATCGAATTGAGGTTGTATGTTGCTAGTTCCAATTTTCAAAATTGACTCCAAGTGTTTGTCAGTCATGACCGATCTATATTTCGATTTGATGTATTTCATTTTAGAAAAAGTTTGTTCGCACAAATAAGTCGTATCTGCCGACATACTCGTATAAAATATGTAACTGTCGGCGGGTTTAAATCGAAATTAGGTTATACTATGATGCCACGAACCAAATATTTGCGTCATTCACCCGTTTGAATGAGACGATTCTTGAGGTATTTGTTGGTATTTTTGAACACTATTCGCGCATGTTTTAGAACAATTTTCCAAAGTCTCGTACGAAAATATTTTATTGAAATATCTTAAATTTCGAATAGTTTAGTCGTTTTTTTTTTCTCTTTTAATATTAAAACGTCTTTATTAAAGAGCGTTTAATGAAACAGAAAAGCCCTGCGCGGACGACCTACTGTGAAACACGCGAGTATTGTTAGGCAGCGTTTGTTTTTTTTTTCGAGATCGTTTTGAGTCGGAGACGTAATAAATTAATACAATAACACTGCGGGTTTAGCGTCTAGTCGAACAATACGAGACGTGTCGTAGCCCGACGCCCTAGCTGTCTCCTCTTACGTCCTAAATTGGCTGTTTTATTCATTTTTTTTTTCTATTTTAAATGTTATTCGTTTTCGTGTCGAGTTGAACGGGGAAAACGTCTGGGTTTCCTGTAAAGGTTTCTAGGACACACACACATACACACACACACACACCATTCTAGTGCACTACGGTTGAAATGCAGAGTTTAGTGCGATGCAACGCAATTATATTTTCCGCTTGTGTGTGTGTGTGTGTGTGTGTGTGTGTGTGTGTGTGTGTGTGTGTGTGTGTGTGTGTGTGTGTGTGTGTGTGTGTGTGTAAGTGTGTAAGTGTGTACACGAGCTTTAAAATAAATTCTTTCCGTAGTGGGAAATAGAATAAAAAACAGTTTTTTTTTTTTTTTTTTAACAAGTTGACTGCCATGAGTACCGTAATTGGTACTCACGTGATTTGTATCAAAGGCCTTCATATTTTAATCATATTTGTTCTATGCGCTTTGAGTACCAATTGTGGTACTCACACGGTTTGACTCTCAGGCTTTGAGGGTCCATTTTGGTACTCACTATTTTTCGTGATTATATCACTGAGAACCATTTCTGATGCTCAATTCGTTTATTGGAATAGAAAGAGGAAAAAATTTCAAACTGAATAGTGCAATCAGCGCTCAATTTTTATTAAATAAAAAATTAATTATTAAAAAATTATAAAACTCGTATTAATATTTAATATTACCTTACTCATTAACCTTTTTTAGTAAAAATAGCATATCAAACATAAATATATTAAATACAGCTTAAAAAAAAGAATAATATGATTTTTAAATTATTTTATTTTTTTTTGTTGAATGTATTTTGAAAAAAAACAATCCAAACAGAAATGTAAAAAAAATTATACAACTCGTATTAATATTATCTTACTCATTAACCTTTTTTAGTAAAAATATCATATCAAACATAAATATATTAAATACAGCTTAAAAAAGAATAATATGATTTTTAAAATTATTTGATTTTTTTTGTTGAATGTATTTTGAAAAAAACAATCCAAACAGTAATGTTTTGAGCAACCTGGACACAATGTTCGTACTTTACGAGTAATTTTTTGTGCGTGATTCCTTCCACCTTGTTGAGCCATTTCGAAATAACAATTTGAACATCTACCACGATTAGAGTTGACAAACTTATGAATTTCTCCTTCATTTGGTTTGAGTATCATTGATATGTTAGTTTTTGTTATTAAAGCTTGAACAATATTCTCTCTAAATTCTGTTACACCCATTTTATTACCAGTCACAGTATTAAATAATGTTAATGCATTTAAAAGACTAGTATTTAGTAGAATTTCGAATGCGATTTTGCGATACCATTTTAAAGAACGTCGAAGGGGTGAATGATAAGAACCTCTCAAGTCAGAAATATCGACAAAACCTTTTGCCTTATTATAATCCAATACCACTTGTGGTTTGAATAATTTTTGAGCACGTTTATTGGTAGTTTCTACTAAATTATCTTTGTGTTTTGTTGACAACATAAGTACATCGCGTTTGTCCTTCCATTTCAATACTACAATATTATTGTCATTTTGGCTTGATTTTATTTCACCTTTCTTCAATTTAGAATTTATTACGTCTTTTGGGTTAAACTTTCTGTTAGAACGTAATGTACCTACAAGATTTGTGGAACGGCTTAAAAGTTCGTGTGCTAAACTTACTGATGTGTACCAGTTGTCAGTAAACATGGTTCTTCCCTCATCTAAATAATCTGCAGCTAACTCCATTACAATTTTTGAGGAAACTGCCACTCCCGGGAGAGCTTCTTGACCAGCGTATATTTTAAATCCAACAGTATATCCATCATTTATACATAATTTAAATATTTTTATACCGTACCGATGCCTTTTATTCTTTATATATTGACGAAATGACAAACGTCCAACAAATGGAATAACCGATTCGTCAATACACAAATTTTCCCCGGGTATGTTACATATTTTATATTTGCTCACTAGAATATCAACCAAACCACGAATTTTATACAATCTATCACCTCTAGGACATGTTTGATTGTTTGAGCAATGAAAAGTTCTCAAAAGCAACTCGAATCTGTTTCTGGTCATATAATTCGGAATACGTGTTTGATACATTTCTTTTTTACTCCAATACCTTGCTAAAGATGGTAGTGGATTTAATCCCATCCACATTATTAAACCCAAAAATGTCTTAATTTCCACTATGTCAACATCAACCCATTTATTAAGTCTGGATTTTGGACCACGAGGAGTTAAAAGTAAATCATGGGCGTATCTATTAGTTTCCATTACTAATAAATTTAAGACTTCATCATCAACAAATAAAGAAAAAAAGTCATATGGTGTACCATCATACAATGTTTCGATTGGAATTTAAGAAAGAAAGTCAGTGAGATTTATATAATAAACGAGAAAACGAGGGTATTTTCAAAATGTCGATAAATAACCACCTTGTCGATGAAGAGCAACGATCTAAAAGTTATTTCCGAGTAACTCGGCCCTAACCTAACGCTCGGCCCGACACAACTGCTTTTTTGCATTTTGAAAACACTTTAATATAATAATATAAAATAGCAAAATAGAAAACCACAATTTCTACAAAACGCTGCGCGCAACGCAATAGACTGCCTCTCTCGTGTTGCGCTCTGTAGGAAAACAGTGTGATTAATTTCAAAAGAATTAGTGGATGACGTACTGCGCTAAGCGTAATAGTCATATACGACGCAAAAAACGCGCTCCTAGGAAAACGTAACTTTAAGGAGCCCGGGTCCGTCGCGATACGCCGCCGCACGGGCGTTGTTACCCTGTGTGTACGCCGAAACGCGTCTCTCAAGTGAGCGTTTCAAAATGCAATATCCCATCGTCGTCGTCGTCGTCGTGTAATTCAATGCTATTTAAAACACGATAACCAGATAGTGAAACACACTATAGCGTTTCGAAAAACGTCGTAGATCGGTTTTCAGCGCGCTATCGCGGCTAGTGGAGGAAACGGATGGGAGAAAACGCGAGATTTCACGAAAAACCAACGTGCCCTCGGAATAGTATTTATTTTAATACACCTATAATAATAATAATAATAATAATAATAATAATAACGTGTGTTGTGCGTGAAACCATGTATATAAAAAAAAACAGTGATTTTACTGCCGTTTTTACGACCGCGATTATGATCGAATATCACATTATACGATACATTTACGTTTATCGCGGACGTTAATTTTAAAAGTGTATTAAGTTAATATTTGTACGACGAGTAATGAGGTTTATTATTATTATTATTAGTGTTTTTAATTTTTTTTTTTTTTAATTGAATCAGTGGGAAAAAATACCGATATACGGAAAGGCGTGTAATTAAAAAAAAAAAAACGTTATCGCGAAAAAAAAAACACGAGTTTCGCCTGCTGGAATAAAGCATGATTTTGTATTATAATGGTAAATATAGCATCGAATGATGTTAATTATTATATTTTGTAAACACATATACGTACGTACGCGCGCGCGTGTGTGTGTGTGTAGGTACACGAGTTTCGACGGCAAGAAAGAATAATTACATTACCGTCGTCCGTTGTTATCTCCGCGGCGGCGGCGGCGTGTTTAAAATGATTCGACGTCATACTTTTTAGCGCGTGAAAATCAAATCGGAATTTTTCGTTTCGTTTCGTTTTTTTGTTTTTTTTTTGTTTCGCACAACTAAATCATAAATCTACGAACTATGTGAATCTATCGCTGTTGACTCGGTGGCGTGTTTAGGGGTTTTCCCGTGTCGAACGCGTGCGCGTTTTTCGCCATACCTACGGCGCGTACTGGTTCGTACCATAGGCGTGCGCAGACTTTTTTCGCAGGGGATGCCAATATACTTCAAAATATAGGTGGATATGGGGAGGGCTTAGCCCCCTCAAATTTTTTTAATTCATACTAAACGCCTCCCTGATATAATGACCCCCCCAAGAATTTTACCAAATTTTCATTAATGTTAAGCTCACATATTTTAACAAATCTTAGCCAATGTTTCAGAAATAACTCAATTTTTAACTCCCTTAAAAAAAAAATCAGAATTTAAAAAAAAGTTTTATTCTCACAACTAAAAAGCTCACAAAACAATGTCAATATAAACAAATAAAAGTATAATTTATACTTTAAATTTTATTTCTTAAGTAATATGAATTTAATGTATGTAATATTTAATAATTAATTATAGTTATAGTTCTAATCTTCGTTCAAAAGGATGTAAATTTTTAAACTCATAATTTATCTATGATGCTATTTCTTGTTCCACAAATATCAACATCATTGCGTCCAATCTTTCTTGATTCATACGGCTTCTAAATTTTGTTTTTACCAAACTTAGTTTGGTTCTGCAGACCGCAGGGGATGCCAAGGCATACCCGGCATCCCCCCTGCGCACGCCTATGGTTCGTACAACGTATTGCGGCGTACCTACTCACTAGTACAGTGTAATTACGTGGGCGGCTGTTTGATTTCGTTTTTTTTTTTCGTTTTTACGGTCCGAATCGTATAACTCTAAACCGTGGAACACGTGATTTGTCGAATTACATGAAGCTAAAGCAGAGAGACAATTAATCGGCCAAACAATCTAGAAAAAGTACCACTTTGATTCGCGATAAAGTTCCCGACTCCAGTAGTTACAATTAAATTTAGAATAGAGTTTTGTCGTATTTCGTAAAAGCTGTTATGTCATTGTAATTTTAAGTTTTAAATAATTGATCTTATATCTGTTTATTGTTGTAATTTCTTATTTATTTATCATTGTCTCATTAATCATTATCTAAGTTATAGCAATATTAATTATCACTTTTCTATTTTATAATAAGCCGATACGTCGTAATATGCAAAATAGAATAGAATAAACGTGATTTGTATAGAAATTTGTCTTGTCAGAAAAAAAACTAAATGTCAAATCCGATCTCGTCAAAAGAATAATAACTTTTTGTAATTTTGTAAAAAAAAAAAAAAAAACAAACTCTAACGATTTTGTTTTTATTTCATTTACAAAATCACAAAAAGTGTTCTTCATTTGACGAGATCAAAACCGTTTTGGTTTGTCACCCTCCGGACGTCGCCGCTCTAGGCCCGGGCCTACGGGGCCTGTTTCTAAACACGTCTCGTGCTGTGTCGTCAAAGCCGATTTTTATCGACGTACGTATACGGAAATAATATTAATCGTCACGTGAAAACGATACGCGCGTCAAACGAAACATCTCGTAACACTAGTGGCGGATTCGGGGGGAAGGGGGCGACGTGGCGATCGCCCCCCATAGGGATTTTTTTTTTGTTACGTGAACTATAGTTCCGTATGATATGAAATTCATAACTCATATATAGTTATAACTTATAACTAAAACGTCAAACTTAATAAATGAAAATAAAAAAAAAAATTTCAGTACGTTTTCAGTTACGTCATTATTAATTAAGAATCCATGATACCGATTCGCCCCCCCTTAAATAAGTTTCAGATCCGCCACTGCGTTAGTACTCACAGTTGTAGGCGCGTACCTGTACTCGAACAGTCGTGTCGCGCAGTAATTTTTCGCGAGTCGGTAAAAATCGTATTATTGGGATCGAGACTGGGCGAAAAAAATAAAATAAATATATGGGTCAGGACATGTTTTAGTTTCATTCACTCGAGTGGTTCCGGAGCACTAAGTTTTCTTGCCGACATGCAAATTTAATCAACTTTTTTTTTTCTTTCTTTCTTTTCCTTCTTCCTCTCCGGGTCTGAGATGTTTCTCTTCGGCGTGTCGTCCTTTTTCCGTCCTCCGATACGTTTTTTTTCTTTTTTTTTTTTTTTTAACACAATTTCGCTCCGAGAAAAAGCAAATGAAAACCTCTGTTATTTTATATTTGGTTTTTTTTTTCGTTTTTTCGTTTTTTTTCCCCCCGACACCGTTCTTTATCTGTACACACGCGCCAACGTTGATGGATCGTGTTGACCGTCGACCACCGTGTGTTCCTGTTGCTTATCTACGGTCGAAGCGCTCGTGTTTTACAAATACATATTTGTTCGATCGCGGCCACCGACGGGCGTACGACGAGCCGATAACCCGGCAGATGTGACCCGGGCGCGGACGTCTCTCGGTGTGTGTGTGTGTGTGTGTGTGTGTGTGTGTGTGTGTGTGTGTGTGTGTGTGTGTGTGTGTGTGTGTGTACGGATTGATTAAAACGATTTTTTTTTTCAATTATCAAAACGTCCGACCCGCGTCGTCGTCTCGATCGCGCCGACCCGTCATTAACATAATAATACGAATTTCTGTTTGTACAAGTCACATATATTATATTATATATTACGCGCGTACAAAGCAAATTAAAAAAAAAAAAAAACAAAAAAAAACAAACAAGTATATTTCCTCGTTCGACAGAGTGTCATCAGTGTTATGATCGTATATCGAGTCCTCGTGATTTTTTTCTTTTTTTTTTTAAATCACATAATGTATACGTATAAATAAATATAATAAAAATACACGTATTCTAGGTCTGCGTCGGAGTACCTCTCGCGGGACATGTGTACACGTCAAACGCGTATACATCACGCGTATTAATATTCGTCCGATGCGCGCGCACACACACACACACACATACGGTGCATATTTTATGTGATATGCGTGTATAAACCGAATAGTAGCAAACGTCTCGCGTTGTTCACGGTTAATTTCCCATTATTCGTCAGCGTCCAATTTTCACGTTCCCGGTGTCGCGTCGTGGAGGGCGTCTGACGAACAACGTCGGTGAAAATTAAATAATGCAAATTTAATAAAGACGCGTTTAAAACGGACTCTTGCTCGTACGTCGCCACGGTCGTACACGCATTATTCGATCGTGACGCACATTTGAAGTGTCGGTGGAACGCATAATAAGCGCAGGGAAGAGAAATAAATCACCCGAGTGTTGATAAATATTAAATTCGGAAACGCATCGTCGTCGGATGAAACATTAATCTTAATCGGAAAATACCGAGTGAAGCTCGAAATCGCTTTAAAACGCGGCGGCGGAAGTATGTACGAACGAAAATCGTGCGAAAAGTTTAATTCGGTATTTTCTCGGTCCGACACTCGTGGTTAAACGTGGAAAAATCAGCGCACGGCGGGTCTTTGCTATTTTTTTCGAAATATTCAAAAATATAATTTCATTCCAGCCCTGGTCTTAGTCCCGGGAATCTTCGAAATTAATAAACAAAAATAAATTAAAAAAAAAAAACTCGAGAAATCGGGTATTGCAGGTGAAACGATCTGTCGGGTTCGGTCTGTTTCCTTCGCACCGAAGTGCAACTTACTGCAGTCCGATGCTTTTGTAGAATTCACGTCAATCGCTCTTGACGGCAAAACGATTTCCAAATTCACTCGTTTACTACGTTTTCAGAGACATTTCAATCGTCTCTAGCTAGTGCACTTTCTTCGGGAATTCGAGCAGCTGCAGAATCTCCGACGGAAAAATTTCACGAAATCACCTTTGCGCGGTCATCGATCGTTCGTGCGTTTAAAAGACCGATTTCATGTTTCAGCTGATGACGCGATATACCGCGGTACGGCGAACGAAGTCGAACGGAAAATGTGGAAAAAGTCGTACGAGAAAATCGACCGGTTTGTCTGGAAAATTCGTGATGGCCGTATTTACGTGAAACCGTTTCCATATCAAACGGTTTTAAAAATGGGTTTCGAATCAGGACGTGCACGATTTGACGTCGCGTGCGCGGCAACCGCAGTCGTCAACCGGCGGGCCGTGTTATCGTCGACGACGTTATCGTCGATCTCGCACGGTTATATTGCTGTATTGTTGTGCATTTTTATCTTTCGTACGCGGCAAAACGAAAAGTGGGTGACCCGAATGTGTGCGGAAAACAATATAAAATATACGTGCGCTGCGGAGGCGTCGTCGGCGTCGTGTAAGTACCTGCAGTATTGAAAACCGATTTCGTGTAGAACGCGTTTTTTATTTCGTATTTTTTCGTTCACCTTTCACGCGCGACGTACACGTACCCGTAATAATATACAATGTGTTATACGGTTTAGTACAAGGGCGTCCCTGACCCTATTTTCAGGGGGGGGCGACTTTTAGACTTGTAATGTCGAGGAATAAAAAACAAACAAAATAATTTAACTGATAATATTTAGGATTGAAAATAAACAAAAATTCTTTTAAACGAAGCACAGACTAATTGAAATTATTATTCTATAAAACAAATTCTTTTAATCGTTTGTGTTCTGCAAATCTATCTATTATTTTGCATGCGTCTAGTGTACCACGTGAACCGTGAAGACATATTCGTGTACTACAATGATATCATTACTATTTCGTGTTTAACGAAAAAAAAAAAAAAAACAAATTATCGAACGTTCAGTATCGGATAACGTGTATCTAAAAGTATCTATCGCGTTATAAAATCGATACGATACGACCTGGGTAAATTCCGATTGCTTCTATCAATACAATATTACACACCTATATCATAATCTATGACTTTGAATAATTTCGCAATTTTTTTCTAATGATTATTATAATATAATGTGAAAAAGGTAAAAAAAAAGCCCAGGGGGGGCGATCGCCCCATCGCTCCCCCCCAGAAATACGCCCTTGGTTTAGTATAAGGTGGGCCATACGTGGGCCCGCAGTTTTTTTTCCGTCCGTAATATTCGCCGGTAGTCACGAGTGGAAAAACCGTGTAGTAGCAGCGGCGATGATGTTTTTTCGACGATAAGACGTATAATAATATAATACGGAGGTTGCGCGTATTTCGGTTCGATTAGGATCGTGTTTTGCGAGCGTACGTATACGTTTTGTGCGTGCGTGTGTGTGTGTGTGTGTGTGTGTGTGTGTGTATAGTCGGGCACTCTGACGTTTTACGAGAACTAATGACTGCACCGTGACAAAATCGAACGTATGCAAAACAGTCTCGTCGTGCGTACGGCGAACGACGACGACGATGATAATAATAATATATTGTATTTCTTTCGGGTTCGTTCTCGACGGAACAAATGACGCGTTTTCGAGTTTTCCAAATGTAATAACATACACGCGCGTGTCTGTGTCTGTGTGTGTGGACAGCTATTACCTCGGGACCATTTTTTTTTTTTTTTAAATAATATATTCTAAAACTAAAAGCGTCGCGAGTGTATATCTACATAATATTCTACGTAGGTACACATACGCTATCGCTCGTACTCTAATAATATAATATACGTATATGTATATGTATAATATTATATAATATACACGCGTACACTCTTGTCGTGATGTATGATTACGACGTTTCAACCAACCGAACACGTCGTTTTTCGTTGACGGGTATTCTTAGGGGGGATGCTCGGGGAAGGGGGGGGAATACACGTGAATAAAATGTATAAAAGTCGATACGAAACGTATCGGTCGATCGTACAGATAAGTATAATACTGTATATATTTTGTCACCGCATTGGTACTTACTACAGCATCTCTGTGTTATACGACTGCTCACGCGCGCACCACACCCGACGGAACGTATATTCTCGGTTACTGCACGAGTGTTATTATTATAATATCTCGTACTCACACCACGCACGTACGCAATACATACGTTTTACGCAGAGCGAGACTCATTTTTTTCTTCTTTTTTTTCCATTTTTTTTCCCATTTTTTTTTTCTTACTCTCCCGAACATTACGGATGCGACACCTTTCGTGACCGCGCGTGAGACATCAGGCCCGCGCGAAACGCATTCGTTTTTTTTTTGTTTTTTTTCCGCCCCCCAAAAAGCCCCTGCGCACAACAACACGCCCTCCCCTCTGCGGTGCGCGCTGCGGTATCACGCGACTTATACAGTGTTGAATTCAGACATTTTTCCCGGGGGGGGGGGGGAGAGGGCTCTGTGAGATGTGGAATTGATATGATATAAATTTTAAAAAAATTTAAACTTTATTTGCCTAAATGTGCACACTTACGATGTTGCGACGTATTATACATAAAGAGACATCGTTGGCGCGGTAGGCCTCCCCGTCGGTACCGGTGGGGTGATCCGATAAAGATATTACCGGCGATATCGGATTTCTGACTTTTTCTCTTCTCCGCGCGCTATTGATCGCAACGGGGCGGTGTCGACGTACGGCTAGTGTATACAAATCAGCCGCCGCCGCCGCCGCCGGGCGGGATGACCGAAAACAAACAACGCGCGCGGAGACGTTTTCCGTTTTTCTATAGATTTATTTGATCGCGTCGATTTATCGATAATAATTACGGGGTCCGAGCGCCCGGGCCGGCCATTAAACCGCCGCACGGTACCTAGGGCGAAGAAACCCGAGATCCCGTGTACACTTAAAACCCTCCTTTTGGGCGAATTCCGGACGAATGAATCACACGACGAGATGTGTGTGTGTGTGTGTGTGTGTGTGTGTGTGTGTGTGTGTGTGTGTGTGTGTGTGTGTGTGTGTGTGTGTGTGTGTGTATAATATGTATACATAAGGCGCGTCGTCGCCCGAACGTATATTTTGGCTTTTGACGGAATGAGAGACTAATATTTCTATCGACGGTTTACATAATATAACGACGTATAAATAATAACTATTAGGCGCTATTAACATTCGGCGAAAAGAAAAAAAAATAATAAATAAAAATCTTATTAAATGCTGAAATAAACCTATTATTATATTAAACGAAGAGTGTATATATATATGGTTATATCATTATACTTCTTTTTTTGGCGTAAAGAAAGTATAAAGTAACTATATAATATAATATATTGATATATAAGGATATCGCCCGGACCTGTAGCCCATAAAACTATCAAACTATCAACTGTATATTATGTATACTTATAAAAATACTAAAAATGGTTAAAAAAAAAACGATTCGTTCAACAAATAAACATAATTGATTGTAAGATAATACTAGTGATTATTATTAGCACTTGGGTTTTTTTTTTTTTTTTTTTTTAATCGTTAAAACCTAATGGTATTTAAACGTCGAAACTCGATCTGATAACTAGAGATGTGGAATTTACCGGTAAAAAAAATTCGGTAAATTTACCGGTAAAATTTACGTAAATTTACGTAAAATTCGGTCAATTGGTAAATTTTGAAAAAAAACTAATTTTAAGTGAAATTTTTCTACAATTTTCAAATAAAGCTTATGTATCAAATTTCTTACCTTTTTTCATCATTTTTATGAATTAACAGAAAACTATATTATGTAAAATAAATCATGAAACTTGTATTAAACATAAAAACATTACTTCAATACTTCAATTACTTTTGTTTTTTTTTATATAATTACTTTTATCAAAATAAAACAAATAAATTAATAGTTTATAATATAATAAACAACAGAACAAATAACAAAATAAGTAACACATCTTTAAAAAACAAGAAAACTTAAATCAATAAAAAAACTGTCTGCAGACTTATACAGTACCTAATACATAATAATAATTAAAAATTTAATTTAAGTTCGGAACATATATTTACTTAAGCAAGAGTAGGTTTAATGGAGTTAAAAAATTCATCATCACTTGAATCTGTTTCACCAAACTGATCTCCTTCAGACTCTACTACTATGTCATCAGTATTGTAATATTCTTCCTCGTTCATAGAACTTTCATTTTTTAAGTAGGTACTTATTAGTTATTTTGAAATAACTTTCATAAAATATAATATAATTTACATTTACGTCGTTAATCTTTAAGTTCATACATTTATGATAATCGTAATCAGGAACATAAAATAGTAATTAATAATATTATAATAATCATAGTTAGTAATAAATGATAGCAAATAAGTAATAACACCGACATAGGCGTAATCTGGGGTGGGCAAAGAGGGGCAACTGCCCCCCGAGCGTTTAACTGGAGGGGCAAAGGTTTTATTTTTCCCTCTCTACCATCAGTTATAATTCAAATTTTAATGTAATTAAACTAATAAAATACTTTATTTCTAAATATTAAAAATCTTAACATATAATGTTTTCTACATTTTGTATGAAACATCATACAGTTGTATCTATGTGTACCTAAACTAGGTATATATAACGTTTATTATATTGTTTATACAGTACCTGAACATTGATTCGAAAAATTGCAATATATTTCTTGTTCTATTTGACAATATTTGAGCATTAAAATGTAAAAGTGGAAGTACAAATTAGAAAGAAAAGCTAAATTTTTCCAGCCCTTCAAAATAAATATGATGCACACAGTTCTCAAATTTGGTAAGTGTAGGCTTTAGAGTTTTTCGCTATATAGTTGAAATTTTGGTTAAAAATAAATAATGCCCCCCCCCTAGAATTTCTCCCAAGTTACGCCACTGAACACCGATAACCGTCAGCTAATTTTAAAACTTGGAAATAAACAACGATAATATTTATCACGCTTATTCGCGCAATCGCGCATGTTATTAATACACGGGGTACCTAGTACCATTGATTATAAATACTAGTACTAGTATTTATAATCAATGCTAGTACTAACTACTAACTACAACACTGTCAATGTTTACTTTTTCAATGAATCTAAATATAGCCATAAATAATAGATAATAAACTAAAATACAGAAATACCTACTAAATAAACGTATTCCACTTGTAAAAACATTTAAAATAAGGGGTCACTCAATTTTTTTCAATGGTAAAAAAAAATTACCGGGTAAAAAAAAGCTCGGTAAAATTTACGTAAATTTACTTTTACCCGTAAATTTTACCGGGTAAATTTACCGAGCTCACATCACTACTGATAACTAGTATTTTTGTAGACATTATTATTGTTAAACTCGTTGGTATTCCGATCATACTCAGCGACGTTCGGTATAATGGTGAATTATTATTCATAATCGACTAATAACGAATATGAAAACGTAAAAAAGCGACGTATCAAAAAATCGTTAATGTGATGTAAAACGGACCGTGTGACACTGGATCTGAAAACGGCGTCCGACGAATCGGATCCTCTCTCTTTCTCACTCTCTCTCTCTCTCTCTCTCTCTCTCTCTCTCTCTCTCTCTCTCTCTCTTTCTCTCTCTCTAGAGATGCGTCCACTAATGTGACTGTGGAGGAAAACAAATTGCAAACCTATCGAGTACAAAACTCACGTGCCCGCGCGGACCCCGTGATAACACACGACGACGATGAGTCACTGTTGTTGTAGCGCGCGTACTAGTACGAATTTCGCGACGTCGCGCGTAAAATTTACTCGTTTGCAAACGTATAAGAGCGTCCTCGGGGCAACTCGTATGCAGTGGCGTAGGAAGAATCGCAAGAGCCCCTGGCGAACTTAGAAAAAGCCGCATTTTCACCGGTTAAAAAATTGACGGTTTTTTTTTCAAACCGGTGACTACAACATTGTTTTAAAACGTCATCGATAAAAATGCCTATTGAAAAACTTCAAATGTTCTTCCATACTCGTACCGAAAAATTACTAAAGGACGCCACACGAAAATCTCTTATAGAAACATTTACTGTCCACGTGTACTCGTCATACGTAGCAAAATATTTATTGTTATTTTTAATTATTCGAGTGTTTTGAGTGTATACTATAAACGGTAAACTTTACAAATATTATACAAAAAAGTATTGAAAAAAAATCGCGTAGAAGTTAACCCGGTGTATGAATTATAGTTTATTACATTGGAAATCGGTTCGTGGACAGAACAATTTACGGATAATCTATCATAAGAAACCATATGACTTTTGTGCGAGCGTACGACAAAGTCGAGGGCCAAGAAAAAAGTGATATCGAACGGAAACCGCGTTATTCGTCTTCGTTCCATAGTCCACAATGGTCCATACGACGTGTCGTTATTTATTTAATTTATTTATTTATTAAAAACACGGTAAAGCCGTGATTCTCAAACTTTATCGCGATACGGCCCCCCGGATTCAAATGCTACTACTGCTACGCCCCCCCCCCACCATAAGGCAAAGGAGTTTTTTTTCTCGATTCCATTCTAAAATGTAACTGTTGAACTCGCACCGAGAAAACAGATTGAATTTAAACGATGGTTTTTCAATGTACCTATACTTACCTCGGAAAAAAACTTAATAGCGATTTTAAACTCGAAACAGGTAGATTCGGGTGGACAAAAATAAAAAGATTAGGTAATATTGTATAGTGTAAACGTCGAAGACTGAATGTGTTTAGCGCATATTTTGGCGTGACGAATCGATATCCCGTGTGATATTTAAAACAGCGACGCGCGAGTCTGTTTTTAAAAGTCTGTTTTGGAAAAAATCGTCTACCGACGTTTGTTTTTGTTTTTTTTTTTTATTATTTGAAATCTTGAAAACGAATATTTCACAGAGACACGTCGTCGGTGCACGAGAGGGATCAATACGAGTAAAGCGACTTTGGAAATATTTCACGGCTCCCCTGTAGTGTTCTTGCGGGCCCCCCGACGAGGCCCCGCGGTCCACATTTTGAGAACCACTGCCGGTAAAGGATCCGCGGTGGTTTCGTATACGTGGGCGAAATTCGAAATCGCGGCCCGCGAACGACGATAAATCCGACCGCTAACGACGAATCATATACGTACGCTGCGAGAATTCCGTATATAAACGGTCTTATACTCAGGTATACCTCCATACGCGCGAAAACGTACACCAGATCGTTCGGTAGGTCGGTCGGCGCGGGTGCCGCCGCCGCCGCCGCCGAGCGTCGTAAATCCGACGTCGCGATTTATGCGCGACGTTATACGACTCGGCTCGGGCGGCCGTGCAATAGTCACGCGCGAATCCGACGCAAAATAATTACCCTCGATAGTAATTATTGTTTTCGCCTCTCGAAACCTTACACCTAGAGTGCGAAACACACACACACACACACACACACACACACACACACGCGCGCGCGCGCGCGCGCGCACGTGCACTGGCGTGCTCTAGGGAGTCGGTTTATGTATTTTTTATTAATACGGCTTAAATCGATAGATATGTCAGAAAATGATCTTTTTGTTTCAGTTTCAGTTCAATATGTAATACTTACCTAGCATATAATTAGTATTCAAATTAAACGCTCATTAAATAATGAAAAAATATATTTAAAAATTATTAGAATTGTTTTTTTTTGGGGGGGGGGATTCGAATGGAATCGTTTTTTTCTAGGGAAAAACTGAAACCGGTATAATTATAGGTTGAGAAATCAGTTATGGCAAGTACAAATAAGCAAAACTTTTATATAATCTCCATTTACTCGTCGTATCCATTTTCAAATAAATGCAATAATATTATATATTTCAAGTTATAACTCATTTGATTCATCACAAGCGTTGCTTTGTGAATAAAATTAATCACACTGTTTAATATTTCATATTTCTTATCTCATATATTATGTAAATTTTATGTAATGTTACTAATTTTGATCAATAAAATAAAAAAAATAAAAAAACAAAAAGTAAATACGAATAATTGATACGCGTACGGTAGTCTCGCAGTGGACTCGTGGTGTTACTACTTTGCAGACATTGCTTTGCAGACATTGGCAGACGAGTCCAAATATTCAACCCGAAGCCACTCGATCGGTATTATGCCACGGAAATTTAGGAAAAACGAATAGTATCGTTTTGTAAAAAAGTAAAATAAAATAACGAAAATAATAATTTTTAATTCGTAAAATCGATGTTTCAACATTTTTTTCCACGCGGATATCGAATCGTCGCTTTAAGTCACGTGTCGGTTCGCGCGGGGGTCATTGACATTATCGCAAATCATAATTTTACCCTCCTCCCTCAGCCGACTCACGCGAATTCCTGACTTCGGCACCACACGCGTGTGTGCACCTATTGTGCGGTGTTTTACGGCTCTTGCGCGGCTTCGGGTGCGCGGAATATTGCGTTAAAGCGAAATATCTCGTGTGTGCGCGTCATAATATACCGTTTACGACGTGATGATAACAATGTCGTACGGACTTTGATAAGCGCGTAAAACGCCACGACGAGCGGCGCGAACGCGGGTTTCTCCCTGTCCCTCCACCCGAAATCGGAAAAAAAGAAACTCGTGCGAACGTCGCGAACCACCACCGTCGTGTCGTGTACACTGTATACTGTACACCAACGGTCGGCAACTGGCGGAAGGCACTGATCTGGACCGTCGACATAATATCTTTCTTTGATAGTTTGATAAGTACGTTATTTAAATTTCCATCGTGACTATTGAAAAAAAGCGTCGTTTCGTAAAACATTTTTTTTTTCATAAACAAGTAGAGAACAAAGTTAACCTTGAGCCTTGAGGAGACGTATTTCGTATTAGATGTTCTACGTACGAGAATTCCCGATTTCAAGTAGTGGTGTCACTAATATCCGGATTCCAATACTATTCGGATAATCCGGATATTCGAATCCAAATAATAAACGGATAAAATCCGAATAATCCGAATAATCCGGATATTTTAAACTTGTTGATTAATTATTTGTTATTTAATTTATAGGTATTAGACTGTTTCATTTAAGACGGTAAAACTTTAAATTAAAAAATAATAGTTTGACTCATTGACTTTTAAAACCGTCCTTTATAATAATTAGATTAGATATATGAACATTTAAATTATTCGAATTATTCGGATTATTCGGTTATTAAATTTTGGATTCGGATATCCGGATAATCCGGATATCCAAAAATCCGGATTTTTGACATCACTAATTTTCAAGTTACTAGCCATAGACGAGAAATACGATTTTTCATATAACATTACGAGGCACGTTTACTCTTCGAATAATTTTAACATTTTAGTAATAACTATGGAATAAAGTTAAAAAAATTATTTTTTTTTTCTACGGACCCCTCTTACGTATTATTTTAGTTTTCCGGACTCCAGTAGAAATCACCTGCTGTACACGAACGAGATCCATAATAAATCACGCGACATAAAAAAATAAATAATTACGTACGCGGAATTATAATATTGTGATTTATTGCGGAAAAGTGAAATGATAATAAGCAAATAGCGAAGAAAAAACAGAAAAAAAAAATCGCCCGCACCATACTTGATTATATGTACATCCGCGGTATTAGTGTATTGTACAAAATATATTATAATATTTATATTACATTATTAATACGTTTGACGCGTCGTCGTCGCCGCCGGTCAGCGTTCGTTTGTTTTATTGGACACCGTCACATTATATTATCTTATGTTCCGGACGTCGTCGTGTGCGCGTGCTCGCAAACTGAATGCGAATAAAAACCGTACACGAACTATACGTCGTACGTTGTAATATAATAATTATAATTATTATAATTATTATTATTATTATTATGCGTACCGGCGCTGCAGTGACATGTTAATAACACGTGTTGCTCGCGCAAAAACCCAAGCAGCCGTGGACGACGTAAGAAAAAATACAAAAAAATCGAAAAAAAAAATCCGAACGTACGTACAGCGCGCGCGCACACGTATACAACACGACGACGTATTTTTAATATTATGTATTATGCGCGCACACGAGACCAAATTAAAAACCCGTTGTACTCGATACGACTATTATTATTATTATTATTATTATTATTATAACTGTCGTCGTCGTCGTCGTCGAAATAAAAACAACAAAATAAAATTCGAATAACGTTCGAAGTGAAAAAAAATAAATAATAATAATAATAATAATAAACAAATTCACGAACGCGCGCGCACACGTAAAAGAAGACCGTCGTCGGACCCGGGGACCGGCGTTATCGCGAAACAATCGGAGCGGGAGGCGAGCCCGAGCGTGCTCGCGAACCACCGCGAGCGGTGTTTTATTATTATTATTATTATTATTATTATTTTATTTTTCATTCTCCGCCGTCCGGACCGTAGCGGAAAAAAAAATTCACATTATTATACGTTTAATTTACGAGCCGAGTTCTCGAGCGCGTTGCAGCTGTACGAGCCCGTTGCTTTATTACAATATATTATCGGTACCAGCCCGCATTTATTCAATACATAATAAAAACTGCAACAACAATAATAATAACTCGTAACTAATAACTAGGGCTAGGGACTTATAGGAGTTTGCATGTTTTTCAATAATCATTTAAAAAATAGCTAAGTGATATGGAAATTTGTTTCATTGTACTAGGAATTTAAAGCAATCATTTTTATTTCGCATATTTTGCATATTCAGCTATTTTTTCCATATAAGAGCATATTTTGTTATATTAGTATTATAAGAGCATATTTTATATATTTTATTAAAATTAAAACAATACTTGGCAGAGAATAATGTTTTATATATTAAGTACTATACAAAATGTTTATGAATGTTCTAGAAACCAGAAAAAAAAATATAAATATGATTAAATTTAAAATATTACCTAAATAATCTATATCGTGTGTTTTCCCAAAATATATGATAATTTTTAAGGGCATAAATGCATGCATATCTTAGGGCTTTTTAAGGCACGAAGTCCCTAGCCCTACTCATAACTAATAATTCTGCGATCAACGGAAAATATACTCCGGCGCGGGCGTCGTCGTCGATTTTTGTGCAAACGCGCACCTCTACATCAACAGAGCCGAGTGTCTATGCGCAGCCACTATGAACACTGTGCCATGTATGGTCAGTGATGTTCCCATCATTTTTTATGAAGGTATACTGTGATGAACGAATCAAGTTTTTCGCGAAAAACTAAGGTTTTTCGTGCCTAATAGTATTATTGAATGGTCATTGAATATGATAAAAATCCCAACACAAATCAATTAGCGAGCGAAGTGGTCGATCTATTTTTTTTTTTTTTTTTAGTCGTAATATAGGCCTATCAAAATGTTCGCTCCGCCCTAAAAAAAACTGAAATGACGTCACTGGTGCCGACAGAGCGGTAAATAACCACTAAAATTGTATGTGTCATACGAGTTCCTATAATAGTCTCTATTATAATATTATACTACAACAGTGTAGTACTATTAGGTAAAAAATAAACCAAAAAAAAATATTATTTATTTATTTATTTATTAAATTGAACGGGTTTGAACCCTTGTGTACAAAATGTCTAGTTACATTATAGTATAGATTATTATTCATTGAATTGTTATATAATATTATAAACAGACAAGCAGAATATTAAAATAAATGTCGACAAAAATCAAAGGATGGGTCCTCGTTGGCATTTTTCAAGAAACGTATTAGTGGTTCATTAGATTGACAGTTGGTATTGCATAAAGGAATAAAGAAAGGTGCATTGTGTCTAGATTGTCTTTGGGGAACTTTGAAATTGACTAATGATAGTATCGACGGAGAGTCAACATTGCCATCAAGCAAGTTTTTTTTAGGAATTTCGTTCCTAGGACATTTCGGCGATCAACAAGTGTCTTAAGATCCAGCTGTTCAGCAACAGACGAAGTATTCGCGAGGAGCATGAGGAATATCAAGTAAAAAGCCGTTAAAGTGCAAAAACCTTCGTTGTACTCTCTCGATCAAGTAAGAATCGGCAGCTGTACGTGGACTCCAGATGACGGAGACATACTCTAAAATAGGGCGAACTAAATCCCGAAAAAGTGCTTTAGCCACTAGTTTGAGTTTGAAATCCGAAGCCATTCTCGTTATAAAACCAATAACATTAAACGCCTCGCAACAGATCGTATCGATATGATACGGTCTAGGATCTAACGAGGTATTAAATCTAAAGCCAAGATCCAAGACAGTGTCATAAACAAGCTTAATTATAGAATCACAGATTTAAGAATTTGTTCGAGAGTATAGCCGAGTAATTTTTTTTTTTTTGTTAAAAGCCCGAGAGTGTACGGCGTATATAATATGTAGTATACCCAACGGGAACACTACCGCCTATAGTGACGATTAACGTTTTACAGGTATTCACGGAAACGACGCGACGGCTTTTGTACGCACGGTTTATAACGACGACGACGTCGGTATTTTATATTACGTACGAGATAGAACGTCCGGCGGCGTTGACCGTAAAACTTAATATAATAATATCGATAATTTCCGTCGTCGTCGTCGTCCGTGAGTAAATAATACGAGTATACGCGGCGGCGGCGGATTCGAGTTTTCGGCCGGCCGCGCGTCGTACACGTGTACGTAAAATAATGAATTTTAATATAATATATTAGGTAGGTACCTATATAACGAATACGCGCGCCGTCTGTATATTACCTATTAACGCGCGGCGGCGGCGGCGTAGCGCGTATTTACAGAAGTCGGCCCGGAACGGGTGAATAATAATATATATTACAATAACAATAAATAACCGGCCGGGTTCCAATTAAAATACTTCTCGGTTCCCGGCCTGCGCTGACACACACACACACACACACACACACACACACACACACACACACACACACACACACACACACACTCGCTCCCGTCTCATGAATATAATAATAATATGTACAAATGTACACATTCATACATATACATATATATATGTTTACTGAACCCGCATCGTGTATAGGTATACGATTATCTCGGGGTGTCGCGATCGTCGAAATATACCTGCACTCTCACTCCAGCACGCCGGTCGTTTTTACACCCGAATACGGCGGCGGCAGTCGTCTTATCCGTTCGAATTAATAGGCCGTGTTAAAATTTAAACGAGTCCGATAAAAGTCTTGTCCAAAAATACAACACTACACACACACACACACACACGCACACACGTTTACACGCGTTTCAAGTGTGAGTGTATAATATATTTTAATGTACACAGTACACACACACACACGCACAATTATACACATAGACGGGTGTGTGCGCTCGTATTATCGAAAACCGGTTGGTCCGGTGACGGGTGGCGGGAGGTACGTCGGCGGGGGTGCGTCAAAAGCGGTGGAGGGGAAAGGGCATCGAGAGGGTTTGACGGCGTGAAACGAACTGACGTCTGTCCGATTGTATGAACACAAAAATCAATAGGGGCCAACCTGGGTCAATGGGAGTCAGAAATTCTTTGTCTACACACACGCACAATCACGCACACACACACACACACACGCATTCGGTATAAGAAACTGTAAATATACGAACGATAATATACTTCATCAAACCACGATACATCTTTTGTGCGATAATTTAACGACGGCGGCGCAACGATAATGATAATAATGAAAAATGTGCGCCTACGTCACGGCCGTGAACGCGAGTCTTGCGGAGGCAATGACGTACGTGTACCTATCGTGTACGCACACGGTCGTCGTCTAAATAATGTCTAAATATTGTGCTCGCGCGGGCGTTTTTAAAGAGGATCTCACGCTCGTGTGTGCCTCGTCCCAGTATAGTAGTCCGCGTAATAACCGCACTTTATGTTGTATAGCAACAGTCGTTGCCAAATTCTATACTCACCTCCACTCCAAAACGGCCGACCGCCCCAACTGCCTCATCGCTCAACTTCACTCCAACCGCCTTCCAGAAAACCCGCCAAGACGTCTCGAAAGAAACTGGCCTAGAGACCTACTAAACACTCAATGTATACCTTTTAAGGAAAAATAACTATTTTAAGCTCAGGTGCCTCTAATGTGCAGCTCCTTCATGTCATTCACTGTCCTTTTAAATGTTATGCTAAACCTTTTACTTAGGTTCGGTTAGGACGGCTACCACCAGGTGAAAACCTACCGTGGTTGTTATGGAAAACAATAAATATAGGCTAAGAGCCGGAGGAGCAAAGACAAGAGTCAACACGGTGAAATGGGGATACCAAGAAAGATCCGACACATGTGAATGTGGCGAGAGCCAATCCGATGAACACCAAATGAAATGCTCCATTGCTCCGCCAGGATGCACAACCGACGACTTGGCGTTGGCCAACGAAAATGCTATATCAATACTGCTACCCACTGGACGAAACGAAATATTTAACGCATTTATGAATCCATACAGTCGACTCTCGATAATTCGAAATTGACGGGACTGCTGAAAAACTTCGAATTACCGACAGTTCGAATCGTTGAGTAGTTCGAAATAACGAGAGGGCAAAAAAAAAAAAAAAATTCGAATTACAGAGAGTTAAGAAAAAATTTTGTTTTTTATTATTGTACATACAGTCGACTCTCGATAATTCAAACCTTCAATAATTCGAAACCTTCGGTAATTCGAAGTAAATGCTCGATCGTATAGTAAATTATTAAGAGAAAGATTATAAAAATACAGATAAAATACGTTTGGTGAATATATACTTCGAATTGCCGAGCGTTGAACGGATGATCCTTCGAATTGTCACGTGTTAGTGGCCGGTTTTCCCAAAATTGAATTTCGAAATACCGAGTGTACCTAAATGCATTGTTTTTATTCGAATTACCACGTGATTTTCAAGGGACCGAGTATTTACTTCGAACAACCGAAGGTTTCGAATTATCGAAGGTTTGAATTATCGAGAGTCGACTGTATGTACAATAATAAAAAACAAAATTTTTACCTATTTTAAAGACAGTTTTAACGTGTATCCACACAGTGTGGCGGCTTGAACTTTTTTTTTCTTGACTCACATTTAATATTTTTACACCACCCACCTTCTAATCAGTAACCTACTATTATGAGTAACGTTAATCGTTATCTTTCATCGATAATTTCTTCGAATTAACAAATATAATATTTGTATTCCATTCTTTACACATGCGGGTACCAGGGTACGACGTCCCTTAACCTAATTTTGGCTGTTATTGTACGACTTACAATGATACACATATAGAGCTAAACATTATATTTCTAATTGAATTACCAACTTAAGAAAATTATTCAATCTACATTTCCCAACCACAGGACACCCATCCACCCACCCATTAATATTTCTATGAATCACGTGATTCAAATATACCTCCTTCGAGCCGCCACTGTTCACACTCACGTTTATATTCTTACTATTATTTTCAATGTAATTGAATGTTTAACAAATCCAGCGCCGGGCACGATAATAAGGAGAAGAAGTTTAGATCGTTCGCTAAAGAATGGGGGTTTCAAATAAATAACACTAAAACATTATATTTCAAAGTATTTTATAGAGAGACGTATCTCACCAGACGATTGCGGTAAACGTAGATGTCGAAATGTTATTATAACGAAAGGCGAGGCGGTTATGGTTAGGTTACCACCACCACCACCACCACCACCACCGACCCCGTGACGGCGACCGTCACACGACTGTATTGTGAGTTGCGATGACCGTACGTCGGAATCGCGACCACGGAATTCGGACGGTCGGGCGACGACGGACCGCGGCGGTTAACCGTAACGCCGCGTGGAGAGTGTTTTTCACAAGTCTCGGCGAGCACGTCATTACGCCGAGAACGGGACCGCGGATCCCGGGGAAAACGCGAGAGACCCTGCCTCGAAAACGGACGCTATAAATTATCATCATCGTAATACGACCGAACACGACTCGTCGACGTTCTGGCGGCATGAACCTAACTGGAAATTCTTTTGAAGACGAAAAAGGAGAGAAAAAAACCGACTCATCCCTCTCCCGCTCTCTCTCTCACTCTCTCTCTCTTTCTTTCTCTCTCTCTCTGTACGTACGAATATATATATATAACGTACAACTATATATTTGTGTGTGTGTGTTATTACGTGAGAACCCCGTGCGATTGCGGTCTTCTTCTTTTTCGCTTTTATTCCGTCTAATTGGGGTCTGCCGCGCGCAAATACTTCCCCCTCACCCCGTTTCTTACTCCTCATTGTGCAAACACACACTCACACACACACACACACACACACACACACACACACACACACACACACACACACACACACACACACACACACACACACGCACGCGAACACCGACATCTGCGTTCTTTCAAACGCCCTACGCACCCGTCCTCGCAACCACCACCACCCCTCGCCTACCGTATCCGTCGTCGTCAAAATACAAGGTAAAGTTTCAATTGAAATTCTACGCGCGCCGCGCACCGCTAGTGCAAGGCTATGAAACTCCGGTTTCTTAAAATTAAATGGCACTCCAGGGACTTTGGATTCATTTCGGCGTTAAATGCGCCTCTCGAGCCACGGGCCAGGTGATTATTTATCGTGTACCGTGCGGCGCACAAGCGCGCATGTAGGTACTCGGAACAATACTATACGCGAGAAGAGGCCGACGACGACGACGACGTACCGTACCTAAAATGTAATAATACCGACGATATCGATTTAATTAATATCGAAAACGTTTGCACGAGCGGGTTTTTCAAAGTTTTCACTCCGTCGATTGACGCGTGAAAATAAACGCTCAGAACTGGGGTGTGTGTGTGGGGGGGGGGGAGTAGGAGGAGGAAAAATGTGTAAAAACCTTTGAGAATCGCTGGCAAACGGTCAATAATTATTAGGGATGGGCTGATACTAGAACCGATACTAAATATCGGGGGTATCGGTTTGTTTTTCAAAAACGATACTTCAACCGATATTTTCAAAAAAAAAACATAGGTTATAAATCAATAATCAATATCAAATACTACACAGATTATTGGCAGGACTGTCTTTGTTATATACATTAAAATAATATTTCAACAGCAATATTATTTAAATATTCAAAATCGTAATACAATATTGATAACAATTACTCTGATAACTATTAAATAATAATTTATCATAATCAACGTTTTAACTTTTCCAGGTAACATTTGAGTTATCGGGTTTCGGTTTTATTATATATCGGTTATAGTGGTATCGGTTTTATGGTGGTATCGGCTCGTGTTTTTTTTTTTGCAAAAAACGCTGTTTTAATATTTACATAATATTATCGGGTATCGGCTGCATACATCGGAATATCGGATATCGGTAATAAGTGGTGTCGGCCCATCCCTAATAATTAATAATGTTCGTAATAATTGACGTCGTCAGTGACTCGTATATACGTATGAACACCACATACCACCGCACACCGCGTTTAGTGTATTATGATAATATCATTCGATTCGAGTGAGCGCCAACTATTCAAGACCACTCGCGTGGACTCGAATAATATCATTGCGACGCGTGAGATTTGATTTTTATTTCTTTTCACGCACGTGTAATTATCGTAATATGTCAAATTGTCTTTGGATCGAACGTGTGCACATATGAATACGTAATACACGTACATACCGATACGTGCGTGTGTGTGTGATCATAATATGGCTTTCGATTAGGCGAATATTGATGATTCCAATTTCCAAGGTACGACGGGAAATCGATTATTTTTACATCGACTCGATATGAAACCAATTATTACAGTGTTCGCGTTATCCGCCGCCGTGTTATCGATGCAGATTAAGAGAGAAGTTTAATAGCCAGCGGACGCGCGATAAACGTCGAGTGCAGTGTCTGTGTGGGTGTATTATTATAATTATTATTGAAATACGCGTGAAAATCCTCGAACACTCGACGACAGACAATACGGGCGTTTTATATTTTATATTATTATTATTACACACCCTTTGTAAGCTATAAATTAAAAATCACACAAAGTCTCGGAGAGATTTCAATAGCTTTGTAAGATTTAAAATAAATAAATAAATAAATAAATAAATATATACATATATAAACGCGGTTAAGTGAAACGCGTCGAAATTCCGTCGACCGTTTTCCTCCAATAATAATAATAATAATAATAAAATATCTCGGTATGACGTTTTTTCATCGAATTATTTATATTAAAAAAAAAAAAAAGAGAATGACAGTCGTCGTTTGTACCCGAAATTTTCGATCTATTCGGAAAACATCGTCGAAGGTAGTGCCGTGGTAATGTCGTGACGCAGAACGAATATAAATACCGGAACGAGAAGGTTTGCGGAAATACAGAAAGGCCCCTGCACCATTAAAAAAATGTTTCCGACCCGTCTCTTCTGGCGGACTCGGTGCCGCCGAAACACATTGTGGGTATATCGAATATCACATACAAACGCGAATACAATATGATGTGTATATTATGCCTATACGCGGAATTAAGGGAAACTTTACACACCATGTCACACGTGTAAGTCTTGTTTCGTCTTATTACGCGGTCTATACCGCCACCCATTTAACGAGTTTAGGGTGTTTTTTTTTTTTAATTACTTGACAAAACAACAATGTTACGTTTGACGTAATATCGTATGAACTTGGCGTATTTTGTCGTCGAAGCGTGTCGAAATAGAACGATAAAAATTACATCTCAGCAGGTACTATAAAAAACAAATATTTTTTTGCGTCACAGAAATCTTAATAAAATAATAATAATAATAATTAAAAAAACCATAAAGCCATTTCTTGCGATATGTCGACGATTGCGGATAAAATAATATTATAATTGCGTAAAACCACACGATGTCCAGTCGAGTATACAGTCGAGTAAATCCTATTTAGTATATGCGCGGGGAATCGCAATGTAAATAACACCGTGTACGAGAAGAACCAATTATTTTCCCAACCACCGTAGTGGATGATGACGGCGCGGCGTCTCGCGAAAGTACACCGTCCGCGTGTATATACGGACGGTCGGAAACACGAAGCCGCACGGTAGATTAATTACTAACGACCAGGGCAGAGGACTTGTAGCTCTAAATTTTTTTTCGCGATTCAATTCAAAAGTATTAGTAAAATAAATAGGCTTTACAACAAGTCGAAACGATTATTTAATTTAAATACATATTTTATACCGTCGCCAAATAAATAAAATATACACATTTCTCTTAATTTTCCCGATCAAGCTGTAACTTTTATTTCTATCGATTGACTTTTTGATAATTTTATATTTTTTCTTCTGACACTAAACAAAAAATATCCGTGTTGACGATGTAGGCATACGGTTCACTGTGCAGGTGCTGATTTAGTATGGTACGTGGTACGTTGGAACGAAAATTAAAAGTAAAAATATCTTTATCCGAACATTTTGACTGTATTTGTTTGAAATAAAAACGTCGATGTGCAAAAAACTGAATTAGGTTTAAATATGTCTGAAAAAAGTATTAAATAGCGTGTAAAAATGTAAAATATGCCCTGAAAACAAAAATCGCTCAAAATATGCATTTATATGCAAAATAAAATTTTAAAATTAGCTTCGTAAAAGCACGAAACGTATTTGTTCCGTACTCTGCCATTTTTGTAACCGTGCAAAACAAATACATGCAAACGCTACAAGTCTTCTGGCGTACTTATGACGTTTCGTTGTGATTATGACATTTTATTTATTCGTGTGTTTCGACACGAGACCGTGTGTTCGATTAATTCGCTCGCGTCCGCGCGCTAAAAATTTACTGTTGCGTCGTCGTAAACACACGATATACGTTTTGTGATCGAAGTCACTGTTGGTGGCCTAATTACGGGGGTGCACTTGCATCCCCTTGAAAAATGTAGCGGGTGCAAAGATATGATTTTGCATCTGCTGAAGCTGAACTTTAACCAAATAAAAGAATACTGTATTGCACTGTTTCGTCGTTTCGGCATTATCACAGAAAAGGTTAAATTTTTTATTAGAAAAATATTGTAATGTTATATCATAAAATAATATTAATATTTTAATTATGTATAGGTATTCAATATTCATGTAGAGTTTAAAATATGAAGATCGTACAGATTGTGTCGGGAACAATTTGCATATTTCGATGTACTTAATCAAATTTAAAATGGTAAATAATACGCGAGCAAAGCAAACTGCTTTGAAAATCTATGAAAGTTTTGCACCTGCTGTGGTTTTAGGGAATTACGCCAATGGTCACTGTGATTTTTTTAGAAACTCGCGTCGTATGCCATCTACCTGTACGTTGATCGCGTCATATTATGTTATCAACCTTTCGGGTGATATCTATACTTTAGGTACGGAGACTAAAGCCAGGTTTCCAATACACCGTGCACCGTGTGGCCGTCATTATGCACGTACAATCTCACAATGTTTTGGTACTAATGGTAACAGCTACATACCACTTGGGTAACTACTTATCAAGGTACCTTGAAGGTTACCTGATAAAAGTTATCTAATTATTTTTAAATTGTTATCAAATTAAAATTTAACAAATTATTTTACAAGTTTTATTTATTATTGTAAAATTTCGAGCGATTTATTTTTATTCATATTATTTAAAATGAGTTTAAAAAGAAAATTAGCAACGTATAATTATGATGTATATAATTATGGACGAAAAGTTGTAATTTTATATTTGCTACATATTGAAAATTTGAAAGGTGTTTGTAGGTAAGGGCTTACATTGTCATAAGTTGTATACATTTAAATAATTTAAGTGAATTAACATTGACATTCAATTATGAAAACAAACAAGTAAATCATTGATAGTCATTATCACTTGAATTATCTAGTACCAGCATTACCACAGTACTACCACACGTTGAAAAGTTGAATCAAATTCAACTTCGTGTTATAAGTGGTATACACGGCATACCATGATAGAAAACCAGGTAATACCTACTATCAACCACGTGGTTCAGCCAATCAAAATGTCTATATCAATACACGGGACACGGTGCACGGTGTATTGGAAACTCGGCTTAATGTTGCATCAACAATACACTCTGCGGCCTACACTTTACGCACACAGTAGGGTCTCGTTAATCCGAACATAGGTTAATCCGAATGGGCATTGAGATCGCATCGCATCGCTGTATGAATACAATATATATTATGTACGTATCTAGCTTAGACGTTTGCGAGACAAGTCGTTTAATCGGTACCCGGTCACTTCCCCGTAAGACATTTCCCCGTCAAACATTTCCCGTTAGATATTTCCCCGTCCAATACGTTTCCCCGTAAGACATTTTCCCCGTCCAAATAATGCGAGTAACACAAATGTTTTTATTTAAAAAATTACATTTATTTAAAACATTTTGTAAAATCGAATAAAAAATAAAAAAAAAATAATACAATACTCATTTAAATTTCGTTCGTGGTAAGAACTTACTATTTTTTTAATCCGTGCAGTTGTATCCTTCAATTTTTTTTCGATTAATTTAATTTTACGTATTGGACGGGGAAACGTCTTACGGGGAAATGGCAGACGGGGAAGTGTACGCGAATCCGTTTAATCAACATATGGAAACTACAGTTTAAAAAAGTATATAAATATTTTAAGCGAAAAGGTTCATAACACGTAATAAATTAACTGGCTGCCCACACATGAATAATTATAATAATTATTTGCACTCGTTGTCTTTTTATATTACGAGTTTTAACGAATTAATTAATACAAGTATGTAATATGAAAGTGTAATTAAAAAAAAAAAAAAAAATTATAAAATGAAAATAAATTTCAAAATTTAAATTACGAGAAACTCGATTTTTAAATTTTTTTTGAAGTCATAGATAATCCGAACAAATCGGTAATCCGAATGACCCCTTTCCCCGATCTCGTTTGGATTATCGAGACCTTACTGTACTATCATAGCTAGCATATAGTGACCAAAAGGAAAGTTATATTATTGTACGTAGTTGTTATATTGTTCATAGGCCAAATGCCAACAGAATTCGTTGTTCATTATTTATTTTTAATTGTTAACGGCCATCTATTTGTATAAATTCGGACGTCATGCTTACATGAGTATATCCAAAAGATTAAAAAGGTCCTCTGGGTAAGTGTGGGCGATGAATTCGCCATCGGAGCCAACCGCCCCCTATACCGTAGGAGCTCCGTTCGGTACGATGTGACATTCGAATCATTCCGTATACGCGCGTATATTATAATTATACCGCGTGTGGTAATCGAAGACACTCGTTTTCCGGCGGTAGTTTGCAGATCCAAAAAAAAAAAATATATCTTTACACATACACGATGTTACGATAAAGCTGCACCTGACGCGTGCGTCCGTGTTTGGACTGGCACGACCTAAATACACACTTATATATACGTGTGTTTATATACGAGTGAACCTCCGTGTAAACGAACCGTGGCCCGCAGACCGCGGTAACAAGTCGAACGCTAATCGGCGGCGGCAAAAGGTCTTTACCTCCTTTTATTACGCGTATGATTTATCGTCAGAGCTCGTCGGCGACTGCAAAGTATAGGTACACGTGTATATACACATACAGGTATATATATAATACGTAATGTAATATCGTGTCTATAAACGTTTTGTATATTATTATTTTCCGCCTCTCTCTCTCTCTCTCTCTCTCTCTCTCGTTCTCTCTCTTTCACCGTCTCGTCGTCGGTTCATTAGGTTGAACGATGTCACACGCCGCCGCGTGCGGTTTTGACACGGTCGCGAGTCGGTTTTGACGGAATAAATATTACGAGTATAGGTATAATATTATTATACTGCACGTACTAGGTACTACAGAGGTCTGCTGTCTATATATGCATATTTTGTACGGTATGTAATACGTATATATATATATTATATGTATACACGTATATTTGTCCGCGTTTAGTCGCGAGCGAACGCGCGCCCGCGGTGTTAATGAACTTGGCCCCGGTGGAGTTTTATTTTATTTTTCGACCGGCGGCGGCGGCGGCGGCGGTGGCGGGAAAGAACGGCGAGCGGGCCGCAGGAGGTGTACACGGAAAAAGAGATTGATTGCCCATTGTGATAATAGTAATAATAACAATATAATAATAATACTATAACGGGTGACCGCGCGTGGGATTGTCAGGGGAGGGTCATGTGAAGAGACTCTACACAGAGTGTACACCGCACGAGTATTATACACACACACACACACGCTCACTCATCATAATAGATACACGTATGCACACGCGGACAATATAATACGTTGCACATAACGTGCGTAAATACGCGTGTGTGAGTGTGTGTGTGTGTGTGTGTGTGTGTGCGGTGTGTTTAGGTACGGCCGGAGAGGAGACCTGAGCTGCACCGACGTACGTATACCGGAGGGGAACGAAAATAATAGTACATACCGAAACACCCACACGTTGGCCGTCGCCGCCGCGCCGCCTCGATTGTGGCACAACGCGCGTGTCTCGGCCGCGACAGCACCCGCAAGTCCACTCGTTTTCCGATGCGCGTATTACACTCGTCGGTTGTGTACTGTCGGTCGTCCATTTCGGTATGGTCATAAATAAGACGTGGCAAAATCAACGGAATTCAATTCCAACAACTAACAAACTCAAAAACATAAAAAAAAAAAAAAACATCAAAAGGTGGCACACAGTGCCGTAACTACCCTATGTGGCGCCCTTGGCGAAATTTATTTTGGTGCTTATTTTTGTTTTTATTTCATACGTATTTATAATTTTTTATACAAATATAATAATATTACATTTTTACGTGTTCATCAAAAAACTGCCATATTTTTAGTGAAAAGTTAATTTACAAAAAAAAAAAATATAAATAATAATAATAAATAAGATTAAACCGAAAAAATCACAACGTTTCTTATTCTATGTAAATAAATTTAATATTATATAATATTAAATAGTGCAGGTATTACATTGAATAGTTATTGTTATTAATATTACAATTGTATCTTTCTAGCCTTTTTTGCACTTGATTTTAATAAAACTTTAAATAATTTATAAAAACAAAAAAGTTACAAAAAACAATTTTATTTTACTCAAATGCGCCCCTTGGTTTGCTGCGCCCTTGGCAAGCGCCCATGTCGCCAACCTCTAGTTTCGGCACTGGTGGCACACCTAACAGACGCCAAGATACCGCAATCACCCGTATCAGAATCGGACATTCCGCACTCACACATTCATACCTCATCAGTAAAGAGCCCCAACTGCAATATGCAACACATGCAATCAAATGCTAACTGTTAAACACATAGTGGAGGAATGCGCACTGTACACCTCAATACGCACTGATCTGAAGACGCCACCCAATGTTGCAGAAGCACTCGATGAACACGACACGCGAAAAATCATTAAATTCCTAAACGTTACCAATATTATTAAAAAATTGTAAACTCTGTATAAATATCAATCGTAAAGAAACCATTATTTCATAAATGTACACCTAATCTTAAGAAACGCGTCTATGTAACTTTTCAGGCTACTAATAACCTTTGCTGTTGAAGCCTTATTCTTTAAATAAAAAAAAAAATAAATAATAATAAGACGTGGATAACACCGAGTGATCGTATTATAGTATATAACACTACCCCCACGACCTAAAACCCTAGCCGTGTTCCCTGAAAATTGAAATGTGTCCCCTGAATTAAAAACGCGTGTGTCCCGATAGTTTTATAACGCGTTTTTAGTAGTCGTTATTGTAGAAATTATCAAACGTTTTGTGATTTCAACACAAATTTACTATTATTATTATTATTTTTTTTATTTCAATAAATACATAGAGAACTAGTGTTTTTCGTTTTTAAATCGTTTCGTGTTATAATAATCAGTGAACTATTTTGAACTTTAAATTGTATTTATTTTAAGGGTCTTTGTTTCAAACGTCTTATAAACAACGTAAATGTGTAGGACAAGCGGTTATAAAAGTAAAGGGAGGATTTCGATTAAGCCTAAAATCGTAGCTGTGTCGCCTGAAAATTAAAACGTGTCCCCCTTGAATTACAAACGTATATCCCGAGTTTTATAACGCGTTTTCGATTTTCATTGTAGCTGAATATCAAACGTTTTGTAATTTCAACACGAATTTATTTTATTTTGTTTTTCATTTCAATATATACATCGAGTACTAGTGCTTTTCGTTTATATGTTGTTTCGTATTATAGTTAGTGAACTATTTTGAACTTTAAATTGTATTTATTTCATGTGTTTTCGTTCCAAACGTCTTGTAAACAACATAAATGTGTAGGATAAGTGGTTATAAATGTAGGGGAGGATTTCGGGCGCGCTACGATCACCACAGATAACTTTTGCTGTAGAAATAAGTCGACGGTATAACGATTGAATTAATAAGTGTGTCTCCCGAAATCAGATGTGCTTTAGTCGTATCTGCGAGAGGTCCGTTTGAGTTGAATAGTTTGATAAAGATGTCAATATAGTTATGACCTCGGTAAATTAGATCAATATTAATCGGTACTATGGTTAAAAAATATAAATTAGAGTGTTTAAATCGATATTGTAATATTTCAGTGAGTTACGTTGGTATGTGTGAAAGCAGTTTTTCAAGTATGCGAAGAATTAAATATTGGTTCGGGACACGAGAAAAGTATTTGATATAACAACGGTTTTCGCTGATTGATCTTTTGTAAAATATCGAACGATATATCATGAATAATTTAAAAAAAAAAAAAAAAAAACAGTGTCAGTTTGGAAGGAAAAATCGTTTGGAAACAAGAAAATGATTTTGAAATAACACTTAGTATCGGTACGCGTTAAATTTTTTGGCTTTGATTTTTCGTCACTATATTCAATACTATTTTATACATTAGGGTTTATTTCGAGGAAATATTTCGAATCGAATAAAGTAAACGTTTCGGTAGAAACGAACGAAACGCGTTGGGTTTTTTTATCTCTATGGAAAACTCGTTTTAAAAAGAGCTTGGCGTCAGAATGATTCGTGGCAAGGCCACGAAGCCTCGGCTCGGATCCGCGAGCCATTTTTCTATTTTGGCGCCTCTCGCGATTCAGTTATAGTCGCGCCCGTGTGTGTGCGCGCCCCGTCCGAGTACTCGTCTCGAGCGAATCGTCAGCGGGTCATAAACATAATATTATCATTGTTTTGTTCACGGTTGGCGAGCACACGCGTGAATAATAAAATGGCGTTCGCGCGGTCTCCGCAGTGCACACCGTGGAACGGTAATCACGAAACGCGCGGCGTGGGAGCGAGAGAGAAAGAGTGACGTCCGGTCGGAGTGTGAGAGTGGGGACGAAAATGGTCGAAAACGATGACGACGACGACAGTGGTCAGACGACGATAATATCGTAATAATATTATAATAATTGTCATTAATAATAATAGTGGTAGTACTGTATCATTACATCATGTTGCCATGTGACATTTTACACGACGTGTAAAGGCGTATAATATCTATAACAGCCGACTGGACGTAAGCTAGTCCCCTAGTGGCGCCGATTTCAGTTTTCAGAGGTATTTTTTTAAATTTTTTTAAAACTTTTGTTATTAATAAGAGCCTCAACCACTAAGGTCGTCATTGGCTTACAATGTTCACCATATTAATATGACATTACACATTGTGGATTGTAGACAATAACGAATCGTAGCAATACGTTTGTCATAGATGATTAGCATAGAATAAGAGAGATATGAATAAGAGAGAGAGAGAGAGAGAGAGCAGAACGAAAAAAAAAAAAGGTAAAATTAGGTAACGTTGTACAGTTTGGTTATTTTTAAGAAAGTAATGATTTTTTTTTTGAAGTTTTCTTGATCTGGTCCCGGTGTTTCGTATAAGTGGTCAGGTATATTCTGCAGGGCTGTGTTCTAGTGTCAGCAAAATTGCGACAATATAAGACGGTATTATGTGTTAACCGACGGGTAGGTCACATTGGTCTGGTTCTTCGCGTTTCACGAGGAAACCATGAGTGAGCCGAGTATGCCCTATTTCAGAGGTATTGCAAAAACCCAACATGTCATATTGTCATATACGTATGAAAACGAGTATGAGAAAACCTGTAGAACGCATACCGAACTAGCACCATAAAAAATGTATTTGTGAGTATTATCAATTGGACATTTAACGTTTATCTTCAATCGAACCGATCGACGTTTATTCGTGATATTATAACGATTACATTGACGCATCTGAGTTACGGTTAAAATACGTTCTCAAAAGACGAGAACATCGTCCCAGAATATTTTGACGGGTCGTCCCCGAACTTGTTCATACAGTACGATAACATTCGAGAATCGTGCGAGCACGCGTGTACAATAGACACACGTATTATATTAATTATATATCGCCCGACGGTGTGCGCGTGTAAATACGATCACAGTAACGTAATACGTGCGGCGGCTGGTACCGAATTCCGTCCCGGGCCCCCTATGGTTCTATAACTGAAGACCGAATTCCGTCCCGGAGGCGGATAAACTATGTCCGAATTCCGTCCCGGGGGCGGATAAACTATGTCCGAATTCCGTCCCGACTAGTTTTGGACGGTATTAATATAAGTTCAATTTTTATTGAACTTCAAGAGGCTTCACCTGACATCATGCGTATCGTTTTTTTGTATTATCGCAATTATTCACATTTATATCAAAATGCGGAGTACATTGCCAAAATCAAAAATAAAATTGGAGAGAGAACAGTTTTTAAATGATAAAATGATGCTGTGGAAAAGTCGAAACATAGATCGACACCAGTTTGTGTGTCAGGTGTCGTCTAAGTTTTTACGGTATCAGGTCACATCCCCGTCTCAATTTCCCCGTCAGACATTTCCCCGTCCTCATTTCCCCGTCGGATATTTCCCCGTCTGTTTAATTTCACCGTCTGACATTTCCCCGTCCAATTTTTTTTTTAACAAAACATTTAATGTAGAATTTTAAACATTAAAATTTTATACGGTACATTCTTATACTTTTTATGTAATCTAAAGCCATAATAAATAATATATAAACAAAAAAAAAAACAAAAAAATGACTACAACTTTTAAAAAGTAAAATTAAAATATAAAATATGTAATAGGTATATAAAACTCTATAAAATTAGCGGACACGTATTTTATAGAGACGACGATTGTCGAAAGACTGTTCGTGTATAATTCTAATACCATTACACTAGTACCTATGTACTCACCTACCTACCTAGTACCTTTCATGAATGTTGCCTTATCTAAATATGTTTTCGTATATTCCGGAGTCAGATAGCCTTATCCAATATGAGTGCCGGTTGTGACTTACTCATACAATGAGAGTTTATCAATAGGTAATAAAATTTATATTTATTTATACTGATAAAACATAATTAATAACTTAAATTTGTTACAAATTTTATATTTTATAATTTGAAAGTGAATTGGACGGGGAAATGTCAGACGGTGAAATTAAAAAGACGGGGAAATGTCCGACGGGGAAACGAAGACGGGGAAATGTCCGACGGGGAAATTTCAGACGGGGATATGACCATAAATCGTTTTTACCAGCCTATTTCAAATCTAAAAAATAATAATTAAAAAAAATAAAAATAATTTAAATACTAATTACACATAACATATAATATTATACTTATACTCTTAAATTTATTAAAATACTTATATGACTGTCATATTTATACATAAATGGCATATACTGTAAATGGAGTTTTTTTTTGGTTAACCTAACCGTATATTAATAATAAATAAATAAGGCTGTTTTGCCGGATTTTACATTTTTAAACATGCCAGCAAAGCTGCCAGTCCTAAGCCTGGAGAAAATGTGAAGGAAAATATTACTGCCAAATATATCATAGTTACAGGTAGTAGGACGGAATTCGGACATAGTTTATCTGCCCCCGGGACGGAATTCGGACATAGTTTATCCGCACCCGGGACGGAATTCGGCCATTTTCAGCAACCCGGGACGGAATTCGGTAATTGCGCGTGCGGCGAGCTGGCGACTCAATACGGTGGTGGATCCGATGAAGGGGTGAAAGGGAAATCCCCCCCCAGAGCTACCCATAGTAATACACTAAGATCCAAAATATCAAAATTTTATTACTAGAAAATCGACAAATATTTTCACTTAACCCCCATGCCCAAAAAAAAAAATATATATTATTTCTGGATCCACCACTGTCTCAAGAGACCGGGCGGGGTACGAGACGGAAGAAAAATGTTCAAAATCGACGACGACGACAGTGGTCAGACGATGATGTTATTGTAATATTATTGTTATCGGGCCTACATGGTACGATAAAATTTGATAATCTTTCGCGCACGCGTTAGGTATTAGACAAGACACACGTATTTTTACGTCGTCCGACGGTGTACGCGTGTAAGCAATCACAATAACGTAATACGTGCGGCGAGCAGGCCATTCAAGAGACCGGGGCGCGTCCGCAGTCTCCGCCGGGAGACGAACGGTCATTATTCATGACCACCGGACCGGATTAGAGCGAGTACAAATTAATATCAATAATAATAATAATAAAATGTAAAATTATCGTCGTCGTATTATAAATAATATATTTTTTCTCGGATATTTACGACCGTTAGAATACGCGGGTTCACGCACACACACACGGCACACACTTCACGGTCGTATTTATATCATACGTTTTTATACGACGCGACGGTCGTTTTGTGCAGCGGGCAGAACACATCGTGTATAATATCATAACATACCCTTTGGGTGTCCCCGCTGAGCGTGGGCCAGAGCGCGCACACAAATGCGTTTCAATTATAATATGACCGACGCGAGTGTTGTTATAATATTATTTCGTTATTATACGTATAAATGTGTGCGCGTGTGCACGTGTGTGTCTGTCTATATACAAATATGTGAGTGTGTACTGTTAACGAACGACGACTGAGCGGGAGAAAACGAGAGAAACAAAAAAAAAAAAAAAAACAACGAAATAATAATAAAAAATAAAAATAAACAAGAGCATAACTTATTTCAATAGATTAGAAAATGATTTAGCCATAAATCCTGTTTGGTGTTTTTTCTCTCGCTTTTTCATTTACCTTTTTACATATTCGTATACACACACACACACATATACTGCATGTGTGTGTGTGTGTGTGTGTATATATTTTAATCAATTTAAACGTTTCTGTCGTGCGACGGCTCGTAAGGCAATAACGATCGGATAATATATTACCGTGTACGTATTATAATGTACACACACACACACACACCACACGGTGTGCGCCGCGATGCAACCGCCGAACCAGCAAAGACACGTTTTGTGGAAACCCGTTATTGTGTGTGTCAATCGGTGTTACCTCTCCGCCGCTGACGGGTGGTTATCGACGTTCGAGTGTGTGTGTGTGTGTGTGTGTGTGTGTAAATAAATACCGTATAATATATTATAATAATGCACGTGTGTGTGTGTGTGTGTGTGCATAAGTTACACGTATGTACGTACACGAGAGGAGGACGTGCAAGTCTGAGTCTGCTGTGTATAGGCCTATGTGTTGTGAAAATCCCTCGAAAATATCTTTTCATCGGACCGAAAAAAAAAATAATAATAATAAAACGCCGTCTCGTATTAAAACGCTGACGGACGCGAGGGTCACACGCACACACACCGCCCGGGTGTACGGCGTATCGAATCGTGTGATTTCTCCCATTATATGAAAATACGTGGTGTTATTCGAATGCGACGTATATAGCTATTACGTTATTCTATTATTATACTACACACCGAACACGACGACGACGGACGTCGGACAAGACGGTTTTCACGCCGTACGGAAATTTACGACGACACTTTTCACGTATTATAATCCTCCCCTAGCCCGCCGCGCCGTTCCGACCGCGGGAATTTTTGTGTTGTGTCCGATTTCTCTGCGCGGCGGCATCCACGACGACCGCGGTTCGCTTAGTTTTTTTTCCCTGTATTTTTAAAATATATTTGTGTTCGAACAGCGATTTTCAAACGCTTTAGAATGTGAAAATAATTTTTTCAAAGAAAAAGAGACTCAAACGTCGGCCGCCAAAGTCAGTGTTTCATACGTTTTCAGACTGTATTTTTATCGTACCGAATTGAAAACAAATAAGTCCTCGTCGAGTGAGACTGAATTTAAAATGCGAATTTTAAGTATTTTACGTCGTTATAAAACACAAGCTGAAAACCAAAATTAAAATGTGTGTGTGTTTCGATAGGGAGTAAAACTTCTTTTGCAATTTGTGGTTTGTTAAATTATATATTATGTACCTACGAGACGTTACGAGATCAAAAATGAGACGGAAAACGTAAAAACAATCGTCTTTTAGAAAAACTTAGAATGTAATTGAATAAGCATTTTATTCGTTGCCATAGCGACAAACTTCATTACGGTTACGAACGTTACGTCAAAAAAAAAAAAAAACAAAGTCTTATTTCGAACATATATTTGTTTAACGTTTTAGATTTTAGTTTTGAACTCGTAATCAAATAAAAATATAACTAATCGCTTTGTATCGAGCGGATTAAACTATAAAATAATTATGGGATATACACCACTTAACGCGTGTACAATCGCACGCCGAGCGCAGTCGCGGTACGGGGTAGCGTTTGCAGAAATATACCTAAATTAAATATATTTTATACGTAAATACGTGTGAATTATCTTAATCGATTAAATTGATGGCGTTATATATAATGTATTTTTATTTCTTTTTTTTACTTTTTATTTTTGTCGATTGGACGAAAACGAAAAACACACGCAGAGCAAAATCCGACTGCCTACGCAAATCAAATAATTGTTTTTTTTTATTATCATTCACGTCGTCCGTCGTTTTATATCAATCAACGCGACACGTTGCAGAATGATGAATATTCCGTAGTTTTAAACTCGATTGTAGGAAGAAAAAAAAACGTTTTTAACGAAAATAATAAGAAAACGTTCTACAAAAGTTTGAAATAAATTGAAACTTAGCAGTCGCAAACTTTTCATCCAATTTGGAAAGTTAAAAAAAAATGTTAAGGGTATATACTGCGCGCGCGCGTTATACGTCCAGTCGCTTATTGTTACAATATTGTTGTTGTTACGTGCCGTCGTCGAGACCGTTCGCCGTGCAGCCGACGATATCGATTCGTCATCACAGATGAAATAATAATAAATAACACGCTCCTCTCATTATTCAAACCGAGAGCGATGACGTCCGCGGGTGCAGAAGCTCGTGTTTTCCGGGCGCGATCGTTATTGTTGTTTCGATGTCGTGCTGATTTATAACGTCGATTTGTACGCATCCGAAAGTGATCGGATAAATCGATCGTTATTTGACGATTAAATCGTCGTCATTTTTGTTTTTTTTTAATTTTTTTTTTTTTTTTTATTAGGCTGGCACGATTGTTAATTAATTAAAACCATTGTTGTTCGAAAAACGAACGGTTCAAGACGAATATTATTATTTATATTATACATACGTACACAGGGCCGGCGAGAACATTAGCGGGCCCCGGGGTTTTTCGATTGTGGGCCCTCTCACATCATAATATACTAGTATAGCTAATATTATATTCATATTATATACATACAGGGTGGGGCAGTGGGTTCTGACGAATTTTAATTGTAGTTTATAAAATATCAAGTATTAAAAACAAAGTAATGAACCATATTGTATTTTATTCAACATGACGATTATATTTAATTATTATCAAGAAAAATTCTGACTTAAAAAATTACATTACGCGAGTGGCCGTCTTTATTTTGTATACAGTCGGCTGTCCTTTTTTTCATATTGTTCATAACTCTCTGTTGCATATGCACATCGGTGCAGGCTATAATTTCCCGTCTAATGGTTTATTTTAATTCTAATAGCGTATGTGGCTTATTAGTGAATTTTAGATTTCAAATAACTCCACAAGAAGAAATCAGGTGGCGTCAAATCAGGAGAATGTGGTGACCAGGCAATATCACCATTGCACGAAATCGCACGATTCGGAAACATTCTTCAAAGAATGGCCGTTGAAATACGCGCTATATGGCTATTGTTGGAACCAGTATTTCGATACCAATCTAAGTTTGAATTCTGTGAAGGAATATTACCTCCAACAGGAATATTGAATTGTCGTCGAAAAAATCGTTGTACGGTTATGATGGATTCAATAAACGTCGTAACGGCAAAAACGCGTTGATTCACTGGCCACGTGTCCATGATCAGTGATTAAGTAAAACTAAACACCATGAACTTTAATTTGGTGACAAACTGGTTTAACTTATCTACTGTAGTATCTAACCGTAGCACTCTATAAATCGTCAGAACCCACTGTCCCACCCTGTATAATATGAACACCACTTTTATTAAATTACATTTGAGTTTGATGATGTGTGAATTAAATAAATATAATATTTGGTTTTCGTAAAATATTTTATTAATCGAAGGAAAAATAAAATCATACACAAACTATTTAATTTTCATCAACGTAGAATTATACTAAGCCGTTCCTTTTCTTGTCTTTTTTTAGTGGTTTTTAAATGGTTTTTTTCTCGCCTTTTTTTTATATGACCCGATAACATTTATAAATAGCACATTAGCGCAAAATAAATAAAATCCAATTACACACATTGACGACCAATCTTGTACGATCATTATATCATATACAAATATACAAAATTAAAAAATACTACCATGTCAAAATGGTATTTTTCAAGATAGCTCCTAAAATAGACGACTGTCGAGCACTAGAACACAAGTAAGTGTATCGTATTGAACTACTAGCGGCAACAGAGCTATTACTTTAACGTGTTCCGTCATTTAATTTAAAAGTCGTTTCACGACAAAATAGTTTTTATTTAATAAAACGTATTTAAAAATTTTTTAATTTTTTTTTTGTATTAATAGTCGAGACGACGGGCCCCTTCCAGAGGCCCGGGCCCCGGTACTCTGGCACCTCCTGCCCCGCCCTCTCGCCGGCTCTGTACGTGCATATATAATTACAAACCATTGTATTTAAATAATAATATTTTAATTGAAATCACACAACGGTATCGACCGACGTCGTTCGTGGTTAATATATAAAATACGTCACCATTTTTTGGAAAAAAAATCCATAATAATAAACGAAAATCTCGTCTGAACGGACACGTTTCCCTCTTGTTATGTCATTACGCAGGTATTATACAGGGTGTTTCACGAAGATCTGACATGTTGAATAACTTTTGTTCTATTCAATATTTTTAATTTTTTTTTCTTTAAATGAATACTATAGCCTAGCGTTACAATAAAATTACATTTGAATCTATGATTTTTTAAAGTCAACGAAAAATGTAATAATGTGTATCGTTTATCAGTCATTATCAGTCGTGATTGAACTATTAAGCAATTTAATTCGATTTTTCGTAAACTTTAAAACATCATAGAAAATTAGCGGATCAATCTTTATAAGAATTTCAAACACCAAAATTTTTCTAAAAATCATGTTTACAAAATGGCTATTTTGATTTTTTTTTCAAACTCTAAATTAAAATTTAAAATTTTGAAATTTGAGTTTTAAAAATAAAAAAAAATTTCAATGTAATTTTATTGTAGCGCTTGGCTATAGTATTCATTAACAAAAAAAAAAAAAAAGTTAAAAATATTGAATAGAACAAAAGTTATTCAACATGTCAGATCTTCGTGAAACACCCTGTATAGGTATGTATATAATGCGGATACGTTTAATTTCGTGGCACGAACGTGTTCCGACGACGTTGACGAGTGTATAATATGTTTGTGGTACCTACACACTCGATGCTCGTATACATTGTAAACGGATACTGTTTTTATACGAATATGCGAAATTCGGACGCCGCGTGAAAAATGTTAGTTACGTTTCCGACGATACCTGTATAAATATTGTACTGATGATTTTGTGATTTCACGTATTCGTGATTTTGATAGGTGATAGCTTTGTGTGCGCGCCTATCGCTGCATGGTGGGTACTATATTATGTGTAGGGCTAGGATTTTAATGACCCAAAAAACCTAAAAAAATGACGTTAAAATAACCTAAAAATGACATAAAAAAATGACCTTAAAAAATGCCCAAAAGATAAAAAAAGATTTTAAAATGTTATGCAAATTCATTATAATTATTAATTATTATTTATTAATTCATATTACGGTACAAAATTATTTAAATTATAATATTATAAAAAATATATATATACTATCTCTATAATTGAAATATCGAATATGATATTATTTCTGTTACAAATTCAAAACTTTTATCGAGAACGACTTTTATCTAGTGTAAAGGAAAATGTATAAAAATATTACCTAGATTTCAAAAAAGTGTAAAAAATGTCCGTAGAATTGAAAAATGACCTAACCGGTTGCCGACCACTGCAGATATAGACACTAAAAAGCTGGTAAGTGAGATGATGGTGGTACAAGTTCGTCCTTCGTCCCTTCGGTCCTCGGACAAGATATTGGTGATGAATGTATTAAGTTTTAAAGAAATGATGACTCATTTCTTTAGTATAAAACGATTCTGAGCAAAGCTTCAGTGTAATATATTATATTATTATTTAAATACTGTTTACGTATTTTACGGTTATTTGTATAGTTTTTTAAATGCTTGGAAAAAAAATCTCGAGTCACGTTTATTGATATTTTTTCGTTATTGATAGTTTAGTATAAGAGTAAACTTGTATTAAAATTTCAGAACTTTCTAACAAATACTCAATATTTCATTAGAAATAAACTTAAAAGAAATCAGACAATATCGTAAAAAATCGTATGATAATTTATTAAAGTGTTTATAAAAATAAATCCTGAGTCACGATTTTTGAATTTTTGTTAGGATAATTAGGTAGGTATATGAGTAAGGTCATATTAAATTTTCAGAACTTTTTGTCAAATATTTAAAATTATATTACATAAAAACTTTCAAACACTTTGGTAAATTAAAAGTTCTATATTTAAGTCAAAAGTGCTATAATTGTTCTGAAAATGTTGTCGAATATAAAAAAGTATGTATTTGATATTGGATACAATTTTCAAGTTTCTATCTTCAATACTTTTCGATTTACGACTAAATACCTAAAATCTGAACAGTGAAAATACCGTTTTTACTCAGTTTTTCGATCGTTATTCTTGATTACTGGAAAAACTATGGAGATTTTGGAAACCTCTCTAAAGTACCATCTCAGTTCAATTTCGAATCTAAAAAGTTGCTGGACGAAACTTTTGGACAAGGATTTCTGTACGAAAATGTGTTTAAAGAAAAAAAAAAAATAATAATAAAAAAAATAAACATCATTGTAAAACCTTAAGATCCTTCGCTTCACTCAGAATCTAACACCAAACGACATCGTTCTCGAATCGGAATTAAACAAATCCACTGCGACATTAATAACACTTAACGGTCGATTCGTGTGATAAATCTTCGGGGCCGGCGTTTCCATTACACGGCACTTGTTTTTCTCAAATCTATAGCCATTTGAACCTGTCATCCCGCGGTGTGCGCGCACGCGCGCGTGTGTGCACGCAGTTGGAGTACTTCAATGAGCGATTTACGTAATAAATCGAGGTTGACGCGCATTAACGGATTCGGTTTACTCGGTGTACACGACGATTTAAATGTTACCCTGGATTTCCGTTCATGAACACACACACACACACACACACATATAAATATATATTATGTAATACGAGTACCTACACTGCGTTCGAGTAGGATAAATTCAAATTAGGGCTGTCAGTCGGCCGTCTCGTAGCACGTACAATACGTGTAACGACGCCGGTGATAACAATAATAATAATAATAATAATAATAATAATATGTACGTACAAACGAGGCGAGTCGTGCGGTTTAATGTATTCGTTACACACACACACACACACACACACACACACACACACACACACACATTACTCTCTAGTCGTCGATTTCTCGACAATAACGATTGTGCGCACACGTCTCTGTGTATATTTTATATTATTGTGTTTGTAATATTATGTACGTACACGAGTGCGTACGAGTCTTTTAAAAATCAAAGACTGTCGTTCTCGATCAATAGACCGTTATTATTACTCTACCTATGTTATTATCATAAATAACGCGCGTTCGCGCGGTACGCGTTTAATTATTCACAGCCGAAGAAACAATATACCTATATTATATTATACAGTGTTGTTAGACATTAACCGGGCATTGTTTATGCACGACGTATAATGCTAATAATCGGAAATAGGTATACAACACGACGTCGCGACGTGGCCCGACACTCGAACGAGTCGTTAATAAAACTCAACTCGTTATTCAATCACAAAAGCTCGTGCGAAAAACGATTGATTCTCGACGGCGGCGTGTGCCAGCCCCCTCGCCCCCCCCCCCATCATATTTTTGGCCCGGGTATAGAACTAAATAAGGCTTTAAAATAGGCTCTGTCATAACGATTAATTTTTCGAGATGAATTGAAGGGCTTGCTGCAACAACCAGATAAATCAAATTTTTGAAATTTTTCAAGACAATGTAAATTTAGTTTAAAAATTATTATTCATGCTAAAATCCTGGCCACGAAATATATTTGAATTCTATACTCATTCGTACATACATCTTTGAAGTTAGAATTGAAAAAAAAATTGTTTTGTATTGAAATATTGTTAGTCAAAGTTTTTTAGGGAACATGGATTTACCTGGTTGTCGCACCGAAAAACACATGGATTTTTATTAATTCTTAAATAAAGTTAATTTACTCTTGAATCTTGTAGCATATTTAATGCTATTATTATACATGAATATCAAATGACAGATTATGCCTCTAAAAAAGTAATCACAGGAACACTGCAGCAAATTACAAAACGCGATAAATCCATTTCTTTAAATAACTCCATCACTATTTATCGGATTTAACTGGTTGTTGCATCTGATTTTCAAGAAAAATTTTCTCTATACATTTCGGCAAAACAGTGAGTTTTGGGAAAAAGTGGATTTATCTGGTTGTTGCTGCAAGCCCTTCAATTACTCCAAGACCTTAAATATTAGTTTTATGTATAGATTATAGGAGTAGTTATAATTAAAAAATGAAATATCAACAAAATGTTAGGTATCCTTTATAAACTGAAAACCTGGTATTATATTATATTATACATAACACAAACTAAAAATGTACGTTAAAAAATAAAATCTCGAGAAAAAAGGTAAAATTAAAATAATGTGATTATTATAACTTATACTGTATTATAATCGAATGTGTGTACGAGTATGTATAGTTCTGGTAGTCTTATAAATCATAATACTCAATACACATTATCGTCTAAATTCTAATTTCTACTTTCTATATCAACTAAATTTTGCTTTTATTGCTTTTTTCTGAGCAAAGTCATCAAAATGTATTTGAAATATTTTTCTATTATATATTGAAGTAATTATTTGCATACACGCCGGGCCCCTGTACCATGGGTCCTCCTGACCCCCCCCCCTTGTGGGGCCCTGCGTGTGTGTACAAGTACGGCTGCGGGACGCGTACGGCCAGTGGCGTATTTAGAGATTTTCCGCCTGTAAGCGTCACTTTCCGATGCGCCGCGTCTCCTAAAATTTTTCACAAAACACATTCGAATCCACAGTTTGGGAATTCGGACCCGCGTTGAACGCGCGCATATTTTTTTCGCTACCCACACGCGTACTGGTTCGTGTCATATCGCGTGTGCGTATAAGGGTGGCCCTTAGTCAGAGATTAAAAAAAAAATTTAATATTTTAAATTTCTCACCCCCTCATTTTGTTCATTACTACCTATAAAAAAGTAATTTTTGTTAAATTTGATCATGATTGTTCACCCCCTTCGCGTGCCCCAAGGCTATAACTGCGTATATAGGGTGTAAGTATAAGCTGTTTTATTTTGAGCGAACGGACGCACGAGTTTACGGTCCGAATCGTAACTGTAAATCATAAAACGTATGATTCGTAAACGAACGTCTCTAGTCGAAAAATAATTCGAATCCGACGTTGTCGAATGAAAAATACTTTTTGTAAAAAAAAAAAAAAGTGTTGAAATTCGCCGCCCTCCAAATATCGCCGCTCTAGGCCCGGGCCTAAAGGGCCTGTTGACTAAATATGCCTCTGCGCACGGCAACACGTACACGAGAACATGAGGTGTTCGTTTAACGGTTTACGCGGACACCCTTATCGCAGATTCGGACCAGGAAATTAATTTTTTTTTGAGGGTGGCAGGCAAAAGCAAAAGTACGATACGATTTCACTGAATGTGTGCACGTGAGAGAGAGCTATGAGCTATGAGCTACGAATAACGATCGCGCTCCGACAATATAGTTTGACAAGTGAAAATATTTTTCAATATTCTATTAATATTGATTATAAAATTAGGTGTTTCGGGTGTTAGTGTATTACTATCGGTAGCTAGGGGGGGGGGATTTCCCCTTTGCTTGGATCCGCCTCTGCCGTGTCGTGGTATATAATAGACGCGCGCGCACACGTATTTCGTGGATAATAACGATATAATAGAAATGATAATATCATCTATGGCCTATATTGTACTCTGTGTGATAATAAAGGTAAATAATAAAGGCGTATGTATTACGACGCGCACGTGTGACGAATCGATTAAAACAGAGAATACCGTACAGGCGCGTGTTTCGAGTACGCGTTTTGCTTTTTTCAAAAATATTATAATGTCTATCGTTATTACGGTGCTTTACTGTGTACGGATTCGAGTTGACGCGTTCGGCAGTGCAGAGTTGCTGGAAATATTGCTCGTGCTGCACGTCTCCCAGAAACAAGTTTGATTTTCTCTCTCCCCATAATCGATCCGTAACGCCCGTATGAAACGTCATCAGTAGGGAACGGACTTAAATGCCATAAAAAAATAAGAAAAATGTCCTAAAGAAATACGAATTAATGCCTTAAAAAAATGCTTTAATATAAAAAAATGCATTAAAAAAATACCCTAAAAACTTTAAAAATGTATTTAAAATCAATAAAAACACAATTTTGAATTTAAAACTTATAAAAAAACACATTATTATGAAAAATTTATCTGATAAAACATATTTAAATACAATAAAACCTTCTCTTGTCAATTACCTCCTGTCAAACTCAACAGTGCAAAACGAAATTACAATTTAGATATGTAGCTTATCTTATCTTTACCTAATTGCGGGTAGTAATAATATGCTGTAACGTGTATCAATGTATGTATATAGTTTTGGAAGAGTTTTGTTGTTTATAGTTGGAACAGTTTTTGGCTTTAAAAGTTTTCGGTTGTGGTTATTACCATTTACCGAGGTATGTTACGGTGTTAACAATTCATAGTCGGACGATGTTGAAGAGAACGAGGAATCGAAAAATTCCAAATCCATCTCAAAATTGCAATCAATAAATAAAATATAAATATTAAAACTTTAAAAATGTATTTAAAATCAATAAAAACACAATTCAAAATTTTATAACTTCTTTTCTTTAGTATTAGTATAGAGGGTGCGATCGGTCCCGTCGTCCAAGCCACGAGCCGCCACTGAACACTATGCTGGGGTTAACAAACCTAATAATGATAATAACATCGTGTTATTTATTATGATCGCGCGCGTTCACGTTAATATATTATAGGTACATGGACGTTTTGTGACCGACGCACGGGTGGAATTTGAACTTTCGTCCGATTCCAGTGCAGTAGTATTGTCACAGATTGTCGTGTATGTATATATTGACACAGATTGTCGTGTATGTATATATTGCGCGTACGTAATATTATTAATCGTCTCGCGTGATACGATTCTTAGAATGAAAATTAATTGATATATACATGTGTATACATCAAAAGCGTGTGGAGGACCGTCTTTCCGAAATCAAACGATATTATTATTATTTATTCAACAACCACGCACTACCGTACACGTATATAATTCACACACACACACACACACACACACACACACACACACACACACACACACACACACACACACACACACACACACACACACACACTCACAGGCGATGCGAAGAGTCTCTGGAATCCGGACTTACGACGACGGGCAGCGGCGCGCGTATACGACCGTACGCCGTATGGGTACGCCACCTTGAAATCTGTCACATTTATTATTTCTGTAAACACACCGTATAGTACGCGACGGCATATAGCTGCAGAGGTACTCGTAATAACATACGCCCGGGCGCGCAGCTTTACAATGGCGCGTTTAAACGATATTATATTATTATTTTCATTGTGTCCATATATTATATACGTGAGTGTGTGTGTGTGAACGTGTGGAAATTCAGAGTTGAAAAAATACCACGACGAGTGGTTTATATATTTTTACAAACGAGAATTATTATCATTATTATTATTATTATTATTATTATTATTATTGTCCGCGGGCATCGATTTTGCGCACCAACAGGTGGGCACAATGGTGTCGTATCGTCGTCGTCGTCGAGGAATAATATGCGATTATCCGAGACGACGACGACGACGACCCCTTTCCAGCACAATCGTACTCCAAGTGTATCCTATCTATTCTCACCCCCTACCCCCCTTGCATAATGGCAGCGAGTATCTCGTTCGAGCGCGTATCACGGAGCTTAGGCGCGCACAGCACGTGGTGTAATAAGTGTGTGTGAGTGTGTGTGTGTGTGTGTGTGTGTGTGTGTGTGTGTGTGTGTGTGTGTGTGTGTGTGTGTGTGTGTGTGTTTTCGCGACTGTTTTCGGGGGACGTACCTGAAGGGCATTTTATTAATCCGCGCACCCGTATTTCGTCGTCGTCGACGCGGCAGCTGTTCGTAGGAAATACCGCCGTAAAGTGCTCTTGAGCAACGGTTTTTAAAATAAACACGTCGGTCCTGCTCCGGCTTAGTTCTTCTGTACACTATTATTTTATTTTTTTTCCCCGAGATCTACCGGTCCCGATAACGCGACGATTTCGTCTTCGTCGTGGTCGTCGTGTACACAAACGCGGGGACGACCAGTCCCATTGCGCCGGTAACGATATTCGAATTATTGTGCAACTGTTTCCCGCGCGCGCTGCACAATGGTTGATGTGTGTGTGTGCGTTTCTCTTTTTTTTTTCTTTTTTTTTTTTGTCATTCTTTCTTTCTTTTTATAACATAATAATAACGTATATAATATGTATTTATCGTTATTATCATTACTTTATTTTATTTATTTATTTTTTTATTTATTTTTTTTTTTTGTCGTTCTCCTTTTGTACACAATCGTTACTATTATTATTGTTATTGTTATTAATGTAACCGAGTATTATTTTACTTTTTGTCGAAATGTCCTCAAAATACAGATGTCGAGATGCCCCGGGCAGATTAATGGTTTCTTTACGATTTCCATTCGACCGTCGTCGTCGTCGTCGTCGGCGGCGGCGCGGTATCGCAACGTCGTTATATTATAATACGGCATTACAGTCGTATGTTTTTTTTTCTCCTCCTCCTCTTCCTCCTCCTCCTGCTTGTCCTCCCCCGTCGTACATTTATTTGTAATTTGTCATGTTTCCGTCTCGACGGCGACGGCGACGCAAACGCATATCCGCCGAAAACGGCGCGGGGTCGCCACCACCCACATGCAGGTGATTAGCAGAACGGCCGCCGCACAGACTCGGAGAGCCGCCGCCGCCGCGGATGAATGTCTCGTTAACTATGGGTACGAATTCAAAGCCGACCGAGTGCGCGCGCGGTAATTATCCATTCAAACTAATCACAGAACTCGCGCGCGTACTCAATACCACTCCTCTCCTTATCAGACGATATCCAAAAAAAAAAAAAAATACTACATTTCACAATATTGTATTTATTTATTTATTTATTTATTTATGTAGTGTGGTACAGTAAAACGAAATCATGAACACTACACGGCTGGTACCGAATTGGTTCCCGAGCTCTAACCCCACATGCCGAATTGGTTCCCGTTTGAAAAAGGTATTTTATTAAGTTGAGCCAAATTGGTTCCCGTTTAATTACGCACATTTTCCTTCTCAATTTTACAGGCTTAGGACTGTCAACTTAAAAGAAGGCTTGGTTAAAAATGTGCGTTAATGTGTGTTATAAAACAAAATTATATAATATATACAATTTTAAATAGTTGATTTGGAAGTCAACTATAGTGATCACTAGGTGTAGGTATAAAATGCAAATAATAAAATATATTAAATACAATTGTTTAAAACCGTTGATTTGCAAATTTAAAGCAAACTTTCTTTAAGTATTCAATTCGCTAAGTTTCTTATTAGTGTAGTCAGTCATACGATTATCCAAGAATTTGTTATTTTTTTCTTGTTTGCTAGTAAGTTTTCTAGTATTATTACTTCGAAATTTAATATAATTTAATGTCTGAATACTGTTTAAAGTCTCCATAAAATAAAATATATTAGGATGGGCAGATGTAAATTCTTTGTTTCTTAGCCGTGTATGTACATTTATATTTTATACTGTCTAATTTATATTTTATACCAAATTAAAGATTACCTGTACACAAACGGGAACCAATTCGGCTCAACCTAATAAAATACCTTTTTTAAACGGGAACCAATTCGGCTTAACTTAATAAAATACCTTTTTCACACGGGAACCTATTCGGCCAAACGGGAACCAATTCGGTTACTCCCCAGTACACGTGTATAAGGTAAATAACAATGTTTAAGTCTAAGTACTAATAAAAAAATACAAATTATTACAATGTTAAAAAGATAAGAAATAATAAATAAGATTGATAACTAATAAGTATACAACTTCGGTTAGGTTAATGTTGTCGTAGAAAAAATCAAAATTAGAGATATTATTGCATGATGTCGACATACGGTTGAGAGGCCTGTGTGTAATATTGTCTGTATTGCCATTATGTTTTTGTTATATATTAATGTACGTATACAATATACATCTTAAACAACTATATTATAAGGACAACTGGTCTATTTTGGAATTCCTACTTTTCAATCTATCAATATGGTACGTATTATAGTCTTATCTCAAATTGTCTATTGACGAATATTTATAAATAGAATCGAAGAATTTAATTTTTGTTATACGATCGTCTACTATATGGAATATACATTCAGGATTTAGCCGGTTTGGGCTAAACACCAAAATATTTAAAAACAAAACTCAAGGGAGACAGTTCGGAGCCACTGACTTTTCTTAGAGGGCCAGGCCCCCTAAGGCCTCTCCCTTGACGACGTGCCTGACGCGGCCCCCCTGACCTGATTTCTACACTGTCGTCCAGGGCCGGATTAAGATACTTCGCGCTCCGGGGCAAACCTAACCTAAAATTAAAAACTATTTTTTTTATAAACATAAAATTGTTTTACTATAATTGGGTATTGATTAAAATGTTGATTACGTATAAATGTTAATCTACGTATGTCTGTGAGTCTACATTCAGTAAGCTGAAGCTCATAAAAAACAAGTACAGGATCCAGGTTAACGAGTGAGAACGTTGACAACATTTTGAGAATTTCAGTTTCTTCCCAACCTACTAACATAGGTGCCATATTTTCGAGAGTTGTGAAAGATTTCGCCATTCGACTTTAACGAATCGATAAATTCAAGAGTAGGCCTATTCGTGAAATTAAGCAAAAAAGTTGATTTGTTTGATATGATAAGCTTGCGTGATAATCGTATTGTTTGCAAGTTATTTAACGCCACTTCATAGTGTATTATAACAATAAGAAAAATATGTTTTGTAATAATTAATACCTATACCGTTTAGGTTTAGGCCCTGACTAAACTGCACAATTTGTACTTGCGGCCCCGAGGAAAATTTGACACGAACTATTTGGCTCCCTCAGAAATCCTAGTGAGGACCACTGCTCTAAATGGTCGTACCTATACATTATTTCAGAACTTTTCGCCTTTAAAATCTTGCACCCGGGGGCAGATGCCCCCTCTGTCCCCCCCCTCCCCCTTTAATCCGGCTCTGCAGTGTCGCTCGTCGACGGACGTTTTTCACGTGTATACAGCGTGTGCGCCGGGACTGTGGGGAGACGTTCGTCTCGAGATCGGTCGACACCGACACGGCGGCGGGTGAGAAAACAGATTTGTTTTATGGTTTCCGGTCTCGTGTATACGAATACGCGCGCGACGAAACGTTTTGGAGAGGTGTACGAAAAGAGCAAAAAAAAAAAAAAAAAAAACTCAAATTCAAAACCGTCTCGAAAAACAACACGGCTTATTATAACGCACACACAAAACGGATTCGATCGAACGCGTCATTTATTGTCCGGTAAAAACGCGTTTAATTGACACTGTGGAAAATACTGTTTATGGGGTGCTCAAGCGCGGGCGCGCACGCACGTTATAACGTGTTCCAAACGAGTTGCGCGATGTAAATAAATCAAAAAATATATACCTACGACGAAATAAAATAATTAGGTATTGTTTTCTCCGTGCGCACACACACATACACACACGCACAGTAAGGACATGGTACATGCGCGGAATAAATTTAACGCAAAGACCAAACTCGGTTTCCGTTGTGCGCGCGCATAATAGGCAAAACGTAAAACACGCGTTGTACGCTCGGTTAAAATATAAATAAATTTTAAAATAAACAACAGCCGTCTTATTGCCTTTTGCAGATTGCGAGCGGGAAACGTGTTTGATAAGTGCAGCGGTGAAACGAACTATATGGATATTGCGCCATCGAATAGTCCATAAAGTGTATGACGACGAAAACAATTGAGTCGTACGTCGTACGGTCGTGTCACCAACACCAACACCGTCACAGAACACGACGACGGTGATTACGATTCGGTTTCTCGTTCGCCAATCGAATAATACACGGCGACGTACACGTTAAATGGCTGTTTTGTAAAAATTTTGAAAAGTGAAATTTACGACTCATCTCGCGTCTCGAGGCTGCTGAACTTCGGATAACCGTCGGAGGACACGCGTCGATCGTACGATCTAAGCGCCCGTGCGGTTCAATCGATTTCTATTTTCTGTACAAGACCGCGAGTGTGACGTTCGCGCCGTCGACGTTCTGGCTCACGAGTGAACGACATAATATCATCACATCGTTTGTGTTGATTGCAAGCTTATACCGTCAAATCACAGAACGTGATTTTCAATAACGCGATAAGTATTTTACGTTTATTTTTATTTTTGAATAGTTTGATTTTTTAATGTTCGGTTAGAGTTTGATTGAATGTGTAAAAAGTATACTTTTGGAAAAGAACGGTCTGAGTTCGGTTTGACCTTAAAAATCTGAATTCGTAACATCACTGGAAATTATTCAATTGGCTATTATAATACATAATATCATAGCTAACCGTGGTAAGTATGACGCGTTCGTGATTAATTCAACAATAATATTAACACGCCGTCGAACACACGAACGACGTATTAACTTTTACGCTCGACCAACAGCAAATCAATTCCCGCATTGATAAAGTTCAATATCGATCGTTCGTGTTGTTCGGAGCGCGATGATTTAATTCGTACGCTCGCCTCACGGTGATTACGATAACGATTCACAAGAGAAGAAATTAAAAAGTTACAATTTTTTTTTTCACCACAATATTCCGACATGATCATGGAATAAAATAACCGTTAAGGCCGTGAAAAAACAAAAGAAAAACAAACAAAAAATTTCCAAACTATCGTTAGTCCGGTCTGGGCACGGCAAAAGCACCGAGGAAAAATATTAACCTTATATAATATTCCGTAAAGGTCCGTAAATTATGTTAATTACTAACGGAACTATTATCATTAATGTTATTATCATCGTCGGAGACTACTATATAATATAATAGTGTATCCGAGAAGAGTTACTGCCGCTAACGAACTACAAACTATTATTACTATACTGGTGTCTCGCAGGGTCGTGTAATTGAATTTATCGATTAAAAAAAAAAAAAAAAATTTATAAAAACAACAATAACTGCACCCGGTCCGGCCGCGGATTAATACCGCTTGGCTACAATAATAATAATAATTATAATAATAATAATAATAATTATACCTACGCCGCCGCCGTCGCCGTTAAGACGCTCGCCCCCGTGCGATGAATTCGCAAAACTTTATTACGCGGACACGATCGGTTTTCGTAGATATTAAAAGAAAGAGAGAGAGAGAGAGACCGACTTCGATCCCCGTGTACGGCGCTATTAACACGTGGGGCGGTGCGAGGTGATGTATCACGCGCAGTGCCGTAACTACTAGAGATGTTCCGGGTAAATGATTTACCGTAAACCGGGTACCGAGTATTAGCCGAGTAAAAGTTTGATTACTAACCGGGTTTCGAGTATTGGCCGAGTAAAAATTTGAATACTTACCAAGTACCGAGTACTGGCCGAGTAGAATTTTGAATACACACTGAGTACCGAGTATTAGTCGTCATCAAGTAATTTATTAATAATAAATAACAGCAAAACGCGAGATTTATTTTAGTACTTAATTAATTGAAATACCATTTTTTTGCAACCTAACCTAACCGGGTAAAAATTAAGTAAACCAACTCCGGGTACCGAGTAAGGGCCGAGTCTTAAATATGACATCGAGAACTCGGCCATCGAGTAATTACCGGGTACCCGGAACATCTCTAGTGACTACCCTGCGTGGCGCCCTCGGCGAATTTTATGTTGTTTTCATTTCGTAGGTATTAATAATTTGTATACAAATATAATAATATTTAATCATTACGTGTTAATCAAAAAACTGCCATATTTTTTAAATAATGGAGTCTTTATAGTCTTATAGAGTTATACTAAATAATTAATAATTATGTAAGCCTTAATTTACAAAAAAAAAAATAATAAAAATAAAAATAAACTAAAAAAGCACAACGTTCCTTATTATATGTAAATAAATTTAATATTATATAATATAAAATAGGTCAGGTAATACAATGAATTATTGTTACTAATTTTATGATTTTATCTTTCTACCATTTTTTGCACTTCATTTCAATAAAACTTTAAATAGTTTATGAGAGAAACAAATTTATAAAAAAAAAATTTTATTTAACTCAAACGCGCCCCTTATTGTACTGCGCCCCTTACTTTACTGCGCCCTTGGTAAGTGTCCATGTTGCCAACCTCTAGTTACGGCACTGAATTCACGCGCGGATAATTCGCCGGTAATTGTTTCTGATAATCCGCGGCGCGACGCGAACGTTATCGTATACGTCTGTATATACGTGGAATAACCGACGGAAAAAACGCCGAAGAGCGGAGAGAAAATTTTCTGACAGCGGATTTGATTTATATGAATTACGACCGCCGCCGAAAAAGTTGCGCCTCGAGTGGTTTTTTTTCCTTTTTTTTTTTTTGACCGGCGGACAAACGAAAAAGCGCAAAAACGAAAAAGAAGACTACGGAAAAACAGACGAGTGAGAAAGCGGAGAAAAAGAGAAATTTCAAAATATTCAAAAGGCGACAACGGGTAATGTACACGTCATGCACGCGAGCGCTCGCGGGAACGCGTTGCCGATCTGAAAATGTCGAAAACCCAAAGCGGGAAACGAGTGGAAAACAACAAAAACACACACGTTGTTAGAGACGTACCTCAATCGGTGCTCCGGTAATCATTCCATGGCAGATGTTCTGGAACGCTCGGGCGGTTCTCTTATTAGATATTTTCCCCGCGTGATCCCCGTGTTACCGATCCGTACGCCCTGAGCGGTTGTAAACGGGTTTTACATTATGTTATCAGTCTGAGGGACATCGTTAGGTCGGAACGACCGCGATCATTGTTGACGTTTTTCTTCCAATTTTTTTTTTGGTTTTTGTTTTTATCCGATTAAAAGTCGGATTTTCGCTCTTTTTCCACCGCGGCGCCGCTGTTGCTATTGGTTTGCCCGCGTACGGTACTCGTTACCCGGCCGGCCGAGACCGTACGACACGGATCTCTCGCACTCGGCGGCGTATGCCGTATAGCCCCCCGGACGAATGAAAACGCGTGCGATTTTCCCGCTGGCTATTCGTTTCAGTTTTTACAACGCGATCGTATTATCATCGTAACGGGGGGGAAAAAAAAACAGTAGGATTTCGCGAACGAGCGTCACGAAAAAGCGACGGAAATATCGCGTATCGACTGTTATCTGTCTCTCATTTTTTTTTTTATATTGTATATAAAATTGTACTCTGTGTACGACGCGAGATCCGAGCGGTGCGTAATAATAAGAATTAGTTTAATCGGTCGTATCAAACAATAATTATTATTATAATGCGCGATTTTCGATAGCGATTTAAACGCCGAGTATATTATAGTTTGTACGTTTTGACACCACACCGACCGGCGAAATAATAATAATTATAATAATTATGCGCGCCCGTGTGTGTGTGTGTGCGTGTGTACAACAATACGTGTAATTATCATTTTCATAAAATGCTACGTCGTAATACTTGTTCCTCCGCGTAATCGGCGTATTGTTCGCGTCGGATTAACATTGTTTTACGCGCACACTATATTATTCGCTGTACACTGCAGTGCTATTCTTATTACTTTCGGTGATCTAGAATTTTTTATATTTTCATTTATTTATTTATTTATTCATTTTTTTTTTTTTTTTTGGCGATCTACTTTCCGGCGCCGACTCAAAGGAATTCGTATTTTACTCCCACGTAAATCGTTACGATAATTTACATGACAATCACGTGATTACGGTCGTGAAAGTAACCTTTTATGACTGATTTATCATCGTTTTTATTTCTACGTTCCGTTTTCTCACCTTGACAAAACAACAATATTGTTGAAAAAACAAAATGACGTGTTTTATCGAGTCTATAATGTAACGTTCTACACAATTGTGTTGTATAGAATGTCCGTCGTCACGCGCCGTGCTTTGCTGCGATTAGTCGTTTCGTTATTTCCACAGCAGCGTCTTGCCGACCGGCTTCCGGCCGGCTAGGAAAAACGATGACTTTTGAACTTTTGTCCGTTTCGCAAGCTGCACTCAACAAGACGACAGGATCCTAGCCAGAAATGGCTCCAGGGGGAGATTCACCTGGGTCCGTGCCCCCAAGCTTAATGATATTTTAAATTTTAAATTGTTTTTCGTCGTTGATTATTATTGTATCCATGTAGATATTAAAATACCGATCTAAATAATCTTAAATCCCTAACGATTTTTATTTTACCGGAAAAATATTTTACTATATGTTGTAGTTTTAATTTAATTTATTACGTTAGTATTTTCACATTGAGTCGAGTAAAAATTTGGCCTCGTTCAAGGATGTCCGAGGATCGTTTAACGAGTTACAGTATGCATATCCAAACATAAGCGTGTATGAAAAATTGTTGAAATTATTGAAATATTTTCAAAAAAAAAAAAAAAAAAGAATAGAGTTTGTTGGATAAAATATAAATTTTAAAAGTATTAAACGAAATAGTTTTAAGTGTGTATTTCTTGTCAAACCTGTACATGCCAATGGACGTGCATTGTGATAAGTGCCATCGAACGCCCTGAAACGCAGTGGTACCTAGTGAAAACAAAATACGCCCTACTCTCCCCGGTAAGTTAACGGTTTACGCGTGGATCCGATCGACGACGATAAACGCATTGACGCGTAGAGATCGACGACGACGGGGCGAGAAGAAATAACGATCGGACGATACGATTGTCCGCGCGAACCGCGGTGTGACGACGACGGCGTACCTATCTCAATCCCGTGGCCGCGGAACGTCTGAAAACGTCGGTAAAAAGGTCCCGCCGCCGTCGCGTCCGTCCGTTTTAATGGGTTTTAACTTTTAATGGGTGCTGGGCGGCGGCGGCGCGCGGTAGACGAGCCTGTACGTTCGTGACTAAACGATTTCGAGCGGCAAAAAGGTCTGTTGTGTCCGCGGACCTGCACACACACACACGTATACGTGTACACGTAAACACACACACACACACACACACACACACACACACACACACACATCACACTACACACGCACACATACACACGTAAACACACACATAACACACATACACACACGTACACGTAAACACACACACACACATGCACACACACACACACACAAACACACACACACCACACACACACACACACACACACACACACACACACACACACACACACACACACACACACACACACACACACACACACACACACACACTCACGTAAACACACTCACGTAAACACGCGCGCGTCACCGCCGGACGAATTAATCATAATCATCGTCCCGTGCGCTTAATAAGATTTCAATCCGAGAGACCTTTTTACGGCCGGACGGCTGCGCGGGATCCTTTGTCGGCAAAAACAATTATCACGGTTTTGGGAAACGAAAATAATATTCTCTGCACTGTTCGTCGCGCGCGAACAAGTGGCGTCTGCGTACACGCGGCCGACGCGGGTTACGGGCGACTTGCCACAGTCTGTATAGCTACCCCCCTCCCCAAAACACGGGCGTAACGAAAAACGTATTGGTTTTACTACGAGATGTGATTTTCTCGTTTTTCTGGTTTTTTTTCTCTTTTGAAGCTGAAAACTTTTTTTTTTTTTTTGGGGAATAATAGTGGCGTCCCAAAAGTCATTCCCTTCAAATGATCAAAAATGTCGTATCTGGTTTATTTTTTTTTATTTTCGCAATCCCCAGTAGTTTTTTTCAATATTTGGGAAAAACTTTTGAAAAATAACACGGAAACAGGAAATGAGTTTTTCATAAAATCGATTTTCGCCATAAATTACAATACAACGCCCTAATAATAATATAAACTTAAATTAAACTCGGATTTTTTCTTTAATCTCAAGATTTTGCGTTGTGTAAAAAATAATTAATTATAATTTATTTTTTATTTATTTATTTTTTTTTGATACCTACCCAATGTACTCAATCGTTTTTTAAATACATATAAATCCCTGAGAAATACTTTAGAATAATGATCTATGGCATTTAATTCACGGCTAAACAAACTAAATTTTAACTGAAATTAACTGAAACCATTTAATTGGAGTTTTTTTCTTATGAAAGGTTGGATAGTCGTAGATTTTGTCGATAGAAATTTAGTGTTTTTCCAAGAAACTCGACTCTAGCTGTTGCGCCTATAGACAAAAACGAGCGTGTTTATTCTTTCTGTAACGATAGTTATTTACAAAACATCGTACATAGTCAATAGTGAATCTTCTTTTTTATTTTTTTTATTTTGATTTAGGTATATTATTATTACTATGGTTTTTTTTCGCTGGGTCACGGAAAACTAATGTGCTACCCCTGTGACAGCGTATATATTATAATACGTTATTAAACAGCATTCGGAAAAGAACGAAAAATCGCCGATGACTCGGCACGTCGTATTATACTGCACACTGTACACTCTCGAGGTGTTTGCAACACAACAACAGGTCGGGGTACCGCAGTGTGACGCGCCCATTGTACATTATCATAATATAATATAATATATCGTATTGTATATTATAGTCGTCTCCTCATCACCGCCGCCGACGAAAACATCAGACGATAATAATAATTATAACTCGGCAGTGGTCACCTGCACTTTCACGGGCACTATACTATACGTGTTCGTGTCCCGTACGTTCCCGCGGTCATTATTCGCCATCGTGATTTCACCCACGCCACGATGTCCATTAGTCGTATTATACCCTCGCCGGCCGCCTTCGGACGAATACGGTGTACGACGCGAACAGCGGCTATTATTGTATCGTGCCCCGCGTACCCCCCCTCCTCCCCGTCGTGAACACTGTTCGCCGACAAAATAGGTGATAATAATAAAAAAATTAGTCATCACTTGGCACGTTAAAATGTCGATAAACACGAACGGGGGAAAAGGGTCGGGGAAAAAACGAGACGCGTCGTCGTCGGTGTACAGTGTCGTACGTAATAATATTATAACCGTCGCGTGCGTACGCTATCGCACCGACGACGGGCGACGCGCGGTGGCCAGGCTCGTACTGCAGACTGCTCTTATGGGGCGATTGTTGTAGCCTAAAAGGGCGCCTTAAAAACATTGTTATTATTGCAAAAAAAAAAACTATTTTATTAATATTAAATATTTAATATTGTGTATGATTGGTGGACAATATTTAATAAATATTTTTTAAATAATGTGAATTAAATATATAATGTTGGTTCATTTAATGTTTATATTATCTCGGAGAAATATTTAAAAATGTATTCTCAATCAATTACTAATGTTTTATAAATATATATATTTTTAAATATTTAAAAAATAATCACTTTTTTTTTCATTTTCTGTAAACACTTTTTCGTATAGAAATAATGTTTCAAACTTTTCATCCGGCCAATCTATAGATCAAAAATTTGCTCTTGTTAGTACTTTAGAGAGGTCATTTTTTTCTCCATTCAAAATTTTTTTCAGAAAATTTTTCCGCACACAGGAGAAAAAAAAATTTGATCGGAAAATTCTGATAATTTAATATGACTTTACTGACGATAATATACCTATGGAATCGACCTTTTTTTCGTAGTCAATCGTTTTTTCAGAAGACTGGAAAAACTGCTGAAAATTGAGTAAAAACGGCGAAATTTTAAATATTGAACCAAAACTTCTGAAAATTTTATATGTTTACACTTAGACTGATTTCTTTTAAGTTTATTTCTAATAAATTTTTAAATATAGGCGCAAAGTAATTCGTAATTTTCATGGGCGCATCGTGCCTCTGTCCGGTTGCCCGGTGGGCCAATACGGGCCTGGTGGTGGCGTATTTAGGCCGGGCGCAAATTGAGACGTAGGCGACGCAGCGCAGCGCAGCACAGTTTTTGTGATCTACTGGTTTGAACAGACGAGCGTTAAGTGCTATTAAGTAGCAGGGTAGAGCAGCGAAGTACTGCTCCTACGTCGCACAGTGTTTATGACACAGTTTCCTGCGAATGTGAAGCGCAGTTTTTTTCAACTTCGACTTGGAAAAATTTGAATCCAAATTTTTTTACTAAGCTATAATATATTATGGAAGAAAAACCGATTGAAGCAGTTCGACAAAACAGTGTCTTATTTGACACTAGCCATCCTGACGACACGAAGGCAAAATTGAAAAACAATATAATATGGGAAAATATTGCTAACGGATTGAAATTTAAAAACGGTAAGAATAATTTATTAGATTAAATATTTATTTTATTGCCATAGATTAGGTATAATTCCTTTGTCAAAACATATTCTCCGTGGCTCTTTTTTTTTTCTCATAAAATCACTATTTCGCGACTTTTTTCGTTTAATTAAAGAATATAAAACCAGTTCATCCGATTCCTCGTCAGAATCAGATTCCGAACTTAAATCTAACTTAAATAATTCGCGAGCTGACACATGATGTGTCGATCTCAATTAATGTTTTCATCGAATGACTACACGAAACTGCGTTGAAATACTGTGTAGGTAATAATATTCGCTCACACGGGTCACGCAGTTCGGTCCTACGCTGACTTGTGCTGTGCTGCGTCGCGTACGTCTCAATTTGCGCCCGGCCAAAGGCGGAGGTTCCGAGGTCCTGCCCGATTCGAGATTGTGTGTACGTGTGTAGAAAAATATCGGTTTGATGTGTGCGTGCGTGTGAGTTTAATAGAAGCATTGCAACACCACTGCAAAGGTTTACTGAAATAATACATTTAAATACTCTTTTGACCGTGACCGTCACTTTCGGTGGCGCAGTTAGGGCTGAACTCTTGTGGGGGTGGGGGGCAGAGGACTTTTAGAACTACCAGTAAATTTTCGTGTGTGTAGGTCAAAAATTGTATCGCTCTCTAACACAATAACCAGAACAAACACATTTTATTAATCATGACGTATGTGTTACGGGCAAAGTGGAAAATTCGGGCAATGTATACAATGCCCGGACATTGTACACATTGTCCGAATTTTCCACTTTTCCCGTAACATATATACGTACGTGTATTGAAGTCGTACATACGAACGCACTCGAATTTATTCCGCGGTCGCCGCGCCACGACTTTCGTGTCTTACGACCAGTAACTGATGTAATAATAATAATAATAATGTATAAATACGTGTGTGTGTATGAGTACACGTGGATCGATTTCGTATGTAATAAATACCGACTTGTACGCGATCGTAAAGTCGTGGGTCGGAACGGGGGGTGGGTGGGGGTGGAAGAGAGGACGCGAGAAAAATCGTTCTGCATATACGCGCCGGGTAAACGGGATTAATCTTCGGTCGATACACAGTGAGATCGCATCGCGCGCCATATTATATTATTATACCGAAATGACTCTACGGTATTTTATTTATGATCCGAATTACCATAAACTTTCGTAACGCAAAGCGACAAAATAAAAAAAACAAAAAAAAAACAAAAAAACAAAACAAAAACATTAGGGGCTTTTACTTTAATATATTCCGTCGTGTTACGTCGGCGTATCGAACAATATAATAATATACTTATGTACATTATTATTATTATTATTATAATACTCGAGTTTTTTGTTTTTTTTTTCGACTCGCGACGTCTATTCTTCGGGCCGTGAAAAGACACACACATCACTTTTACCTTTTCGATTATTCGCACGTCGCGCGCGTTTAATCCCGCACACCATACTATACAGGTATATTATAAACGTGTACGTACAATACGACGATTACGCAGTCCACAGGCGGCGGGCTGAATAAAAAAGCTGTTAAACGCCGCTATAATATAATAATAATAATAATAATATACTACACGTGCACACGACCGTCGTCATCTCGTCGTGAACTGACAACCGTTGTTCGCACGGCGGCCGTTTCGTCCAGGATCCGTTTTTACGCTTTACGTTTACGCACGACCAGTGCGAATATCACCTTTGTCTACCCGTGGACCGCGTGCATAGGCTTTACGAAATTTATTATAATATAATCGTTAACAATGATAATATATATATGAAATAATTATATATATTTGTATATCGTAAGAACGTTATGTACGCGTACACAATAACGTACCTATATTATAGCGTTATACGGTGGCGCGCCACTCGACACCCGGAGTACAGCGTGGTACCTACCTATCGATAACAATGAGCCGAGAGATCCGGACTCGTCATCCGACGACACGATTCTTCTTTTGTAAAGGATTCTCTCTCTTTTCGTTTTTTTTTTTTTTACATTTTCTTTTTTTTGTCCGTGCGTCATCGCTTTATTGTGTCGGCCATTTCATACGGAAACTCACCTTTCGCCCGGACAATCGGACACGTATTCTCGGGAATCGTATGAAAAAAAAGTCTGTGTACATCATATTATTATCGTACCTATACACACATATAGGTGTGTACGCGCACGTGTGTGTGCGAGGAAAAAATTCAATCGGACTCCCGAGCTTTTCGTCGGAAATTTTCACAAAAAAAATAAATAAATACACAGGGTGTTTCACGAAGATCTGACATGTTGAATAACTTTTGTTCTATTCACAATATTTTTAACTTTTTTTTTTTTTTAATGAATTCTATAGCCTAGCGCTACAATAAAATTACCTTAACATTTTATATTTTTTTTTAAAACTCAAATTTTAAAATTTAAAATTTTAATTTAGAGTTTGACAAAAAAAAAAATCAAAATAGCCATTTTGTAAACATGGTTTTTAGAAAAATTTTGGCGTTTGAAATTCTTATAAAGGTTGATCCGTTAATTTTCTATGATTTTTTAAAGTTTACGAAAAATCGAATTAAATTGCTTAATAGTTCAAATAATCACTAGTGATATTATTATCTGATGACTGATAAACGATACATATTATTACATTTTTCGTAAACTTTAAAAAACCATAGAAAATTGACGGATCAACCTTTATAAGAATTTCAAACACCAAAATTTTTCTGAAAATCATGTTTACAAAATGGCTATTTTGATTTTTTTTCAAACTCTAAAATTTAAATTTAAAATTTTGAAATTTGAGTTTAAAAAAAAAAAAAATGTAATGTAATTTTATTGTAGCGCTTGGCTTTAGTATTCATTAGAAAAAAAAAAATTAAAAATATTGAATAGAACAAAAGTTATTCAAAATGTCAGATCTTCGTGAAACACCCTGTATATCGTATATATTACCACGTCACTATTGTGTGCGCTCTTCGAAATACCGTGTGTGAGACGGCCGGTAAAGTTTCGCGCGGAGTAAACAAAACCGTCGTTTTCGCTCCGGGGGTGCGTCGTTATTGACGTCACGACGCGCGCTGTCCGGTCGTTGGGCGCGAGGAAATACAAATTTGGGGAAAAAAAACTAACGAAAAAAAAAACGCAGACACGGGGCACGGTATACTCTGCCCCGAGACGACCGGGCGAGAGACGAGACGTCATCGGGCCGGACCGTCTCGTTTCACACTCATTAAGCCGTAACTGGTAAATCGTATTATATAACGCGTTTATAAAAGTTTCGAAGCGTAACGATATAAATCATTGCTGGCGAGAAACGATCTCCCGTGTGACTCCTCGATTCACTGTACACAAAGAGCTTACATAAAACTTTTTCGAATCCTCCATGACGGATAAACGAATATAAAAATCTCGATTTATGTTGTTTCGTACGCGAGAGTATATTATTCAGTTGCAACACGACGACGGCGGCGTGTTGTGGAAAAATCTGTGCGTCTGTGTAATCCAGCGGTTCCCGACCTACTAGACACATAATTAACCGTAAATCACGTTAGATCTTTAAAATCACCACTCTCCAGAAAAAAAGGTTGGGTGACAAGGCAATAAAGTCATCAGTGTTGTTAGGATTAGGACATAATAGGTAATTATTACCAAAACTACATCAAAAGCGATTAAATTATCACAATACTAATCAGAAAAATAATCTCACTATGATAGATGTATAAAATACAAAAAACAAAAAAAAACAAAATGTCTAGTTTTTATCCCTAAAAAAATCCTGTTTTACCACTTTTCGGGTAATTACCACCAGGTCGGGAACCGCTGATGCAGTGGTGGCGCGAAGTTTTTCTCTTGACGAAGCGGTAATGATTTTCATATATTTAGTAAGTACCTACTTACCCACACGCCCCGGTAATAATATCCTAGGATTTTATTACCGGAGGTATAAATATCCTAGGCTATTTGTACCCCCAGTAAAAGTATTCAGGGGGTACAAATATCCTAGGATATTTTTACTTGGGGGGGGTAATAATTTCCTAGGATATTTTTGCTCGGGGGGGTAATAATATCCTAGGAAATTTTCACCGGGGGGAGGGGGAAATCGCCTGTTACACCGGTAATCATTATTTACATTTTGAACTTGAATAATTATCATCGACACGATCGCCTGTTAAACCGTGGTCATAATTATAAGATATTACCGGTGACCGCTACTGATTGTATACTAACACTGCTATAATGACCATAGTTCATACTTTCGTCGACTTATCGATATTATCAATCTGTTTATAATAATGTCCATATACCCTATCTACGCTACGGTTGGTATTTCACGTCATCCAATAGACATTCGTATTATAATGATTTAATACAATTGCAGTTTTAGTGATACAATTATTTCATAAAGTCTGCGTGTTCTAACCGATTCGTCAACACCCGCCCATTTTGGCTATGAAGCAGGTGCTTCGTGAAACACTCGTTCGCTGCGCTGATGTAAAGCGGCCCATACACGATCAATAATATTGATCAACATTATTGACAAAATATTGACGAAGATCGTCAACGACCACTAACGTATCAATATTATTGATCAATATATCATTATCTATTCACCATATTTGTCAATTCGTTCAACAACAATTTATATATATTTTAAACGAAATTTTCATTATTATTTTATAATTTTATTGTTATCATTATTTCATTTAATTTTAACAATTTCCAATAAAAATTATTACGTCTAATAATGCTCTAATAGCTCTTGCTCTAGCTGTTTCTCATACCAATAAAAAGAAAAAAAGAAAACAAAAATTTTGGGCCAAAGAGTGGTTGAAAAAAAGAAATCACTTTAATTGCGGAAAATCTTTTAATTGAGTTACAATTAAATCAACCAAAAGATTACAGAAATTTTTCAAGAATAGATGAGGCATGTTTTAATGAACTTTTAACTTTTATCACTCCGTTGATAAATGATGATTAAACAATTTTATTGACAGTACGTCGATAAAAATGAAAAATTTTTAATTTGTTCGATATATCGATCAATCCTTCAATATAGCCCGTACACTATCGATATTATTGTCAATATCAAATATTGATCGATATTATTGATCGTGTATGGGCGGCTTAATATTCACGATTTAAACACATGAAACGCGCGGTGAAACGACACGATATACTGAGTATGGGTGTTGCGGATTATTCTCGGAGTCGCGTCAGTCTTGTCGATCGCCGAGACGTCGTGTCTTCTGCTGAGGCGCGGCGGCGACGGCCATCACCGAACGCCGCCACAGAAACACGCGTCGCCTGCAGCCTCCGCCCGCGCCGGACCTTCGATCTCCGGCCTAGATCACGTGACGTCGCGACGCCGAACGCGTCGGGTTACAGCACGTACGGACGAACGATCGCGCATGTGGAAACGATCGCGATCGACGGCACTCCGGCCACGGGGACGTTAATGACTCGAACGCGTACACGTTTATACACGGAGACAATTATTACGGGACGGACGTCACACGGCTCGTATATTACCCACCTGTAGAATACATGTGCTGCGAGCACACGATTTCGCGACAGTCGCCGCCGACGTAATATTGCGAATATCCACCTAACCTAACCGCTAACCGTCGTCGGGCGCGCATTCCTCCGCGTTGAAGACACGAGGTCAGTATTTACATATACGTATGTGCGTACGGGCCGCAACGGTCCTTTTAAGTAGCGTCTTTCTCTCCGTCTGTGTGTGTGTGTGTGTGTGTGTGTGTGTGTGTGTGTGTGTGTGTGTGTACATATCTGTTTGTCGAGAGATCTCCGCTCGGCCGCACCGATCCCGCGCAATCGAAATAATAATAATGTACTCTCGGACCGTCCGCCGACGTTTTACCGCCGTATCTGTTTACAATACGGACGAATAATATAATATTATATACGGGTACTAATAACACGTCGTGTAGCGCGTAATTATTATTATCGTCGTCGGTCGAAGAAAGCCGCCGCCGTATGATTTATATTTTATACTTCCGACGAGTTTGGCGCGCGCGCCCGCGTTACACCGTCGTCGGGTGTATCGATATCGAACCGCGTGTTGTTATTCATACGACATCACGACGATGATAATAACGATAATAATAATGATACTGTGCGATCGCGGATCGTATCGTCGGCGAGCCGTGCGATCGCGACAGTACGGCGGAGGTGCGTCGTACTCGGAAATGATAAATACTCTCTTAAGCGGCCCATATACACGTTCAATAATATTGATCAATATTTGATATCGACAATAATATCGATCGTGTATGGGCTATATTGAAGGATTGATCGATATATTGAACGAATTAAAAATTTTTCATTTTTATCGACGTACTGTCAATAATATTGTTTAATCATCATTTATCAACGGGGTGATCAAAGTTAAAAGTTCATTAAATATGCCTCATCTATTCTTGAAAAATTTCTGTAATCTTCTGGTTGATTTAATTGTAACTCAATCAAAAGATTTTCACAATTAAAGTGATTTCTTTTTTTCAACCATTCTTTGCCCCAAAATGTTTGTTTTCTTTTTTTCTTTTTATTTGTAAGAGAAACAGCTAGATCAAGAGCTATTAGAGCATTATTAGACATAATAATTTTTATTGGAAATTGTTAAAATTAAATGAAATAATGATAACAATAAAATTATAAAATAATAATGAAAATTTCATAATGTTACTGAACGAATTGACAAATATGGTGAATAGATAATGATATATTGATCAATAATATTGATACGTTGGTGGTCGTTGACAATGTTCGTCAATGTTTTGTCAATACTATTGACGAGCATTGACGATGACCATCGACGTATCGATATTATTGAAAAATTACTAAACATAATATCATTATCAAATTACCAGGTCCGTTAACAAATAGTAAATTAGATTTAAATTCCCTTTAAACAATTTTTTTTTTAGATTTTTTTTTTCGTTTATTTAAATAATTTAAAATCTATACGACAATTAGTACAATAAGCAAATTTTCACGGTTAAAAAATGGTAAGTGACAGGAGGTTAACATTTATGGGCAGGCACTCAGCGGCACCACTCGGCCGGGTACGAATTTGGAATTGTTAAAGTTATAATTTGAATTTTATTATTATTATTATTATTTTAGTTAGTCTCTAGGTTACTATTGAGTCTTCTACTTACGTTACCAGGAAGTGAAGTGGAAGATATTTGTTTTATTAATGGATTACTGTGAGAGCTTAAGCTGGCGTGAATCAAATAATTTATGCATTTTAATTATAAACAATAATGTCTGATAATTCAGATAATACCGTAATATCTCTTGCTCTGGCTATTTCTGTTCTTGATAAAAGAAAGAAAAAAAGGGAAGCAGGGGTTTTGGGCTGAGGAGTGGTTGCAAAAGCGAAATCAGTATAATATTGTGAAAATCTGTTATCTCTGAGCTACGATTAAACCGACCTGAAGAATGTCGAAATTTTTTAAGAACGAACGAGTCATTCTATGATGAACTTTTAACTTTACCTAACCAATGCGCAATATTATTTATGACAGTGCGTCAATAAAAATCAAATATTTTTCATTTGTTCAATATTACGGATCAATCCTTCAATGCTGCCAATACACGATCAATATTGTTGAACAAATTAAAAATATTGATCAATTTTATATCGAACGCGTATTTAATTTTAATACCACACGGCGCATTAGCCGCATGGTCACATCCACTCTACGGTGGTCGCGGAAATATCTGGACGGACGAGACAAACGCACGCGTTCGTTTACGATTCACGTCACAATAAAATATAAAACATAGCGATCAAACTACGAATACAGAGAAACATCTCTTATCAGTACACAATAATAATATATCGACCGGTCTCGCGTTTGCGTTTTCTCTTCGCTCCGTTGCTTCGTGAAGCACTCCGGCGATTCGTTCTACCGATACGTTTTCGCGTCCTCGTTTCATATCCGTTATAGCCGAGCCCCGTTCGGTCTCCTATTCCGTTGTCTACGATCCAAGTCTTTGGTGTTTTGTTTCGGAGAAGAAACGTACGTGTTCGCGTACCATTATATTATTGGCACTGGAGTCGCAAAAGTAACCAGCGAGGGGAATATTGTGGGCTAAACCCACCACCAGATTACAGGAGTGATTTTAAAAATGTCGTTTAAGCTAAATATCGATTGATCCACGTTTTTTTCACTAAAATCCAGCTGAGTAGGACGTTGGAAAATATTCGCAAAAAATAAATTGTGAAAACATTCGATCGTTTCGCTGTAAACGTGCAGCAGCATTATTATATTATAAACCGTCGGAAATCATTGACCGATTTGCATAGGTTGAAAAAAAATATCTTTGAAATTTTAATTTTAATTTAACATTTAATCGTCGATACTAAATTAAAAATGTGTGTTTATGTAGTGTTATGTTACTCGGTAAATTGTACATGTGTTACGGGCAAAGTGGAATATTCTCAAAATATTGGGCAATGTGAATTGTAAAGTATTTATACAAATTACACATTTAAAAAATTGTGAAGTACATTTATTCTAATAATTACATAATTAATAATCATTAAATGCTACGTCTGTTCTCTAATTAAACACTAACTATTATACATAATTAATTAATTTTTATATTATTATTATTTTTATTTATAATAATTTATTTCAAATAATTTTTATTTTATATTACTAATTATACTATTTATTATACTATTATACCACCTATTTATTTTCACATGTACTGCTTGAATGTATAAATACTATACAATTCACATTGCCCAATATGCATCGGACAATGTGTACAATGCCCGGGCATTGTATACATTGCCCGAATTTTCCACTTTGCCCGTAACATATACATATTTAAATTTCGAAACAATATTTGTTTACGGCAAATAGTATGTATTCTAATTAAACGCTTAGGAATAAAAATATATATATATTTTACATTTTTTCAGTAACATTATCAAGGGATTGAGTAAAGTCATTTTACATTTTCCAAGAATTTCTACCCAATGAAAAAATTTCAATAAATAAAAACTATGGAAGAGAGGGATTTGAGACCCTTCAATGTATCATCTACATGTAATTTTTGAACTTCTGATCAATTAATAGAGCTGGGAACATAACTTTTGGACTGGTTTTACTGCCTCAGTGTCTTCAGACAAGAAAAAAAAAAAAAAAAAAAAAATAAACATTACAAAACCAATAAATCCTTCGCTTCACTCAAAATTTAAAATTACCCTTTTGCTAATACCGAGAAAAATAACCGATTTCCAAGAAAAATAAATTAGGTAGGTACTTGAAATGTACCACGATACCAGAAACGACCGAAAGCAGCTGATAATCATCCAACATATTTTGTGTACAACAATATTTATGTTTTTTGTCAATAATGATTATTATTGTACATAAACATAATACTCAGAATAGTTATAAAATTATTAAGTAAATTTGGTAGGTATATAATTTAACTTAATATTTTGAAACAATGCCGACCGCAAATTATTGGCGACCCGTGTTTTTGTTCGGGGGTCGACTCCCCCCCCCAAGACCCCCCTCCAGGACGGCCCTGAGTCGAATCACGATCAGTAATGCATCTGTAAAAGAATGTCGTTGACATGAAATCATCACAACAGTCCATCGCCCGCGACGAACGACCAACGAAGTGGGTTCGAGTTCGACTTTCGGTAATTTCGATCGTTTGATCCGAAACGATCGTCCGTTGAGAGAGAACCGCGCAAACGTGCCATAATATGCAGAGTTGACAGCCGCCGTACGAATTTCGTCTGGCCGGCGCGCGGCGCCGATCAAGAGCCATCGTCTCGACATGCGTGATCCGCGAGAGGTGTAGCGGCGGTGGCACGTGCGCTTTTCGTAACACACAGTGACGGTTATAATTGACTTTTTAGGGGGGGGGGGGTGAAAATAAAAAAAAAATTGTAGGGTTGATAATGTAGGACAGACTTTTCCTCGATATTTTGAAATAAAAAAAACATATCATAAAGTATAAATATATTTTTATTAGTCACATTACATCAAATATCATTAAAAAAAAAACTACACTAAAAGCATGCGCGTATTCTTTTGTTTAGCAAAGCGTGTAATAATATTTTCCATATCTATAGAAATATGTTTATGAACATGGAGTAATGCTAGCCCATTCAACCTCTCTTCGCAAATTGTTGACCTTAACCATGTTTTCAATTTACGTAAATAAAAAAAAAACACACCCCAGATGCATAGGTTATAATGTAAAAGCCATAAAAATACAAGTTAATTAAAGAATAGCCTAACAGTTAGATAGAAATAATTAAACACCTTTAAGCTAAGCCAAAAAGCTGATGATACGCGTAGGTACACACGGTACCTATAAGAACAAAAATAAACTAAACGCACAGACATTTTAGCAAATCGCAGTACGATAAAAATTAAAAACAGGTACATGTTTTTTCCTTCTTGAGTAAAATTTCACAATGATTTATAGGTACTAAATAAATAAATTTACGAAAAACGGCCCAAGAGGGGGGCGATCCACCTATCGCCCCCCCCCTTATAACCGCCACTGATAACACATCGTATCCGAACGCGCACGTTTATTGTCTACAACAAAATAATATGTGTACAAAGATTTCGTATACACACCCGTTAGTATAGCGTGTAGTCGCGGAACACGCGGCGTGGTCTCGAGGCCCCGCACCCCCTCGCGTGGGGTAGGTATCGCCGCGTTTGTAATTGACAATAAAAACCTCGTCTTCGGCGCGCGCTCGCGAGTGCGAGTGTCGCGCCGTGTGCACGTGATGTATCGGACGGGCCGAGGAGATGGCCGTAGCTTTTTAATAAAAGACCACCGTATACAGATGCCGAGGACGTGGCCATTTGTTATCATTATTGCACAGACCCGTATCGCGAAACGGCGGTGGCGGCGAGGGTCGTATATTTATTTTTATATTTCGCCCTCACCCCTTCCGCTCGAGGTTTCCGCGACGCGTACGCGACGGAAACGTCTCGGCGTATGGGGCGGAAAAACTATATACGACAACAAAATCTAATAATCGGAACAACACGCACACACACGCACACACGTGTTCATATTATTATATGCTATGTCGGTCCCGCCGCCGCCGCCGTCGATCCCCGGCCTTGTTTCGACACCGCGCCACCGACGTCGATTAATCCCTTGGCCGCCGGACGCGGACACGTATTATATCGCACAACACTCGTAGTGTACGTAACGCGCCATGTCCCGAGGGCGTACGATTTACAAATGTACGTACGCACAGAGCAGTTGCATGGGGGGGAGGGTTGTGGCGAACGGTGCCTACGTCCCGGACGCAATTTTGGAAGGACGCGAAAATCCAAATCGCGAATTTCGTATTAAATGTAACATAATCGGTTGTAAATTGTAGTACTGTTTAGTATTTATAAACGGTGGTATAATATTATTGTGTTATGTAAAAAAAAACCTCAACGCCATTTGAACCATTCGTTTGAGAAACGACGTAAGTCACAAAAAGGTGATTCGTAGAAAATAAGAGAAAACTGTTTTTACGCTACCAGTGATATACTCGTATGGTAGATAAACCGTGAGGCCTAATTCCTTAAGAACTCCTCGAGATACACATTTAAAAAAAAAAAAAAACTAAATTTGGCACATTCGGGGGGAAGTGGGGTCCGTTCGGATTTGGTGGACTTACGTTGTTTCTACAATAAACGATTCTTTGTGGTGTAAATACTTGACTGAATTACCATAGGTTCATGTTGGACTTACGTTTATACTCGAATAAGCGTATTCGGCCTAATTACGACTAAAAAATATTATTATTAAAATATAATTTTCATTAATAAAAAGACTGCAACTAATAAAATTACTGCAACAAATTCATTTTATTAGTATATTATAATATTATAAATTTTATTTTATCGAATTTATTCTAAAACAATTTCTATTACATTATTAACGATCGGGGTTTTGATATTCATCCGGAACCACGTCAGTCGTTTTCCACAGGTAAATCCTTTGGTAAAACTTCATATGAGTCCAGGACTTACGTTGTTTGTCTTCTATACTGATTATTTAAAGTGGTGCCACCGTCTTAAAATTGAATATTTATTTTACAAATGTTCGCACATGATCTGTCTATCGTTTGATAACACATTCCACGCATTATCTCAATTTGTGACATTTTGTGACTTACGTCGTTTCTCAAATAAATGGTTCATTTATGGTCATTGAACAATGTACTACGGTTGAAAAATAATATCAGATAAATGATAGTTTCATATAACATCAATAGTAGTTGGTAGGAACAATCTTTAATATATCATTTATATGATATAATGTAGAAATAATATTCTGGTTTTATTTGCCCATCATATTATACGCAAATACGTTTCATCTCTAAAAGATATAATATACACTTAAATATAAAGTATACATTATAGGTTAAGTATATTACATTTTAATTTATAACATATACATGCAAATATAATATAATATGCAGATTTGTAATACGTTGAGATTAAACTATAAAGATATCGCGTATTACGAAAATAGATTCCATTTATGTATACATTAAAATTTTATTCCAAACGCCAAACATGAATTAACGCGACAGTAGTCGATATATTATGTTTATTAAAAAATAAAAATTGTTTATTACCAGGGCTCGTGAGTTCATGCTCTAAAAAATGCCTAAATAAGTATGCACTTATGTTTTAAAAGCTGGAAAATATGCATTGAAATATGCCTCTAAAAGTTCAGAAATATGCATTTATATGCATTAAAAATCTAAAAAATTGTACCAAAAATTATGTAGATTAAAAAATAAAAATACTGTATGTCAATTTTGGAATAACAAGAAATGTACATTCATATCATTAAAAGTTTATTAAAAGTCATATTTTTTATTATACGAATGTACCCAATTTCAAAAAATAAATTAAAAATAGTCGCTCATTTTAAATCTGAAAATTTTAAATCCAATTTATTAAACAGTACAAAATACTTAATCAAATAATTTATATTTACTTAAGGAGTTGCATTGCACAATAAGAATTTTTTTAATGAAAACTCCCATGTATTTTATACTGTGTAAAAATATATTATATTGTTGCATTTTGATCAAATTTTGGTAAAAATATGCACAATCAAACAGAAAAACGCATAAATATGCCAAATAGTTAAAAAAATCTCTAAATATGCAAAAATATGCTACATCGAATTTCACATACTTAACCACAGTACCTTGAAATGGATTTCTCTGTCACCTAGCATTAAATACGACTTAGCAAGATTGTTATGGAAATGCATGAAGTCACGAGCCCTGTTTATTACATTCCATTGGTGTTTGGTCGTCGGCTTTGCCGAGGCCTCCGACGAGTTATATAAATACATTATAATAGCTGCAATTTACAATTTATTTCAATGGACACAAAGTCAGCGAAACATTATTCTACTGGGTGTCCGTTGGACTTGACCGAGCGTCCTTTCGGACGCAAAAAAACTCGCTTAAAAAATGGCCCGCTACATTGATCGCGTAATACTATACACAGGCGAAATCGTTTCGAATGCAAAAGTCATCTATATCGGGGGAGGGGCAGAGTCGGCGGCACGTGGTCCGACGTTTTTATGAACCCCGGTGTCGAACCCCGGGACCCGACAGGGACGATCGCCGACCTTCAGACGCGAGGTCCGGGAGACGGACGGCCGAGGGACTTACGAGGGGAAGGACTTGAATAAAATATGACGGCGGCTTGATTTGGGCGCGGGCCCGCGTACCCGTGTGTGCACACGTAATAATATATCGACGCGCCGACGACGTTGTACCGGAAAAAATTCGTCCGCGCCAAAACGATAACAATACGTTTTCATTTGCGACTGCACCGCGCGCGTGTACGTGTACGTGTACGTGTACGTGTACGTGTACGTGTGTGTGTGTGTGTGTGTGTGTGTGTGTGTGTGTGTGTGTGTGTGTGTGTGTGTGTGTGTGTGTGTGTGTGTGTGTGTGTGTGTGTGTGTGTACGTGTGTACGTGTGTGTGTGTGTGTGTGTGTGTGTGTGTGTGTGTGTGTGTGTGTGTGTGTGTGTGTGTGTGTGTGTGTGTGTGTGTGTGCGGCTAACGTGCGTTTATAGGTATGTACGGTGCACACGGACACGTCGAACGGACGGACGGGCGAACGGACGGACGGGAAACGATGTTTTATCGTACACTCGCGGGAACAAATAAATAAATATATACGTAGGTCCGCGTACAAAAAAAAAAAAAATCGTCCCCGGGAGAATCGTCGGAATCCGACGTACGAGTATACCGCTAAAAGCCGTGTTCCGCTATAACAGTCTATACGATTTTTTGTTTGTTTTTTTTTTGTTTTTTTCCGTTGGCCACCGACCAACCGTCGTATCTACCTACAACGGTTTACGTCTTTGCACTCACGAAATAATAATAATAATAATAATAATTTGTTTCTGGCGTATCGGTCCGAACGTCTTTATTGTCGCAGGGACGTGCGGTGCTCTCACACACACACACATGTCCTACACGCGTTTACACTACGTTACCATATTATAATACACACACACACACACACACACTGGCACTTTTCACACTTACTCGCATTGTGTATATACGTATAAACGTATACGTGGGGATCAAAGCACCGTATGTGACTGATAAACAAGCGACTGACTAATGTTGTGGCGGGATTTAAACGTCCGATAATATTTTTAATGGCGAACGGCCAAAACAAAAGACAGACCGTATTATTATTATTATTATTATTATTATTATACGACTGCTCTGACGCCGAGAGACGCGTGTGGGGTGTCTTTGTGTATTTGTGCGCCTATATGTGTGTGTATACTATATATATACACACATTATGTATACATACGTTTACGATCACTGTGTGTGTACACTGTACACATAATATAACATAACGTGTACGTTATTATTATTATTATTATTACTGTACTTACAAGCCACCGCGGCGACGACGGTCCGTACGCACGGAATACCACGAACACGGTGAACCGCGATCTGTAAGAACATATTATACGTCATGAGTGTTGTACACGGTCCGTCCGCTATGTGTTGTAATACCTCACACACACACACACACACACACACAAACACCTCATATTTTGAATAAATAAGAATATATATGTTTAATATTTGCTTTTGTACACGTGTATTTATTATATTTTTATACGTAGTATGCATAATATACGCGTACTAGTTTGGAGATTACATCTTTATAACACACGTCGCGCACGGCTATATTTGCGGACTAATGCGATTCCGATCGAATTTACATAAAACGTTCTGGAAACGTGTCAATCGTGTCGAATAGTTCTCAGGCATGCCCACCTATGTGTATGTGTTTGTGTGTGTGTGTGTGTGTGTGTGTGTGTGTGTGTGTGTGTGTGTATGCACGCACACGGAACCGAGGATAAATGCGACGGACGAGAATATCACGTATACACATTATGACTGTGTTTAATACTGGTATAGTCGTATTAGCGTAAATCGTTTGACGAGACGCATCTCACAAAATCGCGATTTTGCCTAAACCGTACGTCACCCGTACGCACACGTTTCGTGGTATCTCGAGTGTTGTAGATGTTTTGGTACAGGTATACATATATTATATATATGTGTGTGTGTGTGTGTGTGTGTGTGTGTGTGTGTGTGTGTGTGTGTGTGTGTGTGTGTGTGTGTGTGTGTGTGTGTGTGTGTGTGTGTGTGTGTAAAAGTATACGCACCAACGGCCCGCAGTAGGGTTGTGCGGGCTGTATAGTAATGGACGTGGTGAATAACAAACATTATCAAAGCGTATCCGTTAAATAATTACCATACATCAACAACCGAATAGTTTTCGAAAGTAATATAACAGCCGAACGGGGTTCTAATGTGTGTGCGCGCGCGCGCGCGCGCGCGCGCGTGTGTGTGTGTGTGTGTGTGTGTGTGTGTGTGTGTGTGTGTATGTGTGAGAGAGTGCGCGTTTAGACTGGAATCACGAGATAATTTCGGGTTACGTCGTGCGCTCGTGTGTTTGTATACGTGTACGTGTACGTGTGTGCGTGTGTGTTATAACATTATTATTATAATATTATACGCGAGCACATAGACCTATAACAATAACAGCGATCCGCTGCACACGTCACGAGACTCGAGGTCCCCCGGCGTCTGGGCGAGACTACCGCTGCTCCGTTTTTCGTCATCGCCGCCGCCGCCGCGGTGTCGTTCTTTTTCTTTTCGTAGTGGGTATAATAACGTTTTACTGACCGGTGACGGGCCTATTCATCGACCATTAAGTTACGTATTAAGTATACGCGTGGTAGACATCATTCGACATATTCGGTGATTTTTCTAGTTGTTACTTTTTACATTACTTATTGGTTCAAATTACAAGAAAAAAAATAATAAAATAGCATTTCTTTCTATTTTCCACTCTTTTGCTCAGAGTTTTTTAAACGTTTGTGTGTAAATTGAAAAAAAAAGGAACAACGAAGAAACATTTAACAAACAAATTTTTTTTTATTTTTTTTTTGAATATTGGTTTTCACGTAGCAGTTTCTATCGAATTTAAGAAATCTAAAAACTCGGTGACATTCCTAACCCGAACACGAAAATGGTAAACCAGAAAAAAACAATTTACATACTATGATTTATATCCGAATCGAATTCGATCAGGGTAAAAATAATTAGGGATGGGCCGATACCACTAATTACCGATACTCCGATATATGCTGACGATATAAAACCGACACCCGATAATATTATGTAAATATTAAACCACCATTTTTTGTGAAAAAACATGAGCCGATTCCACCATAAAACCGATACCAATACGGTTAGTGTAGTATATAGTTGTAGTAATAAAACCGATACCCGGTAACTCGAATGTTACCTACAAAAGTTAAAACATTGATTATTAATTACAATAAATTATTAAAATATTATCGTCAAGTGATAACAACGACAGTCCTGTCAATAATCTATAGTTTTTGATATTGATTATTGATAACCTATGGGGTTTTTTTTTTTTTGAAAGTATCGGTTTTGAAAAAAAAACCCGATACCGATAACACCGATATCGACCGATATTTAGTATCGGTTCTAGTATCGGCCCATCCCTAAAAATAATACACATCAAGGTGATCGTATAGGTACAGGTACAGAGTACATTCTATTAAGTATACCAACGTAACACTGGGTACACTCTCGGCAGACCGGCTTTACGAGGGGATACCACCGAGTATCAGTGCTCACAGATATTATATAAAACAACTAGATAGCCGACTCAACGAATAAAATCGAAGTCTAGAATCCATATGCGAACAGGGCAAAATATGATTGATTAATCCATGAAATTTTATATTATTCCATGAAATATAATTTTTCTGTGATTGAAACCACAGATATATGTATAAAAATGTTGTTTTATACTTAGATCATGTACTATGGATGGAGCCACTACGTATCATAGCAATACAAAAAATTGAAGCCGATATTAGCGACGAGTCTCTGAATTAGGTGTTCAATATGCGCATGCGCAACGCAACTTCTCGCAAATTTATCCGCCGATGATTTGTTATCACATAACCATACTAATATCTTAGATCATATGATCTAAGACTAACATACTATGTAGTATGTTTTGAATTTTGACCATTATATTATTATTCTTTTTCTATGATTTTGAAAAAAAAATTGAATAAAATTAAACGACTACTATGTTTTAACAATTATATATTTTAAAAAAGAAATGGTATAATAGTTATCTACTATATTTATATAGTATATACTACTATAATTACTAATTAGTAAAATAATTAAATAAAATAAGTATTAACTATTAATTATTAAGCATTAAAATATTAAATAATAAATATTAGCCGATGCCCGATCGGTGATAATTATTATTCAATTGTGTGGTGATAGTAATCTATTGATAATTATGCGACGAGTTGCTTCGCGCATGCGCATATCGATCACCTAATTCAGTGACTCGTCGCTAATGTCGGCTTCAAAATAATACGCAGTGGCTCCATCCATAGTATATGATCTAAGGTTTTATATATCTGTTATCTTTCTATATGGATTCGGATTGAAACGCAATTTTTCGATTATAATTTATAAACTATAAACTATAAAGTGCAATTCAAGTAATTCAACATCACGGTGGTTACTTGTTCTGTGTCTGGTTGTGTCAATAGGAGACTGAAAGGAAGCAAAGTTCATTTTTTTCGTAAGTCATACATTTTTATATCTTATGTAAACTTATTATTAGTTAGGTTGTTAAATTGTTTTTAAAAAAATCACGGAGTTGTTAAATATTTCATGGATTAATCAATCGCATTTGCCCTGTTCGCATATGGCTGTCAGACTTCATAGGTCTTATGAGACTTATGAGTTTTATATATCTGTGGCAGTGCTAACTGCTCAGCTCGGCCACTACAAATACGTCTACAACGACGTTATAAGCGATGACGTACTAAAACGTATAATAATAATAATAATAATAATAATAATATGTACGCAATTTGCTTCAAAGACACGAACAAAAGTTCTCGCCGCCGCCGTCCAATGGACATGTGTGTGTGTGTGTGTGTGCGCGTATTATGCATTTAAATACACCACGCTAATACGCCCCGCGCCGCGATACGTACACTGGCCGCATTGTATACGACACGGGCGCAATTTAATATAATATTATTTATACGCGTGTTACGGTCGGCCTTCGCGCGGTGAAATCGCGGTCGTTGTCCGAGACCGATTTGTTATTAGGTAACCGCCGCGACCGTTTAATATAATATATTATCATTGTCGGTTGGCCGAACGGCTTTACATTATATTATTATACCATATAATATTATAGTATCGGCCGCGTACTAACCCGACCTATGGCGTACGGCGGCGGCGGCGGCGGCAGATCGGCCCTGTGTAGATATTTTATTATAATATTACTTCTTATATTATTATGCCACATTATCGGTCCACCGCGGCGGGCGGATGCTGCCGATAGACGACGGTCCAACAACGATCATGACAACGACGACGACAATAATAATAACAATAATAAAATAATAATAATAATAATAAAAATAACCGCGCTCGTTAGTCGTCGTGGTCATGGTCATGGTGGTGGTCATCTCGTGAGTTGCAGGTATATCAGTGATGCCCAACCTTTTTTCTTCGGCGGGCCACTTTGGTAAACAATTATCTTCAAGCGGGCCACAAAGTGAAAAAGAACAAAAATAATTTTACGTATTACACTTGTTTTCATACCTTATATTGCCTATTATTGAAGAGATTATGGATTGAGGTACACTACGTAGCTGTACACATTAGTTTGATCAAATTTGAGGATATGAACATTTAAATTTCAACCGGATTATTCGTTCTGAGTTGAAGAAGAAATACGAGCTCAACTCGCACATTAAAAATAAGCGTGAAACATTTTTATATAGTTTTTAGTTTTATCGCTACCGTTATCTATTATTGTATTTTTGCAATATTTATTTAAAAAAATTCACGAATTAATAGAAAAAAAAATTTTGTAATTATTTTACTTTTTTTTTTTAATTGTTTTTATTTTTGAAAATTCGTAAAGGGGCCACACAGAATACCTTCGTGGGCCACATGTGGCCCGCGGGCCGCCGGTTGGGCACCAATGAGGTATATAATACGCGCGCGCATGGTCAGTTTTGTCCGTGTACTCGAACACACACACACTCGTATATTATTATTATTATTATTATTATTGCGCGTAATATTATTATTATCATAACCTCGTCCGTATACGTACATAATATAATATTACAACGTGCCGGGCCGCGTCGTACGGCAGAAGAGAAACGAATGAGAGGAGATTTAAAGATATGGGGGAAAAAAAACAAAACATAAAAAAAAACAAGAGAAAATCGAAATCCGCTTGTAAATAATAATAATAATAATAATAATAATAATGATAATAATAACAATAATCGGCCGTGTTCGACCGCCTCGGCGTGGGTATTGTAAAAAAGCCGCAGTGTGCAAACACACGACGACCGCCGCCGTCGTATTCCTAAGTCGCCGTCGCGGCAGCGGGGTCAAAGGGGTGTAGTATAAATTACCGCGTGGCCGTTCGGCGATGTTATCGTGAGAGCGCCCGTCGTCGTCGGCGGAGGCCGTGCACGTAGGTACACGTGCGTATCATGTAGCCGCGTATAGCCTGTGTATACACCCGGACCCGAGGACTCGGCGACACGGTCGTACGCGGTATATGGTAAAGGTACGTTTTCCGTTGCGCGATCGCGAACCAGATCATCGACGAACTGTGATCGCGTTCGCGTCGTCTCGGTTTATTCCCGACGATTTTACGTCGTGATCGCGATAGTGATTGATAAAGAGCGGATTTTTGGGTTCTTAAAACCTTAAAATATGATGATAATATGCTTAAAAAAAAAACCTTAAAATATTCTCTAAATATTCCTTAAATTTGTAAACATGCGAGTATGATTTTTTTTTTTTAAATGGCCGATGGCGTACGGACGTATTTTACGATCTGGGAATCAAAACGAAAAATCGGCGCTTATAACCACGTCTACCGCAAGATCTTCTCATGACCAGACCAGAGCGAAGACGAAGATCAACCATAATAATATTTATACCACTACAAAATAAAGTAACTTTAAAATATAATATACATCTATCCAGGCCCGTCGTAAGATACCATCCGCCCCAAAGCGAAAATTTGAATGCTGCTGCTCTTAAATACTAAATCAAACAGGTACATGAATTATAATAATTATAATAACGTTTTGAAATAATAGTGTGGCGTTATAAATTAACTTTTTTCGCCTTTTTTGTTGCAAAATTTTCCGAGTTAGCATTTGTGCCAACTCCGCTTCAATGGATAAAATCGATAATCCATTTGAACGCACATTGTCCTCATTGTGAATCTTCAATGGTTGTGCGTAAGTTTGAGTTTAAAGAAACTTTTTCCAGCTGACGCTACAGTCACTGGAATCATAAGAACGATTCTTAAACTGGTTGCAATTTCAAGATAGATTTTCTGAAGTCGATGGCTTCATATTATACTCAAGATTTTTTTACCTCGAGAAGTGTTTTTTCATCATTCAATAATTTAATTTTGCCGTCTCAATTTCCTAAAGATATTTTGCCGCCCTAAAGCAACGCATGGCTTGCTTGTACCCTAGCGACGGGCCTGCATCTATCATAATATTCACGATAATATCTTAAACTAATTATATCTAGAAACAGATTCGTGTAATTTGTCATTTTTAAACCGACTCGTGTAATATGCTGAGAAATTTCAATCTTAATAAATAAAAAAATAAATAAATAAATAAAATAAAACGTATCGAAGCGTTTCGCACGCTGCAAATCGAAGTCGGGTCTGCACGTACGTGCGTCGCTCTCGCAGACGGAAAGTGAGCGGTAAACAAAACAAAAAAAAGAAAAAAAAACCAAGAAAAACGAAAAAAAAAAAACATCTAAAAAGCATAACGCTCTCGTCATACGACAGTTCACGTAGGAATTTGCATTCCGGTACACGACGACGACGACGACGGGGGTCATTGCATGCGGCTGCAACACACAGCGGCGGCCACCGCGGGTTTCCGAGGAGACACCGCCGTCGCCGTCGCCGTGTAATAATATCGTCGTAACACGTACGCGGCGTATCTTCATTTCTTTATTTACGGAAATACGCAGTGTAATTTACATACATACATTTATTAGATAGGTATAATACCTATCCCGCGTTTCATTTTTTTTTTTTTTTTTTTTTTTTTTTGTGATTGTATAGTACCTATCCGTGTAATATATTTTATACGCGCGTGAAAAAAAAAAAAAAAAAAAACGTCCGCATTACCGCCGGTAAAATATACGAACAATCTAGTTTACACGAAATAAACAATACCACGGGCACACACACACACACACGTGCATTTTTTTTTGTTTATAAATTACACGGTAGTAAATAATACGGCGTTTCGTACGGATACGCGAAAACGTTTGCCAACTCATCGTTTCGAAAATCTCCGTGCGCGGTCACTCGTCCGAGTGTATATTATGTGCGCCTATATATACGTGTGTGGGGAGACGAAGTGGCCGAGTGGAACCAGGCATCACTGCTTACGCACACTGTCGCCGGTTCAAACCTCGGTCACGGGCGGCTCTCTCTCTCTGGGCAGGCGACTGTTTAGAGAGAGCGGCCGCCATCTCCCCTGTGCAGAAGGCAACGGGAAACCACTGCACAGTACAAACCCTTCCCTAGTAACACCTTCTTCTAGGTGCAAACCAACCCTCGGGTTGATGACCCTTAGAAGAAGAAGAAGAAGAATATACGTGTGTGTGTGTGTGTGTGTGGGTATACGAGTGTAACTCACCGGTCTGCTACGACGATTAATCGCCGCGTTACGCCGTGGTGAAACAAAAAAAACAAAAAAAAAAACAAAAACAAAAAACCAAAACGTGTTTGATAATTTGAAACCCATGCGGCACGGGGTTACCGAATCGCGTCGGTCGGGTCTTATGACGTGTTCCTATAATCATTATTCGTCGTCGCGCACCGTCGTACATAATATATGACGTCAAAATACGTTTTTTCCACACCGATCGGCGGAAGGGCAGGGCAGACGGGGCAGCTGCCCCGGGCCCCGACATTTTAGGGGCCCCGCGCCTTTCACGGAATTTAATGATTCGTCAGCCGAAAAATTTGTTTTTCAGACTAATAATTAACAAGTTCCGTCTATTTTGTGAAAATTCGAACGGTATTTTAATATATTTTTATATATAATTTTTATATAATTATATTGTCCATATAATTCATTTCTTCGCGCCAATAGTAAATAATTATATCACTTGAAAAATCTACAAAAGAAATATTTCACTGCTATTCTATTTACACAATGTAAAACAGAAAATGTGAACAAACTCAAACTCACAAGCAGTTTTAGCTCTAACCAAACCGAGGATTATTTGCAGGGCCCAGAGAAAATTTCTGTCCGGAACCGTTTTAAATCTTCCGCCGGCGATGGATCGGATTCGACACAGGCGTGGATCCATAGGGTGGGCCGGGTGGACCTGGGCCCACCCAACATTTTCTACGATCACGATTTAAATTTTTTAAATGACATCCAATGTTTGAAAATTCTTATATATTATTTTATATTATATTATATTATTATTATTATGAGAAGTCAATACTTTGAAATATTATTATGGAAATAAAGCAAAGATTTAAACAAACTGAACTTATTGAAGCAGCGGAAGTTATTAATCCAAGCTCTAAAATGTTTTTAGACTTAAACACGTTCATAAAATTGCAAGGGATTTCTACGGATAACCACTTTCTTGAGAAGTCAAAAGTACAATGTGATTTAGGGAAAAAAATGTTTGTTACCAAATCAAATTCTGTGGAAGTGTACATCTCCATTAAAGGCTAGTGAGCATCGTGTTTAGAGTTGGGATAAATATACAAACGAGTATTAGTTATTCCAATTTCAAGTGCTACAGCTTAAAGAACATTTATCGACCACGAAAATAATAAAAACCTTCAACAGGTCAACAATGACCAGCAAACGCTTACGTAACCTAGCTCTGCTATCTATTGGACGAGAGATATTTGATAAAAAATCCCGAGGAAATTATAAAATGAGTTTTCACGTGAAAAGATAAGAAGATTGCATTTTTCGTTTTAACTTTATTTCGATACTAAAAACTGAATAAAAATTATTCTCTAGTCGATTGAATAATAATAATAACAATTTTGTATTTTACTGTATTAACTTTTGTGATTCAATGTATGGACCCAATCAAAAAAATATTCCTAGATCCGCGCTTGATTCGACATCGAATTAGAACTTTCACGACGCGCTTTTTACTTCCACTACGTACGGGAGGACACGACGATTCGTTTCGTTTCGGAAGCGTTTCGTTCGCGTTCGTTTTGAATGACGAGCGTCGGAGAAACGATTTAATCTCCCTAAAGATTTAGTCCGTATGCGACTATATATTTTTTTTGTTTTTGTTTTTTTTTTTTTTTTAATAAGGCGACGTTTCGAAACGAGCCGCAAACGCCAAAGGGATTCGGTTGTGATCCTCGGCCTTTTTCTATTTTTAGTGCGGATTAAATCTCACGCCAGAACGTCTCAGAGTACACGGCAGTTGTACGGACGCGTTTCGAAACGTTAATTTTCTCCGCCCCCCCAAAAAAAAAGACCTATGAAACGTTTTACACGCGTTTCCATACCGACGAAACCATTATACTATTTGATTTCGGTTGTCATTTATTTTTATTTTTTCAACACTCAGAAGCGTATCTAAAAGATAAACATTAGCCACTGACATAATCACTCGAATTTAAAACCTCATCAATAATATTCAAGGCGCATAGACACACGGTCGAGCCGCGATAATGCATTAGACATACGTACCTATATACGTATAATATACTTATAATTACAGTAGCGCAAATTCGTTTCTAATAGCCACGTGATTATTATAATTTAAATACACGGCGTGGCGTCATTTCGTTTTTATTTAGTTTTATTTATTTATTTATAAATTTTTCTTTTTTTTTTTCTTTTTTTTTACGACAGCTTAGGATTTACTTAAATCAAACCGGAATACGGATATTTGTATTGAAACGGGAAAACAGGAAGGGCGAGGTGGGGGTGGGGGAATCGACAGAGATTTGAATTTCAATGAGATCCCCGCGCGTCGCGCACCGTCTGCGGGTTTTCGTCTGAACGCAGTTATTAACTCGTCACACAATCTTATTTGGCGTGTTTTTTTTTTTTTTTTTTAATTTATTTTTATTTTAATTACTCGACCGTGTGCGTACACAAGCGGTGTTTCGAATAGCCAACCGCGCGTATCCACTCCGGCGGGGATCCGTTGAAGAGTTCATGACTGATTGCCGAGTGGTGGAATTAGAGACGATTTACGTAAAGTAATTCTCACAATGTTAGAACAATAATCACGATGCCCCTCGTCCGATTATAATATGTTAATTACAAAAATTGTTTCCACAACATTAAAACGAATGATTTTCCCGTGCAACCCGTGTAAACGCCTCTGTTCGCCGTGTTCGCAGTCTAATTAAATGTTTTTTTTTTTTTTTTTTTTAATTATTATTATTATTTATTTATTATTATTTTTTTTTTACATAAACGATCCGGACGACGCGCGATAAGTATTTATTCGTAGAACGCAGCGTAACGTTTGATCGGTTACTCAATCAATCGTTTTCATCGAAATACAATAACCGCTATCTTTTTTCACCATATTAGGTACTTACGTAATAATAAATGTGTAAATATATCGTATGCATCGAGGTCTTTTTAGTGTGTGGTGAGACGAATTTTGTGCAGTGAGAAAGTTAATTGTGCAGCGAAAATTATTACTTTGTGTAGTGCAAAAAAAAAAATCGCTCGTTATTTATTTATTAATTTTTTTATATAGGATAATTGCGTAAACCACGAATAAAAAATAAATTGTGACGAAAATCAAGATTAATTTCAAAAATCATGTGGACCCAAATTACACGAGAACACTGGTATGTGGAGGAGAAAGTTTAACAAAGAACAAATTGAAGAAACAGAAATGACTCCAATCAAATATTACATAAGAGGACAAAGAATCCAGTGGTTTGGGCAAATTATGCGAGAGGGTGACGACAAGATAACCAAAACACTACTGTTTTGGAAACCTACAGGTAAGAGACCGCGAGGACGACCGAGGAAAAGGTGGATGGATGTGGTCGAGGAAGATCTAAAAAGGATAGGAATTGAAGACTGGAGAAATATAGTACATGATCGAGAGAAGTGCCGTGAAGTAGTGATAGCGGCAAAAACTCTTGTAGAGTAGATAAAGCCAGCAGAAGAAGAAGAAGACAAAAATCAAGATTAATTTAAAAAATCATAGGTAAAGAGCCCCACACACTACGATGAAACACGACGGTTTTTATCGTGCCGCATCGTCAGTCGCACACTCGCACACACGTTGTGTTGCGAAACCGGGTCGTGTTTTACGGTAAAACACGTCGGTTTTTATCGGAAAGTCCCCCACATTACGATTTTAAACCACAATCGGTAAACCCGTCGTGTTTAAAATCCAGACTCGACAGAAATAAAAACCGTCGGGTTTCATCGTCGGTTTTAGTCCACACACTTCCGTTTTGACCGACGGTGTTTATCGTAACGATGAAAACCGTCGTGTTTCATCGTAGTGTGTGGTGCCCCCTTAACACTCGAATATTTTACACTCGGGCGAAACCGGGTAATTTAGCTGGTAACGTATGAATAACTGCAGATTTATTTAGTATTTCATGGGCAATATTTATAACGTAGCTGTTAACTGTTAAGTTCGCTACTATACGTACATTCTAGGAGCGGGAAGCATATAAGAAAACCATACATTGCTAGAGACCCGTGAGAAATCGTGAGCTCTCATTGGCTGTATTTCGTGTGTGATAACATTTTCAGGCGATGATAAACATTTGAATTTACTATACTTTACTATAATGTAATAGTATTCTTATAATTGTACCTATAAAATATGATATATTATGTGAAGTAAAAATAATATATATATATATATATATATATATATTGAATAAAATATGTATATAATGAACATAATGAAGTAAAAAGTTTATTATTCATTTGTGTTATTCGTTTCCTTTATTACTAAAGACTTGGTGGAATAGTTCACAACTATTACAATCTATTACGCCTTGAGGCGTACTACGCCAATTAGGCATGGAAATCTATGGTTTATCAATAAAACTACCATCGTGTTGAACCTTTTTAAATGAATAATTGGAAGAACTAGCCAAAAGGGTCAGTAAAGTTTCAGATGGATCGACAACGAACAATAAAACATACTGTGCGTGAAAATAAAATTAAGATTCTATATTATGATCGGAATGAAGATGTAAAATAAAATCGTCAAAAGGTAATATGATGATTTCTACCTAAGCATATTTTTAATTTTCAGGTTGAAAATCTAAAAATTCCCTGCAGATCTCATTAATAGAGTAAAAGTGTCTGTTCTTGACGTATCAAGTCTGAGGTATCACAACTCACAAGTATTGGAAGAATATAGGTAGTACAGTAATTAGGTACTAATTATTATAGTTTAAGTTTCAATTATAACGAATTTGTTATTAGCTAGTATTTCAAAATAATTCATAACACAATAATGTTTATCATAATACAATTAAAATTACAATGGTTTTAATTTTGTTTTTTACAATATTGTTAATTAATTTATGTTACACCTAAGTGTAATATTAATCTCGTCACTGTTAGTTATTTCGTATAAAAATGCTGTTGGAAAAATCATTATAATAAATAATAAAAAATTATAATATAAATTATCACGAAATAAACCCGTTAATAATATTTAACGACCCGTAGTTCAAAACCCGAATTCAAAATATTGAAGTGTTTATCACTTGTCAGTACAAAATATTACTATCAGCATCAAAATTCAAATGTTTATCACAAACGAAATACAGCCAATGAGAGTTCGTTATTTCTCAAGGGTCCCTATCAATGTATGGTTTGCTTATATGCGAGCGGGAATACAGTCGGAAAAAATCATTAAAAAAAAAAAACCCTGGTATGCGTTTTCTCTCGTACATACGATCGCCGAGTGTTATATAATATAGTCTCGTAAATAGGTCACATCATTTCTTTTCTAGTTTCTACACAATACAGTGCGCAGAGGTGAGAATTTCCAGACGCCGCGCCGTTAGAACGGAACGATTCTTCACAAGAGGGTCGGGACGGCTTTGATGTCGCCTACGGAAGCGTGTACGGAAAACGAGTGCTTCTTCTCTTCGTCTATCACGCGATTTTCGTATTGAAATCAGTACGACGCGTCAGGACGGAGACAATAATAATATGATACGGGCGGGTGGTGCGTCGGAGAGCGGACGCATCAGTGAAATGTTTTGAAACGTGTTGGATTTTTTCGCCGCGCCTCCGAGTCGCAGTCTGCCAGTGTCCAGGCGGCGGGGTTTCGATAAATCAAACGTTCGGGGTTAATTAAACTCGTAAAGGTGTTTTATTTTAGATTCTGAGTGAAGCAAAGGATCTTATGGTTTTACAATGATGTTTATTATTTTTTTTTTTCTGTAAACATTTTTTCGTATAGAAATCCTTGTCCAAAAGTTTCGTCCAGCATCTTTTTAGATTTGAAATTGAACTGAGATGGTACTTTAGAGAGGTCATTTTTCCAAAATCTCCATAGTTTTTCCAGTAATCAAGAATAACGATCGAAAAACTGAGTAAAAACGGTAAAATCGGTAAAAATCCGCCGTAAACGAGATTTTTACTGTTCAGATTTTAGGTATTTAGTCATAAATCGAAAAGTATTGAAGCTAGAAACTTGAAAATTTTATCCAATATCAAATACATGCTTTTTTATATTGGACAACATTTTCAGAACTGCAATTTTAGCACTTTTGACTTAAATATAGAACTTTTAATATACCAAATTGTTTGAAAGTTTTTATGTAATATAATTTTAAATATTTGACAAAAAGTTCTGAAAATGTAATATGACCTTACTCATATACCTACCTAATTATCCAAACAAAAATTCAAAAATCGTGAGTCAGGATTTTTTTTCATACACACTTTAATAAATTATTATACGATTTTTTACGATATTGTCTGATTTCTTTTAAGTTTATTTCTAATGAGTTATAATTGCTATAACAATTGAAGTTTAAATGAGTTATATCTAATTGAATATTTTATGAAGGTTTAGTTACAAAAAAACTCACCACAAATTATACAAATAACCGTAAAATACGTAAACAGTATTTAAATAATAATATATTATAATACACTGAAGCTTTGCTCAGAATTGTTTTATACTAAAGAAATGAGTCATCATTTCTTTAAAACTTAATACATTCATCACCAATTTCTTGCCCGAGGACCGAAGAGACGAAGGACGAACTTGTACCACCATCATCTCACTTACCAGCTTTTTTATTTTTTTTTTTTTATTATTATTATTTTTTTATCAAAAGTTGACCGTATCGCGGTCTGAATACGATCATATTTTAGCGTCGGTCGTTTGTCTGCACCGAGTCCCGCCGAATATCTTCGACTATAATATTATTGTTATCAATTCAATATCAGGACGGCGAAAAATTAAATCGATTCCAGTAGGTACGGGTTTAACGGCGGCGGCGTCGGCGGTACGAAAATGTTTTATGGGCCCGTATTGAATATTCATACGGTGACAGAAACAGATACGTGCGCGCGCGCGCGCGTTATTCAAATCGCATACCTACCTATAATACCTATACGGACACGGGGAAAAAAAATGAAATATGCATTCCATAAATCCGGCTGCTTTTTGACTCAAAACGTTTTGCATAAATTGAAAATTCATCATTCGTCCGGGCGCGGGCGCGTTTCTAAAAATAAATATTTACCGAATCGATTCGATTAAAGTCACCACCATATTATATTACTGCGGACGTTCGTCGAATAATTTACAAGACGTGTTTACTGAGTGAAATCGAGTGATTTCTAATTGATTTCTAATTGATTTCTAATTAAAGGGCCGAAAAAAGAAAACTACACACTTGCTCCGGTCTGTCACGTAAACGCTGCTCGCAAAAACGCGTTAGTCCCCCAAGGGTTCGTGAGGTGTACATGATTTTAGCGTCCTATGACGTCTCACGGCATAAACAACAATAACCGCCATACACGAGCGAATTTCATGACGGATTTGGTCCGTCGGACTAGGTCCTTTGACGTGTCCACTAACGTGAAAATAAAAGTCCGCTATTTTTCGCGGATCGAATCCACCAGCGGACCGTGTCCGCTGGTTAGTGGAGGAAATCCGTTGGTTTTTATGCCGAGGATCGAGTCTTTTGGTCTTTCAAGACGTTCTGAAAGATCTGAGGATTTATACAACGGACTACAGCTGGTTTATCAGCTGTTATTATTGTTGTTATCACTCATCTAATGTGTTAGAAAATCTATGTGTTAATAAAATGCTATTTTATAATCATACATTTTAATTAGGTATAGAATTGTTATAACATAATATTATACCAATTATTATTATATTTAAAATTTTTATTATAATTATTAGTATTATATAGTATATTATAATAATAAATAAATTGATTGCGCAGGATTGATTGTCGGGTACCAATATATCTCAAAAAGAAAAATGAGGCGTAAGTGGGTCAAAAACTGGCTTCCTATAAGTATCTGTTGTTATAGATTTACTCCAATCCATGATTTGTGCAAAGTGTATATTATAAATATTACTAAAAAAAAAATTAACTAGGTACACCAAAAAAACACTAAGATTTAAAAATGATTAAAATATATCAAATACAAATTATTAACGTACTATTGATAGGTAAATGGATGATATTATATGATAATAATAAATGATAATACAATTATTACTATCAATAAAATACAAATTTCATATCAAGGTCCGTGGTCCGTCGGACCTGGTCTTTTAGTGTGTGGCAAAGCGAGAGACTTGAACCGTTGGACTAAATCCGTCGGATTTTAAATCTGCCGGATTCATTGAACACCACACACGATAGGACTTTTTAGAGGATTTAATCCGTCAGAGACCAAATCCGTCAAAAAATCTTATCGTGTATGGCGGGCTTTACGGTTATACGGTTTTCGGTCCGTCCAACTGTTGCGTGTGTGTACGAACGTACGTAATAATGTATACGCTCGTACAACGCGCGATACGGCGACGTGACACGAGTTTTGTCGGCGGTGGTTAATTGATATATACACGCGTGTGTCGACTGATCACGGAAATTTCGTTTTGAATTTCGGTGGCTCGTCGAATAATTACATATATACTCGTATACGCTCGCAATAATCACACACACACACACACACACACACACACACACACACACACACACACACACACACACACACACACACACACACACACACACACACACACACACACACACACACACACACACACACACACACACACACACGTACAAACGCGTTCTACGCATTCAGTATATGGACCTTTGGGCACGTTTATCTTACACGGTGATTCAACAACGATTTCATCGAATAGATATTCAAAATGAAATAAAACGCACGTCGTAAAAGTTTCTTTATTCGGAGAACTCTGAAACGACGAGTGTAAACTTCATGTTTTTCAACTATCCTTAAGGGGTAGTTTCGGGGGTTGACTTTTCAAAGTCGAACGGGAACCCGTATTGTTTTTGTCGACGCGACGTGAAGGCATTTGTTTTTTTTTCGGTAAATTTTAGTGATTGAAAATTATCGATCAACGCAAAACCCTAGGTTTGAGAGCGATTTTGAGTCGTTAACTAACCGCGCGGTCATAAAACGTAATATTTAGCGCGAACAACGCTGCGAAACGTAAAATCGCTCCTCTCGTGCCCAGATCAATGTATTTCAACCGCTATTATTTACCGAAACAAATATCTTCGTTATTTCTTGACACAATAGTATAAAGTATAAAGCATAAAGGTTTCCATTCGATTTTCGAAATCTCACCCAAAAAACTATCCTCTGAGGGAAGCCGAATAACATAAAGTTTACTTATCGTTTCGGATTTCCGTAAACGAAGCGACACACGTTCACAGCACACTTTTTTTTTTTTACTCTGTTTTGAATATCTCGTTTGCAATAAAGTCGCTGTAGCATAATCTCGCCGAATCACCCTGTATGCACACACCTACGTATACACGTGTACAAACTGTACACGTATACACAACGACCGTATTATGATAGAAAATTATGTCGAACGCACGCGATTTCGGCCAAAACGACTTAGCCCTCCGCGCCGATAATAGGGGTCAGCGTGTATCTCGCACGTTCGCGTTAATGGCGTGCCAATACGACCGCTTCGCCGCCAGTTACGACACACACACAGGTAGGTGCCTGGCCGTGTACAAAGTGCCATCGTTTTTCGTCGGCGCGTACGTATAATACACGTTTAACACGGACTCGACTATCTAGAAGGGACGAGGTGCTAGGGGGTGGTCCTCGACCTCTGTTTTAAGCACGATCTCTCTCTCTCTCTTTCTCTCTCTCTCTCTCTCTCTCTCTCACTCTCTCTCTCTCTCTCTCTCTCTCTCTCTCTCTCTCTCTCTCTCTCTCTCTCTCTCTCTTTCTCCCTGGGCCATAATTATGCAGATTCTATATTTATTCGTAGTGTTTAAAATATAGGAACAGTCATTTGGTCGCAACAATTCTGTCGTGGTAAAATCTATTGATACGACTCTGGGTTATATCACTCTGTGTAACACTGATATGCCACGATGTTCTCAGACTAAAGCTGATGACTATTCGGCTTAGGGTGAAATTTTATTACGGGGAAGGACAAATTAAAACACAACTCATAACAAATAATATCGTGAGTGCTTCAGCTGAATGTAATGAAGACATATTATTAGGACTGAGGACTTCTAGTACTTAAAAATCTCAAAATACGCATGTACTTATGCACTAAAAAAACAAGAAATACGCACTTAAAATATTCTCTAAAAATATGTTTTATTTTATTAATTCATCTAATTATAATATTTATACGAAAAAAAAAATTGTAATGAGTTTTATTTCGATGAGTTAATATTATGATAAATTCTTGAAAAATGACGGGCAACTGAAGTTCAATTCCTATATATGTATCGATTTTATCAGATAGATAGTAAATCATCTAAACGATAATAAAAATATTATTTTTAAACAGATAATTTACCAAATAGTTCTTTTTGCCTAAGCTAACGTAAGAAATTAAATCGAAAATTACCAAATATGATATTGATGTTTTAAACACACTCAAATATGTATTAATATGCAATAATGACAAAATATATAAAAATATGCAAATTGAAATTTTAAATATGACTTCCTGGTATTATGAAATATATTTGTTGATCACTCACATGATTCTATGATGTTTCTAAAAAAATTTGAAAAAACTAGAAGTCCTCAACCCTACATATTATTTACATCGATATACGGCCTTTTAATTGTTTTAGCTTCTTTACCGCCGTAATACTGCAACTTGTGAAAGATCGTTTTCTACCCTCCGGCGAATAAAAACCTATCTGAAGAGTACGATAAGTGAAAATCGACTGGACGGGTAAACATTACTGAACATTCACCGTGACATAGAAGTATCTGTTGAAGAATTTGTAGAAAATACGGCGAGAAAGAGTCGCCTCGCATTAGACCGAAATACACTTTATTATCGATATATATATTTGGAAGTTAAACGCATATTGTAATTTATTGTAATGAATAATGGCTACATTATAGGGAGTGCTCGCGAGATAAATTTTAATATTATATTAAAAACACCCCCTAAAAAAAAATCCTGGCTACGCCTCTGCACACGACGTGAATTCAGGAATTTCCCGGGGAAAACGTTCGCGTCTTTGTCATACAGACCGTATTATTAAACGTCGCGACACTCGACAATAATAATTATCGCCGTACACACACAAGTCTTCAGTGCTCTTTGCGGTCCTCGATTTTAGAGATCGGACCGGAAAGTGATTTTTTATTATTTTTTTTTTTAAATACCAAAGTCGAACCGAACTTATCTTAAACTTTTTTTGTTTTTTTACCAGACTGAAGACGTGATACGATTCGACGAGCGGACCGTCGTCGGTTCGAACGAAATAAAATTCGAACCGCGAACGCTCCACGGACTGGACTAGAAAATATTATGTAGGCAGTAAGACATCTACGGACCGGTTTGAACTCAGTACGCACTTATCCGTGCTCTGACGGCAGATCGAATTGAGGGAGCTGTACGTAATTTCAATTCAATACTACATAAATATCGATTTTATCAGAATGCGGCCGACACGTATACATAATGCATAAAATACGACTACGCGATTGTAAAATATTTTTTTCCCACAATACGCATTTTATGATTTTTACAAAAATAATAATATACTTTTTGGTTCGCGTGGCACGAGAGATCGGTGCCGTTTCGCGGACGTCTAATGAGCCACTCCGCGTCGCTATTGCCGGACCATCGAATCCTCCTCTACGTGAAATCGATCGTAGACGACGTGTGTCTAGTTATAGTTAAATTGTTTATAGTTAAATTATAGTTAAAAGTCGGGGAACGACAGCTGCACCGATGTCGACATACGTCATGCTCAAATAACGGATCATAATATTAATCGATACAATTAATTTAATACGACTTATAAAGGAAGGGGATCTAGGTGGGGGAGGACGCGCGTCACCGACCGGTTTTCGTCAAGACGCGCGATACCGATCTTTCGTGAGACAAACTATAGGACAACGATTGCGACAGTTCGGATTTGGGCGAAACAGATTTTTTTTTGTTTTTCACTGAAACCAGACCGAACTGACGTATAATAGGGCATAGTTTGATAAACCTAGATCGCACTGAGTTTTCCCCGAAAACGTTTAAATCGGACTGAACCGATCACTCGTTTTTTTTTTCTACGTGTGTCGAGACCGGGCCGATATGGACCGGACCACGCAGAGCACTGTCATCCACCACATATTATTATGTAACGTAAAATTATCAATTATTGTCCAGACCTTCTCCCTAAACGCCAGCTTCTCTATTATTCAATCTAGATAACATATTTTGAATTCATGTAAGTGTGTCCTCTGAAATCAGACGTGTTTTTGGCCGTGGTTCACGTATAGGTATTATTACGAGTTACGACTACGGTATGTAGAAAAACCGAAATCATTTTATTTTCTAGACTTCGTCACAGGCGTTACGTGCGCGCACACGTGATGTCATTACGTATCATACATAGGGTTGTAAATTTGAAATATTTCAAAATTGAAAATTTCTCTCTTCTTGAAATATTTCAATGAAATTATGAAAAATATTTTTGTTCTTTTAAACGTGTTTATAGATGATTCGAAATAATATATTGATAAAACACAGAAAACATTGATTATGAATAACTTATCAGTTAGGTATCATTTATCAATCAAGGTATACGAATTAAAAACCCTAGGTACCTAAATACTGTTAATGGTCAATGATTATAAATTATAAATTATTGATTAATAATTATATATTTATATGGTATTTGTATATTGCCATTAATTTTATTATATTTTTGTAATCACTTATCAGATCACCAATCATGCCATTTTTCCCTGTTGGCATATGGCTGACTAATGAATATTGTCTTATAGTCGGTTATCTAGTTTTTATATGTGTATGTTTCAGGGCCTTGCACCCGATTTAACCCGAACCCCTAACACCCCTAAACACCTTTAAAAATCAAACACCCGAAACCCGTATAACCCGAATAATTTTGTTTTCAAAAACACCCGTATTAACCAAAACCCGAATAAATATTCTGGTTAACCCGAAATCCCGAATAATTTTTTTTCATTCTTCATGCGACATATCATTTTGTATGTATTTCTTGTGGCGAGTTCGATTTTGTAGCGTTAAATAATCAATAATAATAATAAAAGGAAAGAAAGGAACAATCTTACAAACAATCATAGGTAATTTCTTAAAACCAAAATACCAAACACTAATAGCTAATAATAACTTGTGTTATTTCATTATTTGCGACGAACTTCCCAAGTGGGATTACCTATGTCCTATAATATCTAATTTAGTAACTCGAATATCGTAATACGCGGCTATATTTATTATTTCCCAGTTTTTCGGTAATCACGAAATCATAATTTTTATTTTATTTGTCTATGGTTCAACAGTCAGCGCCCCTATGGCCATCTATTTTAAACATTTTAAGAGGACGTTATACCCGCATGTGTTGTCTCTGTCTTACTAATGTAAATCATAGCAAATTTGCTTTCAGCAGAACAGATTTTGTGACATTAGCTGACAGATAAGTATTTGGAAACTTATAATATAATGTATGTTAAGAACTTAAGGTACATAGATATAAAAAAATGAGTGACGTGGACTCTAATGCTAAACGAATAGGTAGTTAATTAATTAGTTTCCAATTGTCTTATTTCTTATAGTTCATAGAAAAAGGTAACTACTGTACATTAATTAACCTAGTTTAGTTAAAAACAAACGTTGCGAATATGTGTAAAACATTTATATTTTATTATAAATAACATAAACATGAACACTTTCTATTTTTTTTTGGGGGGGGGTCATCAAAAGTTCTGTTTTATCCAGATTTCTCAGCACCCATATTAACCAATATCAACCCAAATAATAACGGTTTTTAAAACCCAAATGTTTGTTTAAATTTTTTATTCGGGTGTTTGAACACCGAAATACATCCAGCACCCAAAACCCGAAACCCGAATAAATGATTCGGGTGCAAAGCCTTGGTATGTTTATTGTTTATGTATTATTATGTATGTAGTATGTTACATATTTTCTTTATTTCATAAAATAAACCAACTTTAAAAAATGTTCACTTGGAAATACAAAAAAATATGTTTTTCATGGAAATGAAATATTTCATGCATTTTTCACGAAATGTTTCGAGAAAATAAATTTCATGAAATTTTACAACCCTAATCATACACCGCGCCGATCGTAGCGCGTAAAGTCCGGTCGACGTCCCGGCCGTGCGTGTGTGTAGAGCGAAGAGATATTTTCTTCTTTTAAAAATCGACCGCGGACAAATAATAATAATTAACACCGTCGTCGTATTGTGTGTACCGCGTCACGTCGTCGGTTTCGAAAAAGGTTTACTATCGCATCACTCGTACGTTGTATTGTACACGCGTTTAATTTACGTGTACGCCGCGCCGGTCACCGTCAACCCTCGTCGATCGACCGTGTTACTATATGATATTATATACTGGCGCGTACCTGTGTGCTGCAGGTATGTTTTTTTTTTTTTTTTTTTTTTAATTTTTATTACTATTTTAATTTTATTTATTTGTACTTACCTACACAAACAATTTTATTACACGATACATAGACGTTTTTATGTGGCCGTGCGTGGCACGTACGTGGTAAAATAATAATTATACGAGCCCGTAGGATTTTACGAACGTCTGCGCAGTCCCGGAGGTGTATACACACGGAGAAAAGAAGAGAAGAAGAAGAAGAGAAAAAAAATCGAAAAACACAATCACGAGAAAACAGCTATGCCCCGGCGGCACTCGTTCCTGTACATATACCGACTGAGTTCGAAAAACCGTCTTCCGGTCCGTGTATACGCTTTTAGCCGTTTTCACACCCGTCAAAACCATACGTACATACACATATATACATAAATAATATATACGTATAATATTATGTCCCGGCTCGTCATTGTTCACACGCGCACATTTTAGTGGGGTCGCTCCGAAAAACACGTGCTGGTTGACAAATACGCGTTTTGTAAGCTCGGCCTGTATAGTTGTAATAATAATAATAATAATAATAAAAAAAATCAACCGTACAGTTTCTAAGCCCCGGCTCTACAAAATGACGTTTCTACATAATCCCGAGTGCGCTACGAACGTCACGTTAACGTCAACGGACGACGACACGGCGACGCGACGGTGCCTGGCAGTGTGGTTCGAGTGATTTGTCCGCCGAGTCGTAGCGATAGTAATATAGTACTAATAATAATAATAATAATAAAAATAATTATGTATACGGCTGGTAAGTGCGGAGGACCGTGTGCAGACCATCAAAAGACAAATCGCGTTCGGTTAATTCCTCTGAAAATCCTCTGGTCCCGTCGAAACGGCTTACACGTGTGCGAGTGCGTGTGTGTGTGTGTGTGTGTGTGAGCGCGTGTGTGCGTATACCAAATTGCCGGGATTAACGTTATTTTCGGTGTCTTCCCGGATATTCTTCTTTTCTATTTTTTTTTTTTTTTTTTTTGCCTTTTTTTCTCTTCCCTCGATACACGCGTATATATAGACGCGCGGCGCGGGCGAGACACATAAATTAGCCGGCAGTTAATTTCCTTTCGGTTCGGTTGGCACCACCGGGGTTCGGGCGTACACGCGACGCGCCAAGTTCATTTTTTCTCCGTTCGAAAAAGTAAGAGCAAAAAAAAAAAAAAAAAACAAAAAACATTTAACTTTGTGTATAGAGAGAGCTGTACGGAGAATAACGTATGTACACACACACACACACACACATATATACATTTATACGAATGTATCCGAACGTGCGAGCAGATGGTTAATTTAATCTGGTAAATCGCAGCGGAGGTGGCAACGGTGGTGGTGGTGGTGGTGGTGGTGGTTGCAGTGTGTTATACGTGATCTCGCGAGATTTTTTTCCACACCGCTTTGGCAGAGCTCGGCGATAATATTTCACGCGACAGACGCCACTGCCACCGCAGAAACGGCAGTTATAAAGCGTATATATGTATGTGTGTGTGTGTGTGTGTGTGTGTGTGTGTGTGTGTGTCGCGACGACGATATCGTGTTATATTCGTAAAAACACGCGGTTTTTCGCGAAAGAGTGCGAGACGAAACGGATCGCGGCGTCGTCGTCGATCGCTGCGGCCAGTGGCCAAGTATTTAAGGTACGGTTACCGGTTTGGAAGGCGCGACAAACCACGACGACCGAAGTTGGGGTCGCGGCGACAGCAATACTGTGCGACATGTCGTCGCGACATTTCACAGCGATCGTTGTAACATTTTTTACATAATGGCGTCTGCTTTGGTTTTTTCTGCGTCCGAAGACGAAATTCTCATTCCAAAAGTTCAAAAAAATTCGATTCTCTATATCACATTGGGGATAATAATTATAAATAAAATATTAAAAAAAAATAACAATAAAATCGTTATAAAAATGTTATTAGTCACAAAAAATATACCTCTTCGTTGTAAAATCAAATGAAAGAGACGTGCGTACTCGGATGAGTTGGAAAATAAAAACCAAAAACGAATGTTAACTACGAACGCTGATTGAATAGCAGTTCGACCACTGCGACATGTCGAGTCTCGGAAACCATTCCATTCAAAATGGGTCGCGCCTTGGAAACCGTACCTTAGGGATTTCTACAGACGCCTGTAGACACTTTTCGATTCGCCGCCTCTCCCTCATCACCCCCCTTAAATTTTTCACAAAACACATTCGAATCCACCGTTTTTGAGAATATTCGAACCCGCGTTGAACGCACGTATTTTTTCGCTACCCACACGCGTACTGCGGGTTCGTGCCGTGTCGCGTGTGCGTATAGGGGCCCATATAATGTGATTGACAATCATGACTGACCGTGTATGTGTATGACTGTTAATGACTGACAGTCAAATTTTATGACTGATGAAATTTAAACATGTTTGAATTTTTATCATCAGTCAAGATGATCGACATTCATAATTGGCCGTGTATGTCTATGAATATCAAATTTATCAGTCAACCGAGTTGAATTGTGTGGGGCAGTCGATTTTTTTGTCTTTTGTAAATTTTATAAATTTGTTCAAAAATGGCAAATAAAGTTAATGATGAAGAATTTTGGCTCGAATTTGTACGTTTATACCGTAGTCTACCTGCTACGTGGAAAATTGAAAGTGATTTGTACAAGAATAGAAAAACAAAAATCTTTTTTTTCTTTTGGTTTTTTCGTTTTTTTCACACGCAAGGTAAATAGCGATACCAACAATACCTTCTTATTCGTATAATTTTTTTTTTCAATAAATATTGAATGAGAACGACACGATACACCGCACTTTTGACAATTGTGTTGACTAATATAAAATAACCGAATGACTGAAGATTGTCAGTCTTGATTGACCGTGTATGGTAATTATCAATCGTCAGTCAATGATCAGATTTGACCGTCAATCACGTTGATTGCCATACATGACTGACCGTGTATGAGGGGCTTATAGTATGTGCGAGTAGCTGTTTGATTTCGAGCGAACGGACGCACGCGTTTACGGTCCGAATCGTAACTCTAAATCGTAAAACGTATGATCTGTAAACGAATATTTCTCTAGTCGAAAAATAATTCGAATTCGGTGATGTCGAATGAAAAATACTTGAAAAAAATGAAAAAAAAAACAAAAATGTTGAAATTTGCCACCCTCCAAATGTCACCGCTCTAGGGCGTCACCTAACCGGGCCTACAGGGCCTGTGCCTAAATACGCCAATGGCTGCGGCGGCAGACTTAACCCGACCGCGTTATAATACCGCGAGTGCGTCGTTTGTGGAATCGCGACGGTTTATCGTTCGCACGAACGCCGAGTTCGCAGAGTCCGCGACGGCGAAAGTGATCGTATTATTATTATTATTCGTGTACGCGGTCGCCAAAAAGGATTAACGCCGCCTCGGCCGTCAAAGAGCATACTACGCGGTGTCGATCAAGAGCGCATTACACGCACGACGCCACAGCGTGTGATCTCGCGGCCGTTATCTTTTATTCACATCTCCCACGAGACGGGCAGAGGGTGTTTGTCCGGCGTGTTACGCGCTTAAAACACACTCGGGCGAACCCAAACGTGTGTGTGTGTGTGTGTGTGTGTGTGCGTGCGAATCCGAATCCGAAAACTACTCGGACGACGATCAATCAAAATAATATTAAGAATAATAATAATAATAATTATAATAATAAATAATGATAATGTATGCGAAACGCGTTAATGTCGCCGGCGCGCGCGTGGAAACTGGAATGAGCAATGGACTATCTGATTTCATCTCGTGTTAATTGTCGCTCGAGTGTACGATAGGAGATATTCGACAGGAACAGAAAAAAAAAGCTAAGTAATATTAATCGATCTCGCGACGTCTTGGACGTTGAACTTTTAATTTGATCCCGTCCGTCCGTCCGTCCGTCCGTTCGTCTAAATACGACGATAATATTGTGTCGCGAGCGTTCGGTGTATAATCCGTATTGTGTCGAATTCGATCGGACACGATTCCACGCGAAATACGTGAACACGCGCGTGTACGACACGACTCGACGTTAACATAATATCGAGCAATGGCAGCTGTATATGGACCGCCCTTGGACTTTTTTTTTTTTTTTTTGTTATTGAACGCGGTCTTGAGGGGAAATGACTTTTCGAATATTACACAAATCAAGTCCCTCTTCAAACGATCTAACGTAATACGCGAAAATCAAAATATACACCCTGCACGTTTTCTATGAATATTTTTTGTGTCGACTGTATTCGTTTGCGACGCCGATGAAGTGGTGTCGATAAGGTGTCAAATTGACGATTTCTGTAAAATATTTCAAAAAATCGCACGCACTCAAACGTAGCTTTGAGTTTTTGTACTTCGTTAAAGTATACGCCGCACTGTGTAAGTAAGTAAAAAACATTTTTCGTATTGAAATTATCAAAAAAAAAAAAAAAAACATCAAAAAAGTATATATATATATACACAAACGTGTTTTTGTTAAAGAATATGTTTTCATCCCGTCGTCTTCAGCAAAAGATACTCTTATTATACTTAAGATGGTTCTGTGTACATTATTTGTTGCAGTGCTCGTTACGTGGCACTTAGTAAAAGCAAACAAATCTGCAGAAAACACGGCGCCCGGCCCGGGTGTAGTGAAAAGTAATACGAAATAATGGTCACGTCATTGAAAAGTCTATAATAATTTTCAAAGTAAAGAACGTCTAATTTACATTTAAATCATAATAATATTAATATGTTTCCGTGTAAAAACAGTTTGAACATGGTTATATCCTCTATTTTTAATTAGTCCAAATTAGTGTCTGGAAATACGAGCGCCTCTTATTTTATAATTCGTTTTCCAGGTAAACATTCATTTTTTTTTTCCAGAAAATATTTATTACCGAGAAATAATATCAAAACCAAGAAATTAAATTAAAAAAAAAAAAAAAAAAATCCGTTATATTTTATTCATACAACAGCTATAATTACTACAAAGCTGCTGATTTTTGCAAAAGCTTTTGTTGACTTTTTTTTTTTGGTTCCGAGTTATTTTTATTTGTATGTTTGTATATGTATATGATATATAATGATACAAGTTTATACAATACGGTCGAGAGAAATTAATATATATTTATATGTACGTTGTATGTAAAAGCCTAAGAAACACGGCTTTTAAGTTCACAGACACTATTATACAGAAAAAAAAAATTAGGTACGCGTAGGGAATAATAGAGACTGATTGTTAAGCACTTGGATTTTGTTGTACGTTATAAAATAGCGTCGTATACACATTTGGATGGAAAAAAATAATAATAATAATAAACCGACTATGAGAGTAGCGTAGTTTTTATTATAATTTTTTGTAAGACTGTTCAGACAACGTTTTTACATTTTAAAAGCTCGTAAAACAAAACAAAATTATGAATTAAGATTTTATAAAAATGTTTTTAGTTTGAAAAATGAACCTTGCGTCTTACCATTTTATGTTTTAAACTCCAAAGTGGTGTGAAAAAAAACACTTTTTTTTTAAAAAGGATGTTTGAAATAAAGAATACATTTACGGTACTCGACGATTTCGAGATGTATAACACAGTTAAAAATACGTGTCATTAATCTCGAAAGTAATATTTTAAGCGTCCAATGCGAAAAAATTGATGCGTCGCAGTTGTTCCAATATGTTGTTCGATTCAAAATAAAGCCTAGCATTATAGAGTTTGTTAGAAAATTATTAAATCGTTTCATGAGAATACCGAGGTACCCACTAAAAATATACTATTAAAAACGTTTCTCTCTTGCCAGCTCGGCGACCACACGAAATTCCATAGGTCTGCGTTTCAGGTGGTTTTTCGGAATACTGTAAAATTCCGGCGGTCATTTTACGTATTTTAAATAACACCGAATTTTCGAAGGGGTTTATAGAAAACTTTTAAAGATCAACAGGGTAACTATATAGCGGTCGAATTGAAATCAAAATTAATCGTGAACAACGGTGAAAAATAATAACAACTCGTACATACTAATTATTGTAAACCAGTTACGACGTGATTGATAATATTATATCGTATAAATGTTTTCGTATTGTGATGTGATAAAAATCGTGAATTATATCATTAGCGACATGAATTATTATATCGTATATCAAAAACCTTATGGAAAAAAAAACCTCCGCCGAACCAGTTTATAACCAGTGCGAGTTACACGGTCGTTATTATTATTTTTACTTAACACCACGTTTTGCGCCTTACGCGCATACCTGCTGTTGTCAAAACACGTAATATAGTTACGTTTTATTCACCGCACAGTCGTTATAAAAAGTAAACACAACAGCCGACGTGACTAGAAACCACTTGATATGTAAATCGTAATATCATAACGTCATAATGATGTACGTAAAATTGATCTACGTACAAATGATCGACCGCGTCGCTTTGTTCTCGGATCAGCAGTGATGTTCCCATCATTTTTTATGAGGCTATACCAGTGGTTTTCAAACTTTTTTTGACCACAGTACACTTCGCCCTTCTCAAAATTTCCATGGCACACTATGACCTCTAATTTTAATACAGTGAAACCTCTGAATTCCGGACACTCTCGGTAGCCGGAATATTATCCGTTATTTAGAGGTGTCCGCTGTTCAGAGGGAAAAACAAAGTAAGAGAATATGTTCCTATCCACATAAAAACGTCCGCTAATCGGAGGCGACCGGTATTCAGAGGTGTCCGTTAAGGGAGTTTTCACTGTATTCTAAAAAATTACATTACCGATACATTTTGTTAGGGTGCAATTATCATGTAAGATAACTTATCTTGGTCGCTTTCTTACTGCAAATCTTCGATTTATCAGTATACGCTTAAATATTGCGGGTTTACGACAGTCGAACGCGTCCATTTTCGTACATTAAACTTATTCAATTCGATCGGTCGTTTATGCGAAACAAAAAAAGGTTCAAATCACCGCGGCACACCAAGTGAATGCTCGCGGCACACCAGTGTGCCACGGCACCCAGTTTGAAAAACCACTGGGCTATACTATGATGAACGAATGAAGTTTTTCGCAAAAAATTAAGGCTACTTGTGCCTAATATTATTAGATGGTCATTGAATATGATAAAAATTCCAACACAAATTAATTAGCAAGCGAAGTGGTCAATACTTTTTTTTAGTAATATAGGCCTATCAAAAAGTTTGCTCCACTCTAACAAAAACTGAAATGACGTCACCGGCGCTGACAGATCGGTAAATAACCATTATAATTTTATTTGTCATACGAGCTCCTATAATACCAAATAGTATCTATTATGATATTATTATATACTACAACAGCTTAGAACTATTTGGTAAAAAATAAACCATTTTTAAAAATGAATTATTTTTTCTTTAAGAATTTGTTTGAGAGTACCTATAACGTAGTATAGCCAAGCATTTTTATTAAATTTTGAATTTAAATTATTAATTTTTATTAAACGCCGTAGCCTGAGAGCGTACGGCGTATATGTAGGATACCCAATGGGAACACTACTGCGGATCAGACGGAGATCGGTATACGTAGCGTACACTCTCTTCGGGACTCGTTGTGCCGAAATCACGGCGCGTCGGGTCGATTGCATGATTTTTTGTTTGTTTGTTTCCAACACGAAAAAATGAAAATTCTAACGAAATAATGATATCGTTCGGCGGCGCCACGACGGCCAGACGCGTATCGCACGAAGAAAATCGCTCGAAACGCGCGGTCTCGGCGCGGCGTGGAATTCCGACGGAAAGAGACGAGGAACGAAAAAGGACTCCACCTGCCCCGGTCCGTGTGCGCGTACACGACGAGATTCCTTTCGGCGGCGCAATTATACTTCCGCGGTCGGAATGTCCGTGGCGCCTTCCCAAGACGAAGAGACAATGCGCGCGGTATTTACCGGTCGTGACGGCCCACACTTATTAGGGGGGCGGGTGGGGCTCGGCCGAACCTGACCGAAGGATATGACGAAGTACAGACGAAGAAGGTTCGGTGGTTAGACGTAGATGTAGAAGACGAAGAAGAAAAAAAAACCAATTTTTTCCTTTTTTTTTTATACCGGAGGAGGAGGAGGCGGCGAAAAGTATCATTGGGTGGTCCGGGGGCCCTGAGGTCTTATTACGTGACGTCACCGGACACGAGATCCGGTACCACGTGACCGGTGCCTTGCTCTGATTACTATAATTAAATTGTAAGAAAAGAGAAGAGAGAAAAAAAAAATAAATAAACGAAACGAAAAAATAAATAGTATACGCGTACGCACGTAAAGACCGTAAGGTAAAACGTACGCCGCGGACGACGGAGGTATGAAAAGAGGTGGGGAATCTTACGAAAAAAAAAAAAAAAAAACCGAATAATAATAATAATAATAATAATAAATACGTCCACGTTATAATGCGCACGGCGTACGGGAAGGAGCAGGGAAAAAACAAACAAACCTCTGGCCCGTTTAATAATGAGACCCGGGCGTGTAGGTACATAACAAGCCGATGAGATCGTTTCGCTCCGGGAGCCACGGCGACCCGGGGTGGGAGCGGCCGCACGGTTTTCCGGTTTTGGCGGGCCTGCACGCGGCCGGCCAAATCTCGTTTGACTAATTGAACTAAAAGCGCCGCCGCCGACGTTCCGACGCGTTTCCTATATTATATTATTACTATTATTATTACTATTATTATTACTATTATTATTATTATTATTATATTCTGTTACGCGGACCCACGCGTTCCGTTGCCCTTCGGCCCCCGCCGTCCGAGACGATGGACACGGTAAAACGGCCAGGGGGAGGGGGGAGTGGGGTGCAAGACATTCTTTCGGCGACAGCGGTGACGTCGAACGAATAGTTTCGTTAGCGTAGGGCGACCGGACGTCCTGTTTTTCACAGGTTTGTCCTTCGTTTTAGAGACGTACCCTGTTGTCCTGACGAATGTCTCTCAGGACGCTTTTAGTCCTGTTTTTTAGCCGATACCTATCATAAACCTACGGATATGTTTATATTATATAGACGCACGATATACTCAATACATCCAAAATCATTAGATTTGACAAGTTTTTTCGGAAAAAAATGACGAATTAATACGTGTAGGCATGTGATCCGAAAAATTATCATCAAAATGAATAAAAAAAAGTACTAAGAAAAGTGAGTATAGGAACAAAGCGTTTGAGAATTTTTTATAAAAAGTTTTAATTTATTACGTATAACTCTTATTTTTATTTATTTATTTTTTACGTATTTATTAAAAATGATGAATTAGTTTTGTAACTGATTTATACGAATAGAAATAATATTAAATTCGTATTAGGTACTATTTTCGGTACCTATATTAGATTATGTTTTTTATTATGATTAAATATATAAATATTAATAAACATTATCGCTCACTGCTCGTAAGAAATGTCAATATTCATTACTCTGTGATGATTTACAGATACAGTGTCTGATGTTGATTATTAAATGGACGCGTATTATCGAATTTGCATATAAATGCATATTTCAGGGATGACGGCATGTTTTTAAATGTTTGCATATTCAAGCATGTTTGGTACCTATTAAAGTATTTAAGTTTACAAAACCGTGTTTTTTTTTAAATTTCTTTATTTTGTATTTTTATTCAAAAATATTAACTAAAGAAATAGTATAAGAAGATTTAATATGATTTTATCTATTATTTTTTACTATTCCTAATTAAAGTATTTGTTTTATTTGTTGAATACATTTTTAAATATTTACTATTCCTCAACCAATATTTTAAGTTGATGTCTGCAATCAAAAAATTAAGTTACCTATCTAATTTAGTTGAATTATTATTTATGAAAGAAATTAAAAAAATAACAAAAACATAATTAAATGCATAAAAAATTATGCAAATAAATGCATATATTTTGGGCAAGAGTATATTTTTGCATATAATTAAAAAAAATAAGAGCATATCAAGTGCATATTTAAAAGTTTTTAGATGCATAAATGCATACTATTAACGTTGTCGTGACGAACGTGCACGAGTCCACGACGCGTACGCACAGAAATAATTTCGTTAGCATTAATACAGTAATAACACGTGACCGTTACATCATTACTGTATGTGACAAACGTAATAAAGGTGTAATGTCTATCTATCTAAGCCGGCTAGACGTAAGCTGTCCACGATTCACGTGATGGTTTTTTGGCCCACGGTCAGCTCGTTCCACGTGAATCACGGCGGTTCGTCTCGATGTCATCCCAAGACCCGAACTCCGTTCTACGACTGTACCGCAGTGCTTTATTTATAAATATATTTGTGAGTAATACCGATAGACATTTAACGTTTATCTCAAACCGAACGGTTTATTTGTAATATTGAGATTCCCATGACGCTTCTGAGCTACGGTCGAAACTAGTGATGTAAAATTTATGTAAATTTTTTTTTTTTTTTTTTTGGTAATTTACCGAGGGAAATTTAGGTAAATTTTCCGTGAATTATGTAAATTTAGTAAATTTTGATAAATTTTGTATGTCACAATAAGAACACGCCCAAGAACTCCTCGCACCCTATTTTTCATCAACTTATAATATTATTGTAACGCTTATTTTTATTTTATTTGCTGAATAGCGGGGTGTTCAGGGTATTATAAAATATAACATATGACTTTATATTAGTACCTCGTAGTGTACTATATTATTATTGACATTTGTTTGTTTTTTTTAAATTTTTATATGAATATATGTTTATATTAAAAATGTACCTATAACATAAATTGTAAATTAATCAAATCAGATTCAGGTACCTTGAAATAACATGAAAAAAAAAAATCTAGTCTTTTAGTTTTATTTGTCTTTTTCTCTAGATATAAATTGACTGTTTGACGATTTAAGTTTTATAATATCAACTATTCCTATGGGAGATGGACAACCGACTAGTTACTTAATATATTAAAACTTTTTATAATATTCTCAAGTAAGTATCTACTTTATTCCTATACTCACTCTTCTTAAGAATTTTTTTTTTGTCATATTGATGATAATTTTTTGGATCTCATGTCTACACATTTTAATTTGTCATCTTTTTCCAAAAAACTTATCTTATCCAATTATTTGGGGTAAATTGTGTATATTTTACTAATATAATATAAAAATATTTGTAGATTTATAAGATTGACAAAAAACAGGACAAAAAGCGTCCTGAGAGACATTCGTCAGGACAACAGGACACAACTCTAAAATAATGGACTATCCTGTAAAAAACAGGACGTACGGTCACCTTACGTTATACTGACGAGTTTGTGTGTGTGTGTGTGTGTGTGTGTACACGCTCGACGCCGTAGAACTCGAGTCGGTAGAACAAATACGTCAAAGAAATTTATTATGCAGGTCTAGTTAGCGAACCGTATACGTAATGCGGGTATACGCGGCGAGAAATCGCGAGCCGAAGGTATATAATACGACACGTACATTGTAATATATACATAATGCGGCGTGTATCATAACAATAATAATAATAATATGTACGTAAATTATGCGAGCTGATAAAAACTCGTTTTCCGCGGATGATTTAAAGACCGTGCGAGATGGCCGGGCGGCTCCCCCGACGCAACAACGGTAGAAATAATAAGAATAATAATAATAATCATATGTATAACGGTTTACGATACGATGTTGTTGCACAGTGCTATACTCCGTGTGTGTGTGTGTGTGTGTGTGTGTGTGTGTGTGTGTGTGTGTGTGTGTGTGTGTGTGTGTGTGTGTGTGTGTGTGTGTGTGTGTGTGTGTGTGTGTGTGTGTGTGTGTGTGTGTGTGTGTGTGTGTGTGTGTGTGTATTATACCGGTACGCGGTTAGGTTGGGTGTGTGCAGTAGCGTACAAATGGAGGGGGGGGGGGTAACTCGATAACTCGAATGTGCAAAAAAAAAATTCGAGTTATCGAAAATATTTTTTTATTTAAAAGCACAACGACTTCAATTTTATAATTGTATTTATTTATGTATTTACTAATAAATGTATAATGTATGTACTAAGTAGGTACCTATGTATATTGTAATAACATTTTAAAAATAGTATAAAGTAATAAATATGTGTATGTAAGTATAAATTCTATGTTATAAAGAAAATGCAATGTTATAAATGAAGCAGACTACAGTAGAATAAAAAAGAATTATTTTTTGTGGGCTATCCGCTATAGATACCTACACTTTGAAAAAAAATAAGGCACATTTCTTAAACTCACTTTAAACTAAAAAAAAAAAAAAACAATTAAAAGTGGAATTTACCCATGACAAAGGTGGGTTTTTTCAATGGGTTTTTTAAATTTTGAGCGGGTTTAACCCAGAAAAGCAGCCCGGGATTTTTCGGGTTGGGCTTTTTCGTGCTAATCCTGGTTACTGTGCAGTAGTTTCCCATAGCCTTCTGCACAAATATTTTAACACTGTGCCTATAATATCTCAATGGTGAATTTCCTTCGGATACGTGTAAATCACTCACACACACACACACACACACACACATACACACGCGCGTAGAGCCGAAATTAATTGTAATAATTGCCCGCCGCGTTCGCCCGCGTATATAGCAATAATTAGAATTCGCGGCGAGATAATTTACGAGTGTGAATATTTTTTCGTTTTACTCTGTTATTATACGGTGTATCGTTTTTGAATAACAATTACGTACTAATAACGCTCGTTAATTACGTACGTCGCGGCCGGACTACTTACCGTAATTTTATAATTAATATGCACTACATATGCGCCCGCAGAATTTTTTCCAGGAGAGGGTAAAATGCAATACATTACTAGGAAACGTGGTATTTACTATAAAATATTTATGGTAGGTACATAGATCAAATTTCAATGCATTCGTTTTTAAAACGCTTGATCCAATGCAATGTATTTTACACGATATAAATGTGTTTTCAACTGTTTCAAGTAAACAAATTGCTCTCAGGATATTTTTATGCATTTTTCGGTGATTACTAATGCGTTTTCAAAATTTTTAACCTATTTTAGTAACATTAGAAAAAAAAAAATGACGACAAGATTGGAATACCAACAATATTTATTAACATAATTTATTTGTATTCTTATAATTTTACACTATAAGAACATTAGGTAATCAGGTTTTAAAATAAAACAAGATACCTGAATTTATTTATAAGTCATCATAATTTGGAAATTAAAAATTAAATTAAGAGTTGTATATTAATTTTTGAAAATTGTTTACATTTTATACATTTTTTTTTTGTAGTTTTTGGGTTATTAATTCATTTTTTGAAACGCATTTAAATCCAAAACTCGAAAATCGCATAATACGTAATATTTCTAGTCTTATAAAATAGATCCAAATTATAATACTTATTATCCTGTTCACAAACGGATGACTAGAAAAATGTTTTAATAACATAACTAAGTCGACTAAAGTAAAAAGTATAATGATAAAATTCATTGGTTTTAGATTCTGAACGGAGTGAAGAATGTATTGATTTTACAATGATGTGTGTTTTTTTTTTTTTTTTTTTTTTTTTTTTTTTTATTTTTGTGTCTGTCGACACGATTTGGGGCAGTAAAAATGCTTCGATTGCCTTATATAGCAACTTTTCTGAAAGGAAATTGAATCTAGTTGGTACTTTGGGGGGTCAAAAGTTAAAAATTTTCAATATTTTTTTAACGCGCCGGGAAAAACCCTTAAAAAATGAGGGAAAAACGGTATATTTTACGCAAAACCAGTTTTCGACAAAATCAAATTTTTTATTTTGCTATAACTCAAAAACTAATCGATGTAAATACTTGAAATTTTCACCAAATGTTTAGATTAGCGTTCTCTATACACCGTTAAATTTTCAAAGTATTTTGACTTTTATTGAGCTAATTATAGACAATTGAAATTTTCAATTTTTTTAAGTGTTTTTTTTTAAAATAACGATAAAATTTTTTTTTTTTACCAGAAAATCTTGGAAATTTAATACAAGGTTTCTTATAAGTTGTTCCATAACTGATAAAAAAAAATCCAAAATCGTAAGTCACAATTTTTTTTTATAAGTGCTCAAAGTTCCAATTTATACAAAATATGTAAAAATTGCGAAAATTTGCAAATAATTTTGTTGTTGAAAAATCGTAAAATTTTTTTCTTTTATAACTAAGTTTTGAAAATTTGGTACAAGGTTTTTCATTAGTTTTTCTTCAATTATCTGCAAAAAAAACTCTACCGGATTCAGACAAAAAATTTTTATGAGTGTTTGAAATTTAAATTTTTACAAAAACACGTTAAACAACGGTTTAGCCTCAAACGATTTTTGCTATTTGTTTTTTTTTTCAAAAAGTATAAGTTGTAGAAACTTGAAAATTTTATCAGTTGTTTATATTGGCATTTTCTTTATATTATTTTATTTTCAAAAGATTTCACTCATTTTTAATCAATTTATAGGCATTTGAAATATTCGATTTTTTTTATTTTTTTTTTTTATAAATGTTGATAAAAAAAATGTAGCTCGGACGAAATACTTGAAAATTTAATAGAAGGGTCCACATAAGTTGTTCTAACTCCCATTCAAAAATTATAAAAATACATAGGCACAATTTTTTTTTATAAGCATCTAAAGTTCAAACGTTTACGAAATAATTACATGATTGCGTAAAATAATAATTTAGCCTTCAACGATTTTTGATATTTGTTCTTATTCAAAAAGTATAAGTCGAAAAAACTTGAAACTTTCACCAAATGTTTATATTGGAATCATCTATACGTAGTACAATTTTTGTAAACTTTAGACTTTTTTTGAGCTTTTAATAGACAATTGAAATTTTCAACTTTTCTTTGTTTTTTTTTCTGAAATGTGGATAAAAAAAATTTGACTGGACAAAAATTCTTGAAAATTTAATACAAGGTACCTAATATGACGAACTTATCGGTATAAAAAAAAAATTCAAAGCGTAATGCACAATTTTTTTTTTATAAGCATAAAAAGTTCATATTTTTACGAAATGTGTAGAAAATCGCGAAAATTTGAATTTATTTTGCAGTTGAAAATTCATAAAATTTTAAGTATTCAAAACTAAGAATTGTAAATTCGGTACAAAGTTTGACATACGTTTTCCTTCAATTATCTGTAAAAAAATTTGCACTGGAATAAAATCAAAAATTTTTATGAGTGTTTGAAATTACAATTTTTTCACATAATCGCGTAAAATAACAATTTAGGCATCATTGATTTTTGATATTTGTTCTTATTCAAAAAGTATAGGTCGTAAAAACTTAAAACTTTTACAAAATGTTTAAATAGGCATTTTCTTTACATAGTTGTATTTTCAAAATATTTCGTTTATTTTTTAGCTATTTATAGGCATTTGAATAATTCGATTTTTCTTAGATTTTTTTTTATAAAAGTCGATAACAATTTTTTGGCCCTACCAAATCGCTTGAAAATTTAATAGAAGGTTTTGAATAAGTTGATCTAAGAGTGATTCAAAAATTATTCAAATACATAGGCACAATTTTTTTTTAAAAGCAGTTGAAGTTCAAAAATCGACAAAATTTGTCAAAATCACGAATATTTGCAAATTATTTTGTAGTTGAAAATGTATAAAAATTGTTGTATTCAAAGATAAGAAATGAAAATATTATGTAATATCACAGCTGATAAAGATAATTAAATAGATTAAGTTTATTATAATATAATCAGTAGCTGACAGCTGTTCTATACAAAATATTGGTAGATTGTAAACACAAGGTGTATAACGTACCTTTACATGGTTGAATAGAACGTTACTAACTTCCAATTTCCAGTTATTTTAATGTGTGTATCAGTTCCATAAACATGCGGATTTTATATATTATTATTAATTATTAATATTTAAATAGACGTAGCCACGGAGCATTCAGCATATATGGACGGCGGGGTCGGGTGGTACCGTCACGATAGTGCATTTAGGCAAATAATATGGTATTTACCTACGGCCTATCTATGCACATCCTGGTTTGTCCAATGCTCACGAGCAGAAGTCACATGAATAGACAAATGTAAATTTAACCCAATCTAGGATATTAAAATAAAATATATATTACAATTTAAGGCTGACATCTTCATCTTCGTTCAGAATCGTTTTTTTTTTTATAATATAAAATAATTCCAAAATCTATCCAATAATGCCTAATCTAGCAATGCATCTCGTGTATCCCACCCAACTACTGTATCCTGTACTTAACTTACAATGATTTATCATTGCATTCAAATGTAAAGTACCATACAACTAAACTATCGTAAACCAGGTGATCCCATGATAGAAAGTGCTATACACTCCTCACCATTATCTTGTCCGAGGAGCGAAGCGACGAAGGACGAACTTCCACCACCATTATCTTATCGGCTTTTTTAAATCTTTCATGTAATGAATATCAATTTAAAATATTGCTTTATGTAAATGGCTCGTGTTTTTTAAAATTCCAGGGGGGGGAGTTAAATGCCCCATCTCGCCCCCCTCTTCGAGCGCAAACGTATGCACACACACATACTTTTGAACGCGCGTTTAATAGAGTGTGCGAGAGAGGGAGAGAAGCACAAACTAGACGAGGGGCGAGGGAGGGGTGACGATTTAATGAAAAAAATAAAATAATAATAATAATAGTAATCGTAATCAAACCAGCGCGTCTGTTATTATGTTTCCAACTGAAATAGACACCACAGACGGCTGGCGGAACTCCAAAAGAAGGCTCCTCGAATCGGAGCTCCGGGCCGCCGTCGATTCGCCGCGTTATATGACGATACCGCGTGACGCGCGATGTGGTGTTGATAACATTATGACGTAACACGCGTTATGACAGATTACAAGTATTTATAATTTGCCCGTCGGACCAAAAAAAAAAAAAAAAGGAAAAAAGAAAAACGTCTGTTTCGTAAACGTTTCGTGTACAACTGCCCGCGTGTGTCGTACTCGGCCTCGTTATCTTCTTCCGATGTACACGAGGACATTGTACGTTTAACTGTTATTATTAAAACGATGTTTGGTCTCTCTCACTCTCTCTCCTTGCACACGTGAATTTATCGCGCGTATGATCTCACGGTTAATTTATGGCCGAGTCCGGAGCGAGACGCTGACGTCGCACGACGACGACGACGACGACGTGAAGTCGTTATATTAACGGAAAACCGTCACCGTAATCGTAATTTCGTTTTATTCGACCGTCGTTCCCTAAAAGCGACCCCCCATCCCACCCCACATCACATTTTTGGCCCCGGTACAGAAGTGAAACCGGGCCGCTCCTGAATAATAACTATTCATTTTTCGTCATACCTTAAAAATTTGATTTTACGTGTAAGAGATTACGTCGGAGCGGGTTTTTTAGAAACAAAAAAAAATCTACGAGTTCACAAGTACGCTTTATCGATTATAAAACATTAATATATTGCGGTAGGTACACCATACTATACGCGTGTAAATGGTTAAAAGTTAAAATTAAACGAAACATTATATTATATAAAACATTTGTTTGGCAATTATTTGAAACAGTGTGATTTTAATAAAAATCGTTAACTTACTGAATAATATTTTAACGTCGTTTTCTATCAATATCATACGAATAAATCGTTACGAACGAAAATATTACGTGTTTTTCATAAATCAACTGTTGTCACCGATACGGGAAAGAGAGAGAGAAATCTCATATGGCGGTCGGTCGTTTGGAAACGACTCATGGTGGCTTAACGGGGTGATAATTATTTGGTATTTAAGATCGTGACTTTTTTTTTTAAATTTAAGACCATAGTTTTGGCATATGATTTTTGAGTCGATCAAAAAAGATCTCTAGACAATATTCGAATCCTGAAAAAAAAACGTATTTGAACATTTTTCTCAACATGAAATCAGGTGAATATTTGCACGAAAGCAAAGCAATATCAGAAGCACCCGATAGCCCTTCTGACCCCTCCTCAACTTCCTTGTGGGGTCCTTGAACGGATCGTTTCGGTTCGGAACAGAGATGTAAAATTTGAGTAAATTTTTTTTTTGTACTTGTTATTTACCGAGGAAAATTTGCCGTAAATTCTGTAAATTTGGTAAATGTCGATAATTTTTATCTGTCACATTAGGGACGCCCCAAGGAACTCCACGCTTCCTCTTTTTCATGAACTTATAATTATCGTAACGCTTATTGTTATTATTTACTGGATATCAGGGTGTTTACCGTGTTATAAATTAAACATAATGACTTTCTCACAGTTTTGCTGTATCTGTATACCGACTCCTCCAAAGAAAAGGGAACTGAGAAGTAACTCGAATCTTATAATTTTTCACTTTCTGTTGAAATGTGATAAAGGAATATGTTCTGTACCTCCCGCGAAAACGGCAGTAACTTTACTACTCTAAAGAGGTTAGAAATCATAATATTAAAATATATTTATAATCTCTCGTGATAAAGTTTCCGGCGAAGAAAGACGTAACCGCGACGGCCATTCCAAAATTTGGACTATTTAATAGTCGACGGCGCGTGTGACAGTGTGTGTGTGTGTGTGTGTGTGTGTGTGTGTGTGTGTTTGTATAACCTGCAATTCTCGTAAACGTGTATAAATTAAGAAACACAACATCTTGAAATATCGTTCGTTAATAACAAAAAAATTTCAACGTATTTCATACAAATCGTATTAAGGTCTCTGAATATGATTCCAAAGGAATAACTAGTTTTTTTATGGCTATTCATGTTTTAAATTGAAATTAAAAAATCGGTTTTACAGTAATTTTTAAACGTCTAGGTAATATATTAAAATGTTAATTTATTTTTTTTTATCCTCTTTTTATATACATATATTTTACCATCTACATATTTCTCATTATATTCTATTACATTTTAAACTAAACTCCGTTCGGTTTTGCTTCTTATTTTTTTTTCTTTTCTCATTAGCTTTTAAAATTTAAATCTGCCATATTTCTAAGACTAATAAGTACTCTTACTCTACGACACGAGCTTCTCCCTCAGAATACTTATCAAGTTTTGTTATACGATATATTATTTTCTTGTTACTAGAATAAATAAATAATAATTATTATTGTATAATATAGTGATGAAAAGCGTAGGTAAACGAAATACGAGACACACATGCCTTCTAAACACACCCACACACACACACACACACACAGTGTATGCAAGTACACGTCGTACGTGTAGGATACATCCCTAAGTTTACAGGACCGTTGCAATGCACGCGGGAAAAGTCACGTGCGACGTGCGTATCAAACGAACTCCGCCGGTGAATCCGTCGAAAGTTTTGTTTATTCGTTTGATTATTCGAAAAGTTTTGAATCAATTTGCGTGGCGGCGAAACGCGCGTATTTTTTCCTCGCCGCAAATATCTGGTACAAGCCATAACCATAATACATAATAATATGTATGTGTTTATACCAGACGCGTACACAAGGGGGGATTTAGGGGTCCCCCCCCCCCGAAATTTCAGGAAAAGTATTCGATATTTAACGAAATTTATGTGGTTTCTATCAATGAGGGGGATATCTATAGATAGGAATATGTTGGTTTCATTAATATTTATTAGTTTATTACTATATTCTTATTATTGACATTTCCAATTTTAAAATTGATACGGTGAATACGCACAGGCCGCATTGTTATCGTAAAATTAAAAATAATAATAATAATACAAATAATGAGAAATAAATAATTTTTCCATTGAAATTATGTAAAATTGTTTATACATAAATATGAAATCATACCCCCCCCCATGTACGCACCTGGTACATACATGTATAAGGAGTATTGCCGCAATTTTACGCTGTAATCACTGCACACGATTCTATCGGTCGCGGAGCCGACCCGAAGTCGTGCGATTATTGTGGTCCATCACAGACTCACGACCACGCGACGACGACGGACGTTGATGAATCGACGATCGCCGCCGGGCCGACTGCTTACATCGTGTCGCCCGACTCGCAGAACACGACATGTTTTCCGCTGCCGGCGTTTACACACCCGTACGGTTAGTTTACACATCGGGAAATATTAATTAGGAAGATAAAATAATATAATTTGACTGCTGCACAGCTTACGAACGAACGAACGGAGGTGCAAGTACGGCGAAGCTTTATATCATTGGTGCCCAACCCCCGGCCCGCGGGCCACATGTGGCCGCGAAGGTAATCTATGTGGCCCTTTTACGAATTTTCTAAAATAAAAACAACTGAAAAAAAGTAAAATAATTACAAAATATTTTTTTTATTAATTTATGCGTTTTTTAAAATACATATTTCAAAAATACAATAATAACGATATAGCGGTAAAACTAAAAACTATACAAAAATGTTTTACACTTATTTTTAATGTGAAATTCGAGCTTGTATTTCTTTGACTAAAAACGAAAAATCTGTTTTAAATTTAAATGTTCATATCCTCAAAGTTGATCAAAGTAATGTGTACCTACGAAGTGGACCTCAATCCATAATCTTTTCAATAGGCAATAAAAGGTATGAAAACAAGTCTAATACGTACTATTATTTTTGTACTTTTTTTTACTTAGTGGCCCGCTGAAGAAAAAAGGTTGGGCATGACTGCTTTATATCGTGATAATATATACGCTCGACTTAATTGCCGCGTCATAAATACCTATATGCACACTGCAGATGTAAATAATTGTGTGTGAGTATGACGCGTGTGTATGATAAAGTATAAAGTGATTTTTTTTGTTTTTATTTTATTTTTTGAGGTCAGTGAACTCGTTACGGTAGTTAAGGGTTGCAGGGGTAAAACGACACGGCCAAAGGAAAACACGTTTCAACCCCCATATTGTTGTCATTCTAAAGTAAAGTATGGGGATGTTTTCTTGTCGCGAGCCTACGCCGGGCTTACTGTAGTTTGAAATCTTTTTTTATCTCTCTCCCCCTCTCTCTTTCTCTCTCTACGTTTTTACTCGGTCTACTGGTCCGGACCCTGCAGATGACCCGACTTTCGTCTGAATTCTTGAATACATGCGGGCTATATTTCATACGTTATAAATCACACAATGTAGCAGTGCTTTTTACGTGAATAAGTTATGTGTACACACACACACACACACACACTTCGCGTGAAACACCTCATTTTATAATATATATTATCATACGAGAAATATGCAAATCGAATAAAAAAAAAATAAATAAAAAAATAAATAATAACGTCTACACCTACGCCCGCAGTGGGTACGTGTATAACGTATTTACATTTGTCTTATTGATTTTGCATGACGTGAAAATAAGCGTGGAGTTTAATGACACATGGGTGTACGTACACGGTACCGTTTCGCATATAATTACGTCCGACGCCATCTTGGACGGCTAATTGTATAAATATGTAATTTATTGTCGGGCCGCATGATATTTTGATCGCGGATCCTGCGGCTGGCCGGCCGCGCTACAACTGTGGTGCACACGTTTCGACTCGGCACGGGCGAACTGCAGCAGTCGAGACCACTGGCGGAAATTCGGTGTAAAAACTGGGGGGGAGGGGCTAGGTTTTTTACCCTCGTAACCTTTTTTGCGAACATATTAAAAAAAAATAAATAAAATAATTAAAAATTAATAACAATTAACTCTTTATGCATAATTTTATTTTATTTATTTATTATTATTATTTTTTCGTATGGCATGGTCCCGGGTTATCCGGAGATAGACCCTAGGGTCTACAGTTCGGATGTTGGTTTGGCAGAATTTCTATTGGGGCACCCGTAGGTTTCTGCCATGCTCCGCACTGGGGGATGGCAGTCTCTTTCCGAAGACAGTTGTTCCCTGTCCAAGCTAGAGAGACTGCCCGAGGCCGGGTTCGAACCGGCGACGGTGCGCGTCCTAACCGCCACCTGAGTCCACTCGGCCACTCCGCCCGCCATAATAATTTTATTAAACACGTAGGAATGCATGAAAAAAAAAAAATAAACGAATTAACTTCATCATTTTTTTTTTTTTTTACATAAAATTCATAAAATGAATTTAAAAAAAACTAAAAACAGGTGATATTTAAGTACTCAGAACTCAATTACTTCAAATAATATAACACGTCGGTTTTTATTTGAAAAACCATCAACTATGTCCTGAGCATATTTAGCATTATATAGTCGAATGTTTTTCAACGCTCGATAAAGAGAGCTCGTTAGAGGGAGGGGGCTTCGACCTCTGCTTTAACCCTTTGGGGGACCTTAGCCTCCCGAAGCCCCCTCGATTTCTGGCCACGGTCGAGACCTACCCCCGACGACGACACCAGACGATGACACGCGCGTTACTTACGTCGTACGTGTATCGTAGGTACACTTGCGATTTCGATATCGGTCGCAGACCGCGTTCTGCGCGTTTTTCATCGTGTTTCGTTGAACTGCGGTCCCGTGGAATACTATATATATTATAACCGTATATATGTAATATACGTATTATAACCGTATATATGTAACCGTATAACAGTGTAATACGGTAGGTATGTGTGTATGTACCTATATATTTATAAATGTGTGTACGCGGCGCGAATATACGTGTCGTGGCGACACGTGCGTTCATTCATATGCACTGAATATTTTAAATCGGAATCCGAAGAATTTGCATTCGTCGGGCGTTTAATACGCACGGTGTGTGTGTGTGTGTGTGTGTGTGTGTGTGTGTGTGTGTGTGTGTGTGTGTGTGTGTGTGTGTGTGTGTGTGTGTGTGTGTGTGTGTGTGTGACTCCGGTGGTGTAATGCGGGTTCGAGACCACGCATAGAAATTTTTCACTCCCAACGTCGTGTCGTATATAATGTATTATTATTATTATTATTATTTAAAGGCCGTGTCGTCGTCGGCGTGCGTCCCGCGAAAACCGTTCGAGTCTTGTATAGTAAATAAACACATAAGATATAACTGTAAACGTATTTTATCATTTCGCACCACGTACGTATGACATACGTACCACATCCATAATATTCCTACTTAAAAAGATTTAAATAAAACAATACTGCAATCAGCGATATTGATAAAATGCACATGGTAAGGTGTGTGATTAATAATAAAAAGACAAGTGGCATTCGGGGACTGCCGCGATAAAGCTATTGCATATTTAATAAATAAGAATTTGATATAATTTAAAATTTTTTTATTATTCTAGTTATTCAGGAATTTGTATCGTAGAAACTATAGGCCTATGATAACTAAAATATGAAACATAAGTTTTTTTTTCTCATGAAATGAGTTTGTTTTGTTGGTATGACAATTCGGTTCGCCGCGCGGTAGACAGAGAGGGGATTACGGGATTCCACAGGTAGTGGTCACGCTTTTTCGTTACGAACATTTTTTTTTTCAGTCACTACACCAGACCTGCGATAAAAGCTATGCAATAGCTTAAAAATAATAACGTACAAATATTGTACATATAATTATGACGTATAGATTTTCAAAATACATAATATAGGAATGCTACAAGACTACTGCAGAAGTCCCGTTTTAACACAAAATTAAAACATTCCAGTTGAATAACATCGTTGTTATTATCAGCAAAAGTCTCTTTTCGACATCAAACGATGAGTTTAGCTATGGTTTATAAATGTATACAAAAAAATTGTGTTCGAAAAGAATGTTAGAAGTCCTCTTTTGACATTTAGCGATTCATATATTATTATGTACGACAACGTACGCCGTGTCACAACGGCTTTTCGATAAAGTTCAAAAACGAGAAAAATTAAAATAAGCCGTCGTGATCGAAAACCCAAAGCGCGTGATAATATTAATATGTGAAAACGTAACGGAAAATAATATGATGTCGAACGGTTTTGAGAAAAACTAAGGGTTTAAATCATTCCGTAACGAAGGATCGATCGATTTTCGTCGTCATATAATCGATCGTTCGTTGATGATACACTAGCTATTATTAGAGCCACGTCGGATAATAACAATAACGTGTGAAATGAGAGGGCGTTTTGAAAAGAATTCGTAACGTAGGTGAGTTTAACGCGAGAGGGGTTCTACGTATATACGTATATTATAAACGAATAATAACCTCTCGCGTCGTAATATTTCTACAAGAAAGAATTTTTTTATTATTTTTTTTTATTTTAAACATTCCTACTTTTTGCTGAACCTACGTTGTTGTAACACACATAATATTATACAGTGAGCTTTCAAAAAAAACAAAAAAAAACGTAGGCGGAGAGTAGAATTTACCTGCGTTCGGTTCATCAACAACCGGGTCTATTCGCACCCGTTTCGGCGGTTATATACTAATCAGTTAAGCAAGGACTTTCGTGCACTAAAAAATTATCAAATATGTATTTTAAAATATGCACTTATGCATCAAAAAATTAAAAATATGCGGTTAAATACGCCCTTAAAAAATTAATGTTATTATTATTCTACATTAAGTTTTAACTAGATTTATTTTATCAAATTGATTTGGAATCTTTTTTGAATGTTGGATCCCGTTCTTCATAATTATTATTTTGCGTCTAATAAAACAAAAGAGGTATTTTTTTTTTTTTGAAATAATTGATGAATTATTCTCAAATATTTACCTTACCTAAACTAGAATTGCACTGAATTATTGACATTTCTTTGATATTTGCAAATAGCAGAGAACGTACCACATGTACCTACTAATCGTTAAATAAAAATACAAAAATAGATATACTAAATACTGACCATAATTATTATTTCAAGATAAAATTTATCTTTATCGTTTTTATAAGTTTATAACGAATTTTTGACCCTGATTCATGAAAAATATTCACCAAAGCGCTTGATTTTCGATAAACCATCAAAATATGCACTATAAAAGCTTAAAATATGCTCTTATAATCAAAAATATGCCCCTTAAACCGAAAAATGTCCAAATATGCAAAAACATGCACTAAAAACTTTAAGTATTTCATTGTAAACGTTATGAAATGTATTTTGTACTTAACGAGCATACGATAAAGTTTACCGGAAAAAATATGCAAAAAACACTGCAAAACCCCCTACCTCTACGCTGCTGTGATTTTGGCCGAGTGTGCGTTGCGGCGAAACGAAAAAACCGTAAAAATCATTATTATTACCTATATTATTATATATGGTTTCGTCGTGGTCCCGGCCGGCCGGTTCCTCCGCCCGCAAACATTCGGCGTGCGATAAATTTACGCACACACACACACGCCTACACACACCTATACACACCGGTCACCGCCGCCATAGTGGCTCGTTATTAAATTCACACACACACACACACACACACGAGCTTACGATCATTTTCGGGGCGCGCCCGCGACGATTTATGCTAAGTCCCGCGACGTTTTCATTTGCCGCCGCGGCCTTTACGACCGTGGGCGCGTGTACCGCTGGACCGCGGCCAACAAATCGGACTCCGCCTTTTTCGGATATCCGTTGACCAACGATTAATGTGCGCGCGTCGTGTGTCCGACCGAGGCCGGCCCGAACACAATCGACGCCTGGACACGACACCGTGACAATGACGCGTACGCGCGACGACGACGATTCAAATTAATTATTAATCGTCGTCGTCGGACCGATGAGGTTACGGCCTTTGAAACGCGCGCCGTACGCGGGTGTGGCGCCGCGGCGTACCTGAGCTGTCATCCGAGGCCTTTGTGCGCACGCCTTTTTCCCGTCCGATCCGCCAAACGACCGTTTGGCGGACACGTTATCACGGGGTACGACGATAAAAACGACAAAACACCTCTCTCCGTCGTCGTCGTCGTCGTCGTCGTCGTCGTCGTCGTAGTCGCGTTCTGTCGGCAGCTGTTTGTCTTATACGAGCGGATCCCGACCTGGGGGTAATCAATGATTTTAGTACAATTTTATATACCTATTTGACAATTATTAGGAATAATGTGAGTTTGAGAACATGAAAAAATCGTTTATCGTGCAGTGCAATCATTTTTAAGGTATACAATTTTTTTTAAATTTCGATAAAATTGCTCGCAGGTTCATAAAAATCCGGCCAAAGTTTCGTCCAGTTTAACCTAACCATCCAGTTTTATTTTATATTTAATATTTTTTCAATTACATTTTTAATTTAAAATTTTTAATATTTTAAAAATTGTATTTATAATTGTACCCAATGTCATTTTCTAATTAAATAAATAAGGCGTTATCACTACTTATACCATTAGTATTTTTTTAAAGTTAAAAGTCAATATATAAAAATATTTTAAGTGCAATTTTTAAACGTAATTTTGGGTATTTTTTAGTGTAATAACGCAATAAAATTTTAAAGATTTTTAGTGCAATAACTTCCGAGCCCTAAGATTAGTAATCATCCCTCAAGGGGTAAAAGAGGACTTTTTTAGGGGTAAAAACTAGAATATATTTTATTTTTTTTTTTTGTAAACTTTATATTCAGTATTATGCATGGAGAAATAAACATAAGACTACTGGCCGTGGCAAACAGATGCTACTTTGCTCTGGCAAACCTATTCGGGTCAAAATTAATAATAAAAAAAAAAAAAAAAAAATGAATAAAAAAAAAATTAAAATTAAATAAAAATTAAATGTTAGCTGTGTGAGACCAGTCGTTTCGTGTGCATGTGCCATAGAGATCAGCAGTGGCGGTTTTTTTTCATCAATTGATGACGTATATCATACCGAAAATGTCGCCAATTAGGACATTGTGACAGTGTTGTTCCTGGAAAACGATGACCAAAAGACGACAGGAAATCATATCATTGCCTATAGTTAATGTTATCGTTTCCCAAAGACGGCTGGAAATGATCGAAATCGTTGTGTTATATTAATTGTGATTTTATAGTTATTCATCTAATAGTATTTTATTATTTATTTATCAATATTAATGATTTAGTACGTTAATAAATGAGTTAGGTAAAAATCTATTTTTTATAGGTTTTACATGTATTACTTGTTTTTAGAGGCATTTAACAGTGCATATTTTCGGTGCTAATTTACAGGCACGTCGATCGGTATTACATTTTGTTTTAAAGTGGCATCTGGTAAATCCTCTAGCCCTATGAAATGATGTCCGAAATCGCTGCCTCCCGTGGTGAAATTTCTTTTTTTTTTTTCATTAAACCTGCCAACTCTAAAATAGCGAACAGATCCAAAATATTTGTTTCGCGTGGATTTACTTCCGATCTCGTATGCAAGTAATTGAGAAATCCGAATATTATATGAATAACGAATATTACGATTACATCGTCTGATACATTCAGGAAAAGACGACAACCATTACTCGGTGAAGATATCATTTCCTAACTGTTACGGGAAAACTCATAATTTCCTTGGAATCGTCATCTTTTTTACTGAATCGTCAACATTTCCGGAAACATATGTATGAATAAGAAATTCACGTTTAGAAAACTAATATTCGCGATGAACAATGTCAAGTATTAAGCGTTTCATTAATTATATGACAAAAAATAAAAAATAAAAAATGTACTATGTTCCTAATAAACGTAAACAGTGCTAATCCATATGAAATGGCATTCGTTTATTTCAGAACCAAATGAAAACAACACATACGATATCGATATTATGTATACACAGCTGATATACGTCCAAAAAGACGAAAAATGCGATGTTTTGATATCGTATTATAAAATAATTATGACGGGCAGTGTCTCATAGTTTCAACTGCAGTATTTTATTACTAAGGATGCATATACTTAAACGTTATATGACGTACACTTGCGAAGATATCGTGAGAAAATCGTTTACTGTCCGACTGTATAAGCTATTTAGATTATTTCCATTCTTCCGTGAGCACTGAGATTTAAAAATTATAATCTGTACGTCGTATAACAAAAACGAAAAAAAAAAAAGAAGAAAAATCTCTATACTTAAGAATCGAAGAAGTAAAAAAAAAAAAAAATTACTTAAACAAAAGAGCACACACGATGGACGTGTATAATGAAAATAAATGGTAATAATTGAAGAAAATGATTTGTGATATTATATATATATATATATAATATCAACGATGACTGACGGCATAAAAAAGAAAAAAAAGAACAATCGAACGGGGGGGGGGGGGAATAATATTGTCTTAAGACTTAAATCATCGACTAATTGGATGGAATTCTCTGTGTAGTCTTTGATACGTCATTTTTTTTTTTCATACGCTTTAATCCCGGTTCTTTTTATAAGTTCAAGCGTGCAGGACATTTTATTTTTTTTTTGTCATAAAGTTTATCGCAAGTATTCATACTTTATACTCGCGGTACTGTATCACAATCGATTCGGTTTGTTCTTCCGGCCAAAAAAGGTATTTTTTTCGTTTTTTTTTTTCTTCCGCGCGTGCCTCTTTTATAAATACTATACAGTAATTTTATATTCGTGAACATGCACAAAACGTATACACCAACGACTCGGCCGTATACTCTCGACCTGACGCGCGCGTTCGCCGAGAGTTGTTTTTAAAAATAATTTATTAACATTTCCAGTGGATTTATTGTGACACGTTCACAGAGTTTTTACCAATAAACAACCATTGCCACCATGAAAGTCGCGTGTAATGTACTTTTGTGTGAATATAGTAATTAATTCAACGCTAAATACCTTGTTTTTAAACAACCCAGGATATCATATTTTCAGATAAATCATTTTAAAATGACACGCGCATTTTTCTACGTATAATACACCAAACCTATAAAATAATAATAATAATAATAATAAAATATAATAATATACAAACACTAACGAATTTCACATTCATTATGCGAAATCGTTTGTAACCGTTGAATCGTGTTTTTTCTCCTTTTCTCTGCACACTCTCGCATCTCGATCCGGTCGACTCGGATACGCGGACGTTAATAAACTGATAATGTTTTTGAAAAAAAAACAAAAATTTAATAATTATAATAACAACACCGCTATGAGCCGTCGAGCGTGAAGCGATATAATTCATTACTTCAGAAAAACGAATTTGGTTTATTTCGTTTTCGGCGAATATACGGTAGGAATTGAATTCGTGCTCATTATACTATACGTACTGTACGCGATAGTTACCCATACGCGTCATTCGAAAAATTATCATTTTCTCGGCGATAAATCAAACGGTTCGCATTTAGTGCGCGCGATTTTAGTGTTTTGCATAATATTTCTGCTGTGTTTATATATATTATTTTTGTAAATTTTTTTTAATACCGTACCGAAAATTCGAAATATTTTCGTTTTTTTTCGTATCGCATTAATGCGTGAGTGTGTGCAGTCGCATCACACCGTCGTCGCCGTGATATATTACACGACGTTATGTTATCCGACTGCACGTTTCTATTTTTTTTCGACGTCAGAAATTCATTCGGAAAAAAATCATTCCCGTTCCCTCGTCGCGTTTTTCGCGCGGCGTACGGATTTCGAACGGATTTCCTCCGTAGACAATTATTTTCTTTTGACAAAACCGTCGCCACACGTCGTCGTCACAGTCGCACAAGGGCGCCGTGGAAAGTCGCCGCGCCGCCGGGGTGTGTGCGAGAAAAAGACTTTCGCAGTGTTTTTTTCCGCTAAATAAAATCGCATGTCGCGAATATATGTTACATGTGTATACGTATATGTGCGTACGACTGACTCGACTAATACACTCGCGACGACGGTTAGAAAACTTTTACGGGAAACCTAACCGCGTCCGATTGTCGCCGCTCTTACCACGATCCGTGTGTGTGTGTGTGTGTGTGTGTGTAAAATGAAATCGAAACGGACACGCCGGAAACGGAAGTCTGTGTCATATTATTATGTATCGAAACACGATCCGTGCGCACCGAGTGCTGTTCGCGATATCGATACAGGACGTGTCGCAAACATAATGATATTCCGATTTAACGTCGAAATCACAATAATAATCGTAGAATCATATAGCATATCCTGATCGCAGAAGTGCCATTTTTAGAGGCGACAGGGTGTATTTTAGCAACTCGATTTGTTTTTTTATTGGAAAGTCACGGGATTTACTAACAGGCCGATGATCTATGGATACGGGCTGTACGCGTACCAGTTCCGTATTATATATAGTGTAATGTATGAATCGTATACATTTTTTTGGTTATTAATTAAATTATTTTATTGTATTGATTTGTTTATTTGCTTAGTTTTGTTTATGTTACTTACTCATGTCTCATTTAATTATCTAATTTGTTACTGTATACTGTTTACTAAAATATGTAACCCACGCCGAGATATAATGTCTTATGCAATAATAATAATAATAATAATAATGCGAATTGTAAATTTCGATATTGTGTTCACCGTTCGCATTCACTATTACACGTTCACAAGTAAGCAATGCCTAGAATAGCTTACAAATTACTTAAACTTTTTTTTTTAAATCAAGTCGTGTACAGATAAATATGTATTTAAATGAAATAATATGAAATATTATTGTACATGTATTTCTCTCTCTCTCTCTCTCTCTCTCTCTCTCTCTCTCTCTCTCTCTCTCTCTGTTTACTTTCCTTTTATTTCCACTTTAAGTTTATGGTTTTTACTCTATGAATAATAAATATATTCATAAGACTCCAATTTCACCAATACGAGGTTTTACCCCAGTGGTGATCTGGGCCGATTACTTGTAATACAATGTACCTATATTTAAATATTATTATTTTAGTAGTAATGTATTATTTTTAAGACATTTTTACTACCTATTTTAACTTTAAACCATGTTCAAACTGTTAGTCAAACTGTTGGTCAAATAAATTATTATTATTACTATTACTTGTGTACATAAATGTTTCTCCGCGAGCGTGAATCTCAAATTCTCAAATAGAAATTTGTGATTTTATAAAAAAAAATAGACGTTTTGCACACGGATTTGTTTATTTTATAATTAACTCACATGTATCCTTTTGATTATTTGACCAAGATGGGTGTAGTTAGTGAAAATAAAAGAAAACGCGTTAAATTTTCTGGGATGTGGATCAAGCAAGTGAATTCGATCGTCTAATGCGTTTAATGTGATTTAATTCATCGAGCCGATGATAAATATCTTCGAGCTTAGCGAATTAGTTCGTGTGTGTGTAACACTATTGTACATTACCAAAGGAGATAGAGAAGAGGGGGACAAAGTTTCCGGTGACTTTCTTTGGTGCACGGGCTTCTTGCGTGCCCTGAAAAAAAGTCTGGCTACGCCTATGTGTAAAATTATTATGTCCTCGTGGTACTCTTTGTATCGAACACGGTTTCACCGAGCAATGAGAATTTATTGTGTGTGTGTGTGTGTGTGTGTGTGTGTGTGTGTGTGTGTGTGTGTGTGTGTGTGTGTGTGTGTGTGTGTGTGTGTGCGTGTGTGCGTGAGTGCAGGCTCGCCCACGTCCAAAACAGATATAGGAAAGACACGCGCGCGCGGTTTATGGCGGCGTCTTATACGTCGTCGTCAGTTGTGCAAACTTTTCGGCGACCCTTCGTCGGCGTCGGCAAAGAGTCGGCGTGGCGATGGGACGGCGGGGGCGAGTGTGCAGGAACCGCCAAGTAAGGTCTCGAATGTGATTTGGAGGATTAACACGCCGCCGCCGCCGCCGGTGGTCTCCGCGCGTAGGGCGAACGGAATAAATCCTGATAAACCGACCCGAATTAATCCGCAAACAAAACGGAAGAGGGTTATTTACAAAATTTATAGATACTCGTATATAGTGTAAATAAATATATATATATATATACGTGTATGCGTGTGCGTTTAAATGAGACCGCCGCCGCCGAGTCGGACACAGTGAAACCGTATATACGTATGTGTAATGTATGATAATTTACGGAGGGAGGGAAGACGAGAAAAAAAAAAGGAAAAAAAAAAACGTCACTTGCGATTTATGTTTTCGACAATCTCCGAGTACGGCGTGCGAGTAAACGACTAGGATCGACCGGGCATTATACGAATTACGAGGACGTTAACGTTAGGGACGTAGGCGTATGGGATTTCGCGGTTTTTTGTGCAAAAATTACAAAAATTACCATCGTATCTGATCGCGCGTGGTTGTCGCGTTTGGCGGCGCGTCCTCACGTGGGGGGACGTCTTATGGGGGGGGAGGCTGAGAGGGTTTCAGCCCCCCCCTAAATCTAGGAATCGTTTATGGAGTCTACCTATCACGACCTGTCAGATCGTAAATCGTTAAAGTTCAATATCATTTTTTAAAGGATTATTAGTAACAACGAACAAGTTGTTCGTGTAATGTGTCTGACGATTTTGATCGTAACGATTATACCTTTGAGTTCGGTTTGATAGGCTGAATTGGAAAATTTCAGTTGGACAATATACCACAGCCCCCTCTCCTCCCCCCAAAAAAAAATCGAAATACGCCCCTGCGTAGAGGGAAATAAAAACGGATTCGACTCGAGCATCGATCACGAAAAAAAAAATCATGTCGCTGAGTTAGTTATTTATTTTAAAAAGTTAATTATTTATTTTCATTTAAAAATTTTTGAATTGTGTACAATATACATGTAACTAACAGATATGTATAAAACTTAATATTCTATTTGTTCTATTTGTGAATATGACTCAGTGATCTGGTCTCCTTACACGTCTGTTGCTAAATATGAAATTGAGAAAATCCAACAAAAATGTTTACGTTTCCCCTCATTTAAATGTTCCGTATCAAGAGAACCTCATTCTTCATATACCCCACTTGTAACATTTCTATCCCTCGAAACTCTTGAACAACGTCGTTTACGTTTAGATTTATATTTCGCATAATATATAAGCTCTTTGCAGGTAATTTAGTCTGTCCTGTTTTCTTAAGTCGGTTCTCTTTCCTCATAACACTCGGTCTAGAAACACATTTTATATAAACACAGAAACAACTAATTATGCAAGCAACACACCCCACAACAGAATAATTATGAAAACCATAAATGAATTAAAAATAGATCTGTTCATATCACCGAGCTTTAAATTGTTTAAAATGTATTGTGATTCCATTCTTTGTGACACATAGCTACAAGCATTATACCTGTAATTAGGTACCTATCGTATATTGTGTCTTCGTTAAATTTTTACTTTTTCTGTTTTTGTAAATTAATATTATTATTACGAACGAATGTTATCCTCTTATGTATTGGGCCTGGCCCGTTTGAAATTTAAATAAATAAAGAAATAAATAACATCAAATACAAAAATGATTGTCTCCGTAAGCTAGGTTTGTTGTGGAGACAAGAGTTCTTATATTTAGATACTACATATATTAGCTATATAGATTATATTTTATTACTAATGAAGTCGTTATGATTAGTACAGTAATATTATAAACTTATCATAAAATTATACGATTTGAGATAATAAAAAATATAAATTTTATGAATTACAGAATAATGTAACAATACGACTAGATTACAATAATAATATTATGATTATCTAAGTTGTAGTTTAATTTTATTATTTACTATTTTTTAATTTTTTTTTATAAAATTGGAACGTTGTAAACAAACTAACATCTATATTTAATTCCATTGCCATCTCAATTCCCGCATTGATGGGGTTTCTTTTCCCAAATTCCGTTCTAAACTCAGTAATTAAATACATATTAGTTTTGTTCTTGTACAGTTGCGCCATGATCATGTTTAAATTTAAATTTTTGAACACCAAGAAGAAACAAATTTAATTATATTTGTCGTGTGTATAATTGAGTTAAATTTATAAAGTTACGTTCTTCATATAATAATACCGTATTCATCCTATAATGTTTTTTAAAAGATGTTTTAATAAGATAATTTATAGTGGTTTCAAGTGACTTAATATGCACATTATTATAGACACCCTCCAGCCTCCAATACCATAAGAATAAAATATAGATTGAGCCATAGCTTTGAAAAACATTCTAATGGTGGTTGATGAGAGTGTGTTACTGAGGGTTTTAAATTTATAGAACAACAATCTTATTTTTCCAGTTATATTAACGACACGATTTTGCCATTTAAGATTAGCATCTATAGTAATACCTAGACGTTTAATTTTTTGGACTTGTTAGCGCAATTACAATTATTATTACTGTTATCACTAATAGCAGCCGTTGCATTTATATTAAATTCATCACGATTTATTTGATGTGCCTCGAGATAGTTATTTCCAGTAAGCGGCAATTTATCGATACCAAAATGTATAAAACAAGTTTCGGTCGAATTAAGTTCGAGTAGGTTATATTATATCAAACCAGGTTTTAATGATGCTTAATACACGGGTAGATTTATTATGAATATTATTTTTATTGAAGTCATCAACAATAATAATTGATGTGTCATCAGCAAAACAGAAAATAGAACCATAGACACACGCACAAATAGGTACCTACGCGATAAATACGTTTACCGGAAGTAAAAGTTGTACCCAAGACGCGTCGGGTCAGGTTACGGCACGGTGAGGTATAGCTTGGTACACTATACCATACCGCGGAACAGTATATTATTATAGCGCAAGGGTCATACGTCCGCACAAAGAGAGTATTAAATCACGTCGCACCAACTATGGACAAAATAATCCACTTGATTGACTCCTTACATTAGGAAATTCATCGAATTACCTACGACGGAATTATCTGAATCATTAGTTCTGTCCAAGTATTGATAATTTTATTCAACTTAACTATACGATTATATCATACATTTAAATCATTTTTTTATACGACGTATTGTTAACAATGTATACCAGATGTACTTGAGCCTACCACGTGTTTATCCGAATAAATAAATAAATTATACGATATTATATGGACGAGATGTGTTGAAAAAATTCATATAAATGAAGAATTTGAGAACATTTTTTACTATAGTGTTCTCTCGTTTTTAACTGTTTCATTGTTTTTTTTTTTTTTTTTTTTTAACTTTTCATTTTCACTATTATCTTTCATTCAATAACGCAAAAATGAACGATGAAATAAAAATACTGTCCTATGTCGTCGGAATTCGGTCTAAGTACCACAAATTCGACTTATTAGGTTCTTAAGTTTATTAGAATGGCAACTATGGTAAAGTAATGATTTGAATAATACAAAAGAAAATATGTATTTATTTTATTTTTTTGAAAAAAGTCTTTTTGGTTCAACAATTATAAAGAGTTGGAGTAATTTCAGATTTACAGTAACAGAGGGGAGAGAAAGTTGATTTACGACTATACTATTATACTTAAACAAAACGTTTAAATCTTTCAAACTATTAAAAATTCAAATATTGACATTTAAAAATATTTACATTTATATACGTATTCACTTTCATAACCTTAATTCTCGAATGGCGATCGTGATTTAAGCGAACTATGAATTTCATAAATAATAATAATAATAAAAAAAAAAAATAAAAAAAATATGGTTCTCGTAAAATATATAACCGGGTACCTATAGTTCTACTAACTTTTTAAATTGTACGTGAAATAGAATTTAAATCTATTCATTATACCGCGTTCAAAAATTGGGCGACGAGCACGTTTAAAAAATCATCATAATTATTTACACTTGACAAAACGCTCGCAAACCGAGGAAATCGTATTATGCGTAATAACACACGTTTGTTACAAACACGACCTTCGCACTGTATTCATGGGAATCTCGTGCGCCAACGACGTTTCCAGTTTTCCGGGACGACAGTTCGGGCGACGGCGATTTAGCGCCCCGACCGTACCGTAAAAACAGTATAATATAAAATACGTACACACACACACACACACACGGGTCTGTTCATTTTCCGTTCCAATTACTGTTAGATTCATTATATAATGAATAAATAAATAAATACATGTATACATCGATTAAATCAATAATAATATTAATGTCGATGAACATTTGAAATTTCGATTTCTTTTTAGAATTTTCAGAATGTCGAATCCACAAATAAAAAAAAAATAAAAAAAAAAATCGAGTCTAATATAATAACATATGGCAAAACATAGTTGCACAACGATTATCCTAATCCGCGAGCACTACGTGTGTGACATAAACAATTTAATAAGCCCGAGAAAAATTTATAAAACGTTAAAAAAAAAAACAGAAAAAAAACATTTTTACTCGTTACACGTCTCGGACGGTGCGTCTGTACACGTTACAGCCGAGAACAGGTACGCGCGTGTGAGTGTGTGTGTGTGTGTGTGTGTGTGTGTGTGTGTGTGTGTGTATTATATCATACTCGTATATATAGGCATTATATTCAATTATACGCGTTCGGCGGTCCACGGAATTCCTCGACATAATCGGTGTGTTCGAAAATCAATAAGTCAAGACGTGTTGAAACGCATCCATTAGTTCCGAGCCCACGGAAAAACGCGTCGTCCAGATCCGTTCCGCCGATTTACGAGTGTTTTGGAACGGACGGTGTTTCGTTTTTGTTTTGTTTTTTTTTTTTGTCTCAACCCCCCGACATGAAAAAATAAATATAATAATAATAATATTAAACTCTGCGTTCCCATCGTTGTTTAAAATGTGTCCACGATAAAAGGCTCACGAGACGATTAACGATTTACGAAGAATATAATAAATGATAATAAATCACTTTATGCGGACGATTATACGACATTATTCATAATAATAATAATAATATTAATATTAATATTAATAATATGTTATACACGTTGCAGGACGGCTCTGTGGCAGCGCGGAGGCAACGTGTGGAGGACGCCTAGCCGCCGTAACATTAAGTAAGTCGGGACGATCGTTTACGGTTCAAAATTTTAAAAAGAAATCAAATTTTTCCTATCTTACTTTTCTCAACTTCAGAGATAACATTTTTCTACTGCAGTCGTCTCTCGTGACTTGAGCCCACTCGAACGGCGTACCAATATAGTTGAGGGAAGTATTCGAAATTAAAATTACCAGAAAAAAAATTAAATAAGTACTCCGAAAAAAAAAAAAACATTAAATCAATATTAAAATCTCGTTAGAGGTCACTGGTGTGAACTTCTTTGTCGTCCTAGAAGCCCGAGTCCAGTTATACAGGTAATATTATCGCACAGCACGCGTTAGTGTAGTGTAGTGTAATTACGATTGCGTTCCGGCGCAGACGAAGCGTACGCTTTTCCGCCGCAGTAAGTATAATAATAGTGATCTCGTCGATCGTTTTCAATGATCGATAAAGATCGACTTAAAAGGATCGATGGCGGGGTAAACGGTGATTACGTGACACGATAACGGAGCCAGGAATTACGCGACGTCTCGTGACGAATCGCTCGTTTTCGCTCGACAGGAGGTTTGTCGCGAAAACGTTAAATCCATACTCGATTTTATTTTTATTTTACGCAGGGGTTTTCAGCCTTGGATTGTTCTTTTATTTTTTATTAATTTTTATTTTTTTTTTTCGTTACACTCGTACGAGGACGTCCGTACAATATTCGTACAGACGGTATATTACGCGTCGTCCGACTGGATTTATTTATTACACGTGCGATATTATTATTATTATTATATTCTATACTCTCTGTTCGGACGTGGACGACGTCGACGGCACGGCGTCCCTGCTCAGGTGTATCGTCTCGTGCTCGTGCGTGCGTACACGTCGTAATCGCCTTGTGAGTGGTGTACTCGCGCGGACGCGGACGTGCTACACGGCGGGCCATGACGACGCGATAGGTGACGACGACGACGTCGCGGTCGTCTCGCGTTTAACGTGCGTGCGTGAGCGTATCGAAAGTCTGCAGTTTTCTCGGACGCACGTATATAATAACAATAATAATAATAATAATAATAATAATAATAATAATAATAATAATAATAATAATAATAATAATAGTAATGATACAGTCGACTCTCGATAATTCGAAATTGACGGGACTGCTGAAAAACTTCGAATTACCGAGAGTTCGAATTGTTGAGTAGTTTGAAATAACGAGAGGGCAAAAAAAAATTCAAATTACAGAGAGTTAAGGAAAAATTTTGTTTTTTATTATTGTATACATACAGTCGACTCTCGATAATTCAAACCTTCAATAATTCGAAACCTTCGGTACTTCGAAGTAAATGCTCGATTGTATAGTAAATTATTAACAGAAAGATTATAAAAATACAGATAAAATACGTTTGGTGAATATATACTTCGAATTGCCGAGCGTTGAACGGATGATCCTTCGAATTGTCACGTGTTAGTGGCCATTTTTCCCAAAATTAAATTTCGAAATACCGAGTGTACCTAAATGCATTGTTTTTATTCGAATTACCACGTCATTTTCAAGGGACCGAGCATTCACTTCGAATTACCGAAGATTTCGAATTATCGAAGGTTTGAATTATCGAGAGTCGACTGTATTTATAATAATAATAATAATAATTATAATAAATCGACCAGCTGCAGGGCCTCCATAGTCAGAGGACTACGTAGTTATGTCTCACCTTAGACAGTGGTGTAGTCGAGGGTACACGGCGTGCGCCCACCTTCTAGTTTTCTGTTTATGCGTGTACCCGTGACGAAAATCATGGTCCACAGTGACACGGCCCGTGCATGCACATTACGTCGGTTTATGCGGCCGCCGGGCCGAATATTATCAACCGTCCGACTTATTTCGCGACAAGTTCTGTCGAAAATACACCTTCCCACTACGAACATACATGTACGTGACATGTGGTTGCGATCGGAAAGTTGGACAGCACGAGGAGGTGGAGGGACGCGGTGATTTTTCACGCGAGAGTATATTATAATGTGTATATACATATATTATATGGTTATAACCATATAGTTTGAATGAAAAGAAAAAAAAGTGAACGAAAGAGAGAGAGAGAGAGAGAGAGAGAGAGAGAGAGAGAGAAAAGTACTGCACGGTCATCTCGAGGAGGTGAAAAAAAAACACGATGGACCGGGAGACGGGTACGCCGGGACAAAGTGAAGACCATTTCCTCTTCTGTTGACGCACGCGCGTGCGCGCACAAAGACCGTCCTGTACATATAAATTATAATATAAATTTATAAAAGCGTATTACGCCGCTGCCCGTCTCACGAGGTACACGCGATTACATCCGAGTCGAGTGCTGTGCACACAACTCTTGTACCTATGTGCACACGTACTCACACACACACACACACACACACACACACACACACACACACACACACACACACACACACACACACACACACACACACACACGCACACCAACACACATTAACACACTCGTATGAACGAGTACTCGACTCGCACACAGTAACGGCTACGACGCAGCACAGTGTGTGAGTAGTAGCATAGTGGTCGTAGTCGTGTTGGCGCGAGAGCCAGTCGATCGTTATGTGAAAAGTCACCGTCCGTGTTTGCGTTGACGCAGACGAACCGGCAGCATCGACGACCGTATTATACATATATATATATATATATATATATATAATAAATAGTATATATATGTAATGTGTATTATGTATTCCAATATTGAAGATTGACCGAACAAAACCAGCTGTAGCAAAACTTTTTGAAATTGTCGGTACCTTGGAACCCAAATACATAACTTATTAATGCCCAATAATATTTCAAATATGACTTAACAAATATTCAAAAAATATATTACTCATTGGGTTCTCTATATGAACACGATGTAAGCCAAAACAACTATATAAACCTTTTATTTACTTATTTACTTATTTACTTATTACTTATTTACATATCTAAATTATTAATATTACATTTTTATGAATATTATTTTATTTTCATTCGTCATTTCTCTTGTTCAAATAATAGTCATTAAGATTTCGAATCGTATCTAAAAATTGAACATTTGTAAACAATATGACTCCTAGGCCTCCTGACACGAGTGCCGTCTCAGCGAGGCCTTGTCATCATTATGTTATGATAAAAATAAAAATAAAAATAAATATGAACTCTAGTGCACTACATATAACTACGCGACGACTAGTAACGAGGCGTTTATTATTCGGAAAGTCCGCGCGGTGCACAATGGACTTCGTTAAGTCTTTATCTCGGCCCCGAGTGTGTGTGTGTGTGTGTGTGTGTGTGTGTGTGTGTGTGTGTGTGTGTGTGTGTGTGTGTGTGTGTATTCGTAGTATGTAAACGTGCACATTATTTCGTATTTCGTAGGTATTTCATTGTATTTCGTTGATTTTAAGTCCGTCAAACCCACTTTTCGCACCGCGTTCTCGCCAGCGCCCTTTTGTCTCAACGTTATGATAATACAGTGAAACCTCGGTATCTCAAAGTCGCAAGCGTCCAAAAAAAGCGAAAAAAAATCGACATATCGAAACTTCGAGTTACCGAGGGAATTAAAAACATTCTTTGATACGATATCCCTCGTAAAGTTGCATAAAATCAATAAAAAACCTAAAGATCCGCTCTTTAGTGATTACTATATTCTAGACGCACACATTATTCTATAGTTTTCAATAAGTGTCGTCCTAATATCCGGTGCTGTCGCAACACGACGATGTAATATGTCGATATCATACACGCTCACCCGACGGACGTTGTTTCTCCTCGACATCCGTCCCGTTTTCAATCCGACGACGTCGTTATTTATTTTATTTTATTTGTCGCGTCGCCGGCATCCGACGTCGTCGTTAATACGCAGAACACACGTTACGCGATAAAACAATTTCGCGTTCAGTCCTTCGGCCGTAATAAGACGTGTACGCGGCGTATAAACACATAATATTATGTATATAAATTTGTTTACTACGAGCGCGTGCGTGTGTGTGTGTGTGTGTGTGTGTGTGTGTGTGTGTGTGTGTGTGTGTGTACGTGCGTCTACGTGCACCGAAGTTATTATATTAGGGTTTTCTCCGTCCCGCCGGCTCAATAGTTCTGTTTGTTGCGAAATTCGTACGGCGTACGACGCACGGCCGTGTAAGTTGTTTATGGTTATAATGAACTTTGTAACACACCTATACGTATAAAATATTATCCCCCTTCGGAACGCTATTGCTCCCGACGCGACGCGCCGGCATTCATCAAATTTAATGTACTGTGGAATTATTTTTTCCACCAAAAGACCACGGCCGCGGCGGAGAACACTCGTAATTATTACAAACGTGACGTCTCATTTACAAAGTAACACGTGACCGAATAATTATGCCGTTCGTACGGAAGACGAAAATATAATAATTAGATCGGATATTAACGAGTTTTTTTTTTTGTTTTACGTGATTTACACGTCTTGAAAAGTGTCGAATTTTTTTTTACGAGAAACGATTCGTTTTTTTTCCTCGACTCGTCGTATTGTGTTTATAGGACGAAAAAAAATCTTAATTACTCGTATACCGTATATTAAATAATATACACACACACACACACATACGTCATGTGCTATCGGTACAATGCGTATACACTGTAAACACAAGGGGCTAATCATTATAGAGCTACGAAACGGCTATTATTCAAACCAAAAAAAAACAAAAATGACTTTATTTTTAATTGGTTTACATTTCTCTACCTCATGAATATTAAAACGAATAAAACCCTCTTTGTAACGTTTTTCGTACACTAATTAATAATCGTATTATCAATATTTTAATTTTTTTTTTTTAATTTTTTTTTCTAATTTCGATTTTCAGTAACGAGAACGATTTTTTTTTCGCGTTTCACGGCACGGATCGACGAGTGTGGAATCACACCGAGCGTCGCGTATGAATTCCGTTTGGTCCTACGATGAATTATTCAAAACAAAATACACGCATTGTTTTGCATAAGTAGATCAGAGGATCGAGACCAAGTCACCCCGAAGTGATGAGCTGTTATTGTTCCGTTCGCGCGCGCGCGCGCTCGTCATCTACTTTTATTTATGGACCAATTTAATTTGTTGCGACGCACACGGCGGGCTATATATATGTAATATTCGACGGGATCGCCGTGCCCTATGAAATATGGAAAAAGTTTCGGTTTCCGCGCGGGAATAAAATATGTGTGTGCGCGGCCGAATGCCACTGCTTATTATTATAGCGAAACGCTTCACGGCCATCCCCCAGCGTCGTCGTATCGTCGTGTAAAGTCGTGACGACGGAACAAAACACCGACCGACGTTTCGGGCAGGTGCTAAAACAGTTAAAACAGCTCACGGGCCCCTCTGAGATGAGGCTTTAAAGCCGTTTAAAAAACAATTTTTCTATAGATAATAAATTCGACAGATTGGACGCATTTTAATTTTGATATTCGCCTTGTTCGACGTGTTTTCGGTCTGAAATATTTTCTTTTTTCTCTTTTTTTTTTTTAATTAAATTAAGCTTCGGCGCCCACGACCATTGGCATACAGTGGGTTTCAAAGGTTCACATTTTCTTAAGATACATTATTTACATATTTTATATCTTCTCCTTTCTTCTGTTGTTCTTATAAATTAATTTTAACGTCTAATATACCTATAACCATTAATTTAATTTAATTTGATTTATATTACGTATGTACTGTAATCATAGAATATAATTTGTAATATTCCAAAAGGCTCCTAAACCCGTTTATATTATTATAAAATAAAATATTATACAAGTTACAAATTATATATTATTGATGAGATTAGTCTTAATTATAAAGTTTTTTTTTCTCATTATTGATTTGCTTTTATTGGAAACATTACAGCAATGCAAATTATAAAGGTAATTATGTGGTTTATGTCTGTCTGGGTGAAGTGCTTCTGACAGAATGTTTGATACCCCTGCTTCCCGTTTATGCGTTTCATATATGAAAGGCACTCCGGATACTATGTATTTGATTGATAGGGGTGTACCGCAACTGGCACATACAGGTGGGTCTTCTAAATGTTTTCTTAAAACAAACGTTTTTGTGTAAATAATACGAACCCGGTAATATCGGATGATAACGTAACATTTTAAACGCGTATCATGTGCACCGATACTGAGTATTTTTTCGAGACAATTTTTCTTGTCTTTAAACCATATACATACTAACAGAAAAAACGACTCTATTTTCAAATCGTTCGAAATGTACCGTTGAATATTTCGAAAAAGATCAATCGGCAAGCCGTTGTTATTGCACACTTGTCCTAAGTCTTCGGTCTACGTTAGATTCTTAGTTCTCTTGAAAAACTGCGTTCACACATAGAGCAGAACCGACTGAAATCATAATATCGATTTATGGTTTCCAATCATAGTACCATCGAATATTACGATGATATTACCGTGGTAATAATAATAATAATAATAATTATTATTATTATTATTATCGTCATTATATCAAACTGTTCAACTGTTCTACAAGTCTAAATACAAAATATTTTAAAAATCAAGTGCTCGAGTATAATGAAGCTGAACAATAAATGACGTAAAGTGAAAAATAAAGTGTTAATATCGAATATTCGAATGGCAACTATGTTTGAGTGTTATAGTTGAAATATTCGGGGGTTCTAATTACGAGTTTAGGGGGGCTTAAGTCCGCCTTGCACCCCCTAGTCGCGCCAACGACACACACACACACACACACACACACACACACACACACACACACACACACACACACACACACACACACACACACATACCAAACGTCCGATACGGTCTCCGTCGAAACCGCACGGAATCCCGTGGGTACGCGTGGGTCAACTGCGGCGGCGTCGGGAATCACGGGCGTTCCGTTATCTTCGCGGTTCGGGGAAATTTAATTATTTCGGTTTGCGTAAAAACGAATTTTTGATTTTTGATTTTTCAGTCGTTCGGCCGGGCAATAAAATCAGAGTGGGGAGGAGGGGGGAAACTTGTAAAACTACAAAAATCTCATTCACGAGATGCTCGTACGCGTCGGATGACCCGTGCCCACTGACTCGCGCGCGTGTGGACACAGAACGTCACCGGGTCGTACGCGTTGAATACTAATCGCTGGAAATAATAACAAACGCCCCGCGTCTCCGTGTGCACAATAATAATAATAATAATGATGATAGTAATAATAACAATAATAATAATAATAATAATAATAATAATAATAATAATAATAATAATAATAATTATAATCATGATAATACATAATATAAATCGATAGCGTTTCACGGGCTCGTGTTTATTGTGATATTTTCCTTATTATTATTATTTTTTTTTTTTCAAAAAATGACACGTGCGCCCTCGACGCCATTGTGATCAAAAGTATTTATTATTGTTATTTTTTTTTGTCGATTGTATGCAAAGCCCCTACGTTCAGAGAAAGCAATAATTATAACACTATTATTATTATTGTATAAAATATTTAGAACGCCGCTTGTAAAATAATGCGCGCGCATTAGTATTCAATTTCCAAACGAGATTAAACGACGCCCAATCCCATACGTACACTACACACACACACACACGTATGTACATATACATATATATTATATTGTGTTGTGTGCGTACAAAATATTCTGTTGGCGCGTTTAATTTATTTAAAACGAATAATTCCGATTCAATTTTTATACGTACGTTCCATTCCAAAATTCTATGACCGGAAACAATTAATTATTAACTCGGCTATTAAAATAGAATTCGGGTAGGTTTTAGCACCTACGTATATAAGTGTATAGGTACACGCGCGGGCACCGTTCGTACATTATACATTGTTGTGCCGAGCTATACCACACGCGCGCGCCGTCTCGTTCGGATCCGAACGCAATCGCTTCATAATAATTTTAAAATCACACTTTACGCGTTTCGACACCGATCGTCTGAATCTGTAAACGGATCGGACGCGGTTTCGTCTTTTCCCGCGAACTCCGATCGCTGTCCGTGACCTATCCGTGACGTATACGCGTCCTGATAACGATAATAATAACGATGATGATAATAATAATTATAATAATAATTCGTAATACGCGCCGTCTTAAGTATGCGAATCGCCAACTGCAGAGAGGGGACAAGTATACACTTTTTCGAGTTTTTCAGGAACAATAAAAAACTAAATACGATAGGAAATATTATCGTTAAAGTTTCAATTTTTTTACTCGGTTTTACTCAGAATCGTTTAAATAAAAAAATGATTTATCAAAATATGATAAACTAAACATAAAAACTTAAATTAAATACCTATACAATGGGTTAGTATGCAATGCCGTCCGAACCATCATTATTTGCCCTGAGGCAACGATATTTGACGCCCCCTCCTCTAAAAAATATAAAATGTCATTCCATAAACATGTTCAATACATATTAATTAAAGGTTCCCCTACATGTATTTATTTTGTTTTGATGACTTTTTTGAAGTTGACACCGATTTCAATATTATGGCTACATTATAGAAAAATTACTATTTTCTCGAAATAATACGTAGTTTCAGTTTTAGTTCACATATTATAAATCATACCTTTATAGGCTATACAGTGCCTACCTCTATCCTTTGGTGATTTGATGTTTATAATACATTATTGAAGGTATGTAACACTAGTCTTACTCATTGTTTATATAATTTTATATTTAATAGCATACAAACAATTTGATACGTACTCGTCTTTGATATTACAGTATATTTGATATTATAGTATGAAACACCAATTTTTTTTTTTAATTTAAATTTTATTTCATTGACTTTTATGACGCATTGATGCCCCCTAAATTCATAGTACTTTGAACGCCCTAGGGCACTTGTACCATTTGCCCCTCCCTTGGGACGGCTATGTTAGTATGTCATGTACACGTCCCCTTATTGTACAGTCAACTGTAATTTCCGAACGTAATAATATTCGATATTCGGAAAGTCGGATTAGACTCATTTCTGCAGTAAACGATGTGTTCACGAGAGTCGAATACGAAATCGAAATAAAATCGAAATCGATAAAAATGGACCGGTCCCCTTTATGCAGTTAGCGTACAGGTGCGTGTGGTGTAGTGTTTTACGTTGTTGTTGTTGTTATGCATGGCACCGAAGTATTTCGTCCCAGTCAAAAGTTTTATTTGTCGTGAACGCCCCGCGCGTATAATATTATAAATTATTCGGATTTCGGAACGTATATCCACAGACATGGTACACGTGAAATGCCTAAAGTCATTAATAACATCCAGTTTATACAATAATGTTCGGTAACGTGAACAACTTCCGAATTCAAAATATTCCCCCCCCTTCCGCGTCCGTACGGCACGAAGACACGCCGCCGCCGCCGCTGCATTTCGTGTACAACGTTTTTATCGTAATAATAATAATAATAATAATAATAATAATAATAATAATAATAATAATAATAATAATAATAATAATAATATTAATAATGATAATAATAATATTAATAATAATGTCGTCGTGTTCACAACGAGTTATACTAACACAGATAATAATATGTTTTAACACGTCGGATTATTACGGCGTTAAACTCAATTTTCGTGCACACACGCGTGTGTAAATACCTGGCCCCCGTTCGAATAAAACATCATAAATCAAATCTCGATACGTGTTATTTTTATTCGAAAAGTGAAAATATCGTAATAACAATAACAATAATAATAATAATAACAACACGTGTTTGCTGTACCGTCGTAAATCCTTTGGTGATGATAATAGCGAGATTTCGTGCAGGTTTTAAAATACTACTCACACACACACACACACACGTCTATTACAAGGATGAGTGTGCGTAGTATATACGTAAAGTATAAACCTATATCGCGGGCACGTCGTAAAACAATACCGAAAAAGGCAATGCGAAATGTCGATTTTCATAAACGTTTTATGCGAAACGTAATCGACGCGACGGTGTCGAATTTCTCAAAAAAAAAATAAATATTACAAACCTCGTATCGTCACACGGATCTTCTGTGGTTTATACGTCGATTATTCGCACCGCAGTCCATCCGCCTCCGATTCATTTCCCGGGATCTCGTAATGAAATCATTCATAAATCATATGGCCGGAGTGGCAGTATAATATCAATGAAATAAATAACGCTCACCTCGACGAGTAATTACACATCTGTCTCTGTGCGCACGATTATTACCTATCGTAATATCGTACACGATGATTTATTCAAAACAATATCATTAATACCTACTCAAAACGTTTAATTTTAGATTCTGAGTGAAGCGAAGGAACTTATGGTTTTACAATGATGTTTATTTTTTTATTTTTTATTATTTTTTTTTTTCTGTAAACACTTTTTCGTATAGAAATCCTTGTCCAAAAGTTTCGTCCAGCAACTCTTTAGATTCGAAATTGAACTAAGATGGTACTTTAAAGAGGTCATTTTTCCAAAATCACCATAGTTTTTCCAGTAATCAAGAATAACGATTGAAAAACTGAGTAAAAACGGTAAAATCGGTAAAAATCCGTCGTAAACGAGATTTTCACTGTTCAGATTTTAGGTATTTAGTCATAAATCGAAAAGTATTGAAGCTAGAAACTTGAAAATGTTATCCAATATCAAATACATACTTTTTTATATTTGACAAAATTTCCAGAACAATTAAAGCACTTTTGACTTAAATATAGAACTTTTAATTTACCAAATTGTTTGAAAGTTTTTATGTAATATAATTTTAAATATTTGACAAAAAGTTCTGAAAATGTAATATGACCTTACTCATATACCTACCTAATTATCCTAACAAAAGTTCAAAAATCGTTAGTCAGGATTTTTTTTATACACACTTTAATAAATTATTATACGATTTTTTTCGATATTGTCTGATTTCTTTTAAGTTTATTTCTAATGAATTATAATTGTTATAACAATTGAAGTTTAAATGAGTTATATCTAATTGAATATTTTATGAGGGTTTAATTACAAAAAAACTCACCAAAAATTATACAAATAACCGTAAAATACGTAAACAGTATTTAAATTATAATATATTATATTACACTGAAGCTTTGCTCAGAATCGTTTTATACTAAAGAAATGAGTCATCATTTCTTTAAAACTTAATACATTCATCACCAATATCTTGTCCGAGGACCGAAGGGACGAAGGACGAACTTGTACCATCATCATCTCACTTACCAGCTTTTTTAACGTTTGATTTGCCTTTATTGAAAAAACCTACTCGATTAAAACTCCGTTCTGCCGTTCTTAACTAATAACAGGATTAACTACACATATAATGTTAAATTATAATTTATATAGTACACATTAAAACACTCGTACGATAATCCTGCATAATAGTCGCGAAAAACCTCACAGGTGCTGAACACAGTCGAGCACACTCGAAATCACACCGTTTAATATTGTATTATGATCGTGCACCTTAGGGTGACCATACGTCCTGTTTTTTACAGGATTGTCCTTTATTTAAGAGTTGTGTCCTGTTGTCCGGACGAACGTGTCTCAGGACGCCTTTTGTCTTGTTTTTTTTATTCAATCTTATAAAACTATAAATATGTTTATATTTTATAGGTACAATATACACAAAATATCCCCAAATCATTAGATTTCAGAAGTATTTCGAAGAAAAAAAATGACAAATTAAAATGTGTGGATATGCGATCCGAAAAATTATCGTCAATATGAATAAAAAAGTTGTCAGAAAATTGAGCATAGAAATAGTAAAGTGTTTGAGAACATTATAAAAAGTTTTAATTTATCAAGTAACTATTATTTAACACTTTTTTTTTTTTTTTATGTATTTTATTAAAAATGATGTAATATTAGTTTTGTAACTGCTTTAAAAGGATAGAAATAATGTTAAACACACATAAGATACTGTTTTAGGTATATTATATTATGTTTTAATTATAATTAAAGATTATCAAAAACAAATTTGATAAAATTATTTTTTTAAAAACTAAGAAAATTATTTTAGTTCTGTTTTTTAAATTTTTTTTTAATATGATCACCTTAGTGTACCTGTGTGTGTACCTGTATAATATATAGAACTCTATCTTACTTTACGAATCGCGTGTCCTCCGGACGATCGATGTAAAAGTTAAGTCGTGACGTTTAACAATATCCAAAAACACAAATACCGCGCGATCATCGTACACGCGTATACCGCGCCCGTCGTATAAAAGCTATATATTATTTTTATTTTTTTTTTTCACAAATTTAAATATTTATAATAGTTGTACTACTAGTAGTAGTACGACGTGTATATACGGTGTTATACTGATTTATGGATCGCTTTCGAATGTGTCATGAATACATTTCGGAATCGTATATTTTGTTTTAAATAATTCGAAACGCGCGCCGCGACGCCGCGTATACGTCTGTACTCTGTGTAGTACGTGTACACACGGATATATTTTTATAACACCCAACTGTTAAACTCTCGTTAGACGCGTTATATATGTGCGGCGGCGAACGAGTTGAAGAAAAAAAAAAAATCAAATTATTTCCGTCGCCGCGCGCACTGCGATGCCGATTGCAGTGTTTATTTATTGTTTATCGGACGTCGACATAAATTATCAAAGTATTAAAATATTGTTTCGAAAAGCGCTGCGGCAGTTTACGTATTAAAATACGTATTACATACGCTATAGGGTTGTGTTTTAAATAATAACAATAATAACAAAAATAATAATTATTATTATTATTTCATTGATATATACGGGCGATGCCTTTTGTACGATACGATATTATGTGATTATAACAGGCACGCTAAGTCCGAATTGGTTCCCGATTTCTCACGGATTTCAATTTTCCTTCCCATTTCATACAGACTTAGGACTGTCTACATTTAGTAGGTATGGTTAAATATTGTTTTTTTCTATCAAGTATTACAATAATTTCATTTTTTTGAAATTTGTCTATTCTTATGCTGACTCCCGCTAACTTTTTTTGAAATCCAAATTTAAAACCATCTAACACCACAAGTTTTTTATTTTTTTCACTGTTCATAAATTCCATATTAAAAAAAGTATAGGTATAACACGTAACGTACAGGAAACGACTAGCAAGTAACAACTAGATATTTAACCATGCCACAAGAATCCATAGTCATAATCCATATCGAAGGTATTTTACGAAAATAGAATGCATAAAATATCGGGAACCAATTCGGATGTATGCTACTCTAAATCTCGGGAACCAATTCGGATGTATGCTATATAAAATCTCGGGAACATATTCGGATGCCAATATTTAGGTATGGGAACCAATTCGGATGCAGCCAACAGGCAGTGGCGGACTATGAAAACGATTTGGCCGGGGAAAAATTAATTCGACCGGCCCGAAAAATTGTTTGATTTCTAAATAAATACGTATATGCGTAGAGATTATCTGCACTTTTCACCCAAAAATGAAAAAGGTACGATAATTTTGGAATACTATTTGGGACTATGGTAGTATTGTGACATATACGCATTAGGCAGAACCCTTAATGGTAATAATTATTGATAATAATACGCAAAATATTTTCTAATTCGAAAAATTTAAAAAACAGTTATTTGTATTATTTGTACGAATTGGATTATTTGTGGAACTCCAAGTACCTGTGGCGGCCCGCAGGGAAAAGTCCCGGTATCCCGTCGGCATAGTCCGCCACTGAATTAACAGGATAATAGTGTACACAAGAAAAATGATCAGATCTAGAAAATATACAAGTAAATATTAAATCAAAGATGACAGAAGGGTCGACGTTGGCGTTGAACATTAGACGCCGAAGAGGTTCGTTGGCTAAATAAAATTTGTAGTGACAAGAGGTAAGTAAAAAGGAGTACGGGATCTAGAAATACGCCGGGAAACTTTAGAGGAAATAGGCGAGAGTAAGGCAGGATAATCAATAGTATTGTGTAGGGAGACCTTTTATGAATCCAAGTCCAGCAGTGTGTCTTCTTATTATTATAATATGTACCGGGCGTCTGGGACTGGATGATATGCTACACGGGCTGTTTACGTACATACGTAATAGCGTAATATTCGACACGATATTATCGTGAAAAAAAAACAAATATAATACGACAGTTCGAGTAAATATTATATTTCACTCGTATAGAACGGGGCGGGTGTACACGTTACGATATTGTTGTATTTAACGCTCTGCGAGAACACGAATAATTGTGTTTGTTATAAATCAATTGTATATTTTTTTTCTGTTTTTTCTTTCTCGTTTCGATATAAACCCTCTCCCGTGAAACGTACAAGACCGTACACACACACACACACACACACACACACACACACACACACACACACACACACACACACACACACACACACACACACACACACACACTGCGCGGTAATTGAATATTAATATACGATATTATCATACGCTACATAATAAGCTCGCGTACGTGGTCAGAAAAATAAACATCACTGATTAAAAAAAAAAAAAAAAAAAAAAAACAGAAATTTAGTAGCGGTACAAATATTGCGCGTAACGGATTTCGTTGGGTTTAATATTCGCACCGATGTGTAGGCAATAGGTATTATACACACACACACACACACACACACACACACACACACACACACACACACACACACACACACACACACATGCAAACACGATTAAGAACGCGTTCGTCTGTTACTGTCCCGAGTCGTCGACGTGCGGTGTATAATCAAGCGAATTTCTGAACGATAATTACTATAAAAACGCCGATACGATATTATAATGATATGACATTATATCATGTGTGTGTTTTTATAATAATTATTATTATTACCACTTTTTTTTTTTATCGTTGACACGTACGCTATTTGAGTTTCTTTTAGCGGCCGATTGAGTGTTGTACACACACACACACACACACCTATAATACGTAAATAAATAAATAAATAAATAAATATACATATATATTATAATTATAGGTACACACACACGCATGCCGTATCGGCGCTATGATTTTCGCGTGGTTATCGTAATTATATTGTTTGCACAACGTCGTCCGTGGGACGCAGACCATAAATTCGGATTTCATAAACTCTAAAACGCGTGTTATAATTATTATCATCGTCGTCGTCGTCGTCGTTGTGCCGCATATTATATTTTCGACGCGATAAATCTGTAGAAACATTCGCGCCGCTTTCCAGGATTTTCCTACGGCGTCCCCTTACGGCCGCGCGCGATTTGGAATTTCGATTCCGATCGGCCGCATTCCGGCATTAAACGTTATACCGACGTAAAGGCGCGTCCAGACTAAAGCGTATTTATATGCGTGCGTTGTGTTTGAAATCGAACGCATGCTCGTGCGTGGCTAAATTTTTCAAAAAACCGCGTATGTCGAGCGCCGAAATGGAATATGCGGCGAAATTCGAGGTATATCATCATTGTTGTGATTTGATTGTACGACTGAACACGAGCGCTTTTTTGTCGTCGTTTTTTTTCTGTTTAAAAATGTCAGAAATAATAAAAGTCGAACTAAAAAAAAAAAAAAAAAATAATAATAATAATAAAACGTGCCGTTTTTTTGGTTATGTGTTCGTTACTCGAAAAATCAGTTAATTGGTACATTATATTTATACTGAATTAATAAAAAAACGATAGGACACAAATACACACGGACTTTGTTGGTTTTAATTTTTTCCTAATTGTATTGACGAAAAAAGTTTTTTTTTTTTAGTTATTTATTTTAATTGTTTCAATACACAGGGTATTTTTACAATGTTACAATATTAAAATATAATCATTATAATGGATAATATTTACAGCAGTATTTACATTTACTAAGAACTAAATGTTTAAATTTTTGGTTAGTTTATGAGTCTAGGTCGGAATCTGAGGTTGAGGTGTTTTCAATAGGTTCGAGTAGGATGTCCTGAGGTAGCCGAGGTTTGAGACATAGACTGGCGGATCTTCTGCCGATTCTGCAATGGCGTGCTCCATCAACTTTGTGAAGATTTTTGTGAAAACTTTTGAATCGTTGTGTTATGCAGGTAGATAGTTGTGGAAGGCCCGTATCGTTGTGAAGTTGTTTATTTCTCATAAACCAAGGGGCCTTCAGGGCTATTCTTAGAAATTTATTTTGGAGGGTTTGTAATTTTTTTATTTTTGTTTTTGAGGCAGCTGCCCATACTGGGCACGCGTCGATTACTTATGGTCTTATAATTGCTGTGTATAGGAGTAGCGAGCATTTCATTTGTATGGTAGAGCTATGATTTAAAAGGGGGTATAGTATTCGTAGCCTAGTGTACCCTTGGTTTAATTTTTTGTCAATGTGTATTTTCCAGCTTAGTTTTTCATCAAGGTGTAGGCCTAGATATTTAACTGAGTCGTCTTTGCTGTTTCAGTTGAAAAAAGTTTGAATTTACACATACGCCCAAACGTTTTTATCGAAAAAAATATGTCTCTTTTTATACGATTGTACTCCAATGTTCGTCGTCGGATTTACAATGATATTTTTATTTTTTTATTTTTATTTTTTGGTTATTAAAAAAATAATAAATATCATTCGATATTGCCGGTGCGTCGAAATAACGTCCGACGCACGGCTACAAACACCCGTATATATTTTCGACGTACGCTCGATCCAACGCGCGGAATGCGATTTTCGAGTACGGCGTGCGTCGAAATCTACGACGACAGTTCGGGTCCGGCGCACGAGCTGCCGAATGTCGATGTATAATAATGTATACATATTATTATAATATTATATCAACAGATTCGTATGTTTTTTTTTTTTTTGGAAAAACGCGATGAACGCACGAAAGGTCGGACGTTGTTCTCTGGAATTATTTCAATATACATCGCAAACATGTTGTGATTACGCGGCAGCTCAGGTAATCGAGAAGCGCCGACGATTTTCCGGCTCCCCCGCCTCCCCACGCCCGCTCAGGTCGACGGAATTCGTATTCGAAAATAACTTTGACTTTCGCTCGGCCGGCGAGGCTTTTATTCGTTTTTGAATCAAACGCCGCCGGTCCGCGCGCACGTATCGCATAACGTTCAGTAACAGTCGTAATGAAAAAAAAAAAAAAATGATATATTAATTTGATCGAATTCCATAACAATAACGTTCCAAAACGAACAAATAAACGGTGTTTATTAAAAAAAAAAAAAAAAAATAAATAAATAAATAAATAAAAATAAATAAATAAAGGCCACAAATTCGATCACAAAATGAAAAACGGTCTTACAAAATCACCGTACGTACCTATTAAACTGTGTTCCGCGGAACCATGGGGTTCCACGAAGATCACTTCAGGGTTCCGCGAAGCTTTAGTGATTTATTTCAAAATTTCAATACTCCAGTATTTCCTAAATAACCTGCACTTGATGAAATATAAAAATGAATTGTGGATTGAAAATCCATTTACTGTCAATACACGAGACCTTCAGCCATGTCAGCAAATGAATATGAAACTTTTATTGAAATGACATTAGATTCGTCGTTGCAAGAAAAATTTCAATCGATGCCACTAGTAGAATTTTGGTGCAGTTTCAGAGAAGAATATCCTCGACTATCACAAAATATCGTGTTGGCACTTTTGCCTTTTGCGACTACTTGAAACTGGGTTCTCCACTTAATATATATATATCAACAAAAACAAAATACCGCAACACACTTGATGCTGGACCTCATATGATCATACAACAGAGCCTAATTTTAAGAATATTTGTAAAAATAAAAAGCAATTTCATTCGTCTGATTAAAATGTATACTTAGTCTAATAATGTACGATTACTATTCATTTGCATTAATTAATTCTTCCTCCACCTCTAATAAAAGACTAATTATTTTATTATTATTAATAATAATTTCCGCTATCGCAGTTCGTGAAATCTGTAAGGCATAACAATAAAAATTATAAACTTATAAACTTAACACGTCGGTAAACTACTAAATATTAGAATAAAATTAACTATTATAATACACCAGCCGCAAAGTAAAATCGCGTTTTTGGAAACCGTACCTTTACACGGCTAAAAAGATACGCGACACGTGCTAACTCTTCCGCTTCCGTTTCGGTATTTTGGTAAATTATAATTAATCTGAGAATACGGATAATAAATAATATACGTCCCGCCAGTATTACCACTCGAAGCAATCGCATTGAATCCGTTCACTAATACGTACACAACGTTAAATCGTCATCGACTTATAATACGACTAATACTATTACTAATCGATATAATCAGTGGCGGCGGCGCCAGGATTTTTTTTTTAGGTAGGGCCAACAGCGGCCCGAAAATCATAAAGCCGTGCCACGAAAAACTTAAATTTCATTTGTGCACATTTATAATATAACGAACCCAATGCAGAAGAAATCGTCAAGTCTATTTTGAATGCTAATGAAGATGAAAGTGAACAAGCTGACGAAGAGAATGAAGAAATCGTATATAAAGTATACCGTGTATTTCGGAAATGTATTTCTATATTGATCAAGTGTTTACTTTTGTTTCGGTTAGCAGTGATATAAATACGCCGGAAGTATCGATGGCATTAAAAAATATATTTTCTAATTTTGTTAATACATCTTGTTCAAATTATGAACAAACCACTGTAATGCATGGATTATTTTTCAAACAAAAATCGTAAACATACACTTGAATATAATACAATATGTTATTTTATTGAAAATTAAAAATATGTACCTTGAAAGTTAAAATACGGAATCTTAAATAAAATTATACGGTTCAAAATTAGTGTAACGAATCAGTTTTTCAAAAAAATCAAGTTAGGACATTCGTGTTTATTGTTTTTGAAAATCGTCGAACTTCTGTGACTGTATGGAAGTAATCTTTCGTGTAAAAAGAAAAACGATATCGTTCGCTTTTTTTTTTTTTTTAAATATCCGTCTACCACCGTTTTATGTACGAGGAGCACAGAGATCTCCGACCGGCGCGGCGTTTGTGTAATAACATGAACTTCCGCCGCGTTTCAAACTGTTTCAGATCTACGTTTAATGTAGTCATATTTGATGTATTGTTGTTTTTAAAAATTGCGACTCCAGCTGCTCTGACATCTGGTCGTTTGAGTTCAGCCGAGCGATTAAAGTCGAACTGACGTAATTAAATATTGTATAAAGTAATAATAATAATAATTATTATTATTATTATTATAATTGTGTTCAGTATGAAAGACGTACAAAAGTATTGTTTTCATTCGTGTTCGGACACGGACTACTGGTGTGATGATAATAATAATAATAATAATATTTATTTTGCAAAACAACATGAAACACATTATATAAAATATACGTAAATTAATTAACTGCGCCACCCCCTATAAGCAAAGCTTGTGCTAGGAGAGCGATTCTTATATTATATTAACTCGAAATTAATAGATAAAATAATAAATTAGTAATAGCCGACATTAAGAAGTAGCAGAGTATAGTAATACAAAATTATAAACAGAGTAAAAGATAGAAGTATGAAGAAGAAAAATATATTATATTTGAAAACATAGTATTTAAATTAACAAATTATAATAAAATAGACGGATTAAGACTTTTACGACATTTTTGAATGACTTCAAAATACTATAATGGTTAATGTTGATATCTGAGGTTTGACAGAGCTTATTTGGTCTGTTATATAAAACACTCATTTGACCAAAAACTTTATTATAATTAGGTAGGCATATGTTGATATTGTGTTTATATCTTGTATTATGATCACGGTTAAAAGGAATAATTAAATGTTTATTTTTATTAAGTTCAACTAGTGTATTAAAATTAAAAATATGCCTGAAATCATTAACTTTTAGTTCCTTATCAATTGACGTGGTACCTACTTGTTTGAAATGATGGATTTAGAACATATTATTTAATAATGCGGTTTATGGTTGTTCATAATCTAGATAGATGATTGTTGTAAGTTCCACCCCGTATTGGTATATCATAAGTAAAAATTTATTGTACCAAGGACAACAAAATAATTATTTTGTATGAGTTATTAAAAATATATTTGACCATCTCTAAAAATGAAAAAGAATTCACGTAAAATATTGTTTAAATAATTGATATGCCTATCTCGATAACGATTCAAATAACAATTCGCCAAAGTTACTTCGAGCGTGGTGTACCCACACGTTCGTGTAATATCTATGTGTATTAATGCATAGATCTATTTTTTCACTGCCAGTCTCTATGTCGATAGTTATTATGATAAAAAATGGTCGCAGTGAGGGAGAGAGCTATCGCTGTGAGCAGTGGCGCAATTAGGAGGACTTGGGGGGGGATCATTCCCCCTTGTTGTGATTTTAGCCCCCCACCCAGATTACAGAAATTATTTTAAAAAATGTAGTTTAAGCTAAATATTAATTATTGATCTTTATTTTACGTATACGACTCTAATTGAGTGACATTGGAAAATATTTGAAAAAAATTAATTGTGAAAATATTCAATAGTTTCGCTGTAAACGTGTAACATTATTATATGACCCATTGGAGATGATTGACCGCTTTGCCAAGGTCGAAAGAAAAATATCTTTAAAATTATAATTTTTTAAATTTTAATCGTTAATAATAAATACAATGTGTGTGTGTGTGTATTGGTTATGTTACTCAGAAAAATCTATATAGGTGATTAATACATGTTTGTTCTTGATATTGTGTAAGTGAGCGATACATTTTTTCCCCTACATACTCAAAAATATACTGGTTGTTCTAAAAAAAGACGTCAGCTCCTCCGAAATCTCAGTCTTCATTGCACCACTGGCCGCGAGTCGATACCTGACAGTCGGTCGAACCATCCGCATTAGACGTTTTACGAGAAAAACTATTGCGGTGTGCACCGTGTCACCGCGTTATGAACGTTATGAACAGGGCTCGTGAGATCATGCTCTAAGTATGGACTTATGTTCTAAAAGGTGGAAAAATATGCATTGACATATGCCTTTAAAAGTTCAGAAACACGCATTTATATGCATTAAAAATCTAAAAATATGTGGATTAAAAAATAAAAATAATGTAAGTAAATGTTGAAATAACAAAAAATGTCCATTCATATCATTAAAAGTTTATAAAAATTTATATTTTATTGTAATATGGATGTACCCAATTTCGAAAAATAAATTAAACTTATCTACAAATAATCAATTAAAAAAATATCCAGTCAATCCAGTCCAGTCTATTCTAGTCGCTGATTTTAAATCTGACAATTTTAAATCCAATTTATTAAACAATACAAAATACTTAGATGAATAATTTATATTTACTTATGGAGTTGCATTGCACGATAAGAATTTTTTTAACGAAAACTCCCGTGTATTTTAACATACCGCGTAAAAATATAAATTAATGCACTTTGATAAAATTTTGGTAAAAATATGCACAGTAAAACAGAAAAACGCGTAAATATGCCAAATAGTTAAAAAAAAAAAAAACTCCAAATATGCAAAAACATGCAACATCAAATTTCACATACTCAACCACAGTACGTTGAAATGGATTTCTACGTCGCCTAGCATTAAAAATACGACTTTGCAAGATTGATATGGAAACGCACGAAGTCACCAGGCCTGGTTACGAACCGCGGGATCCGTGGAGGCGCGGACGAGTCCGTGCGGCGTGGACCCGTCATCTCGGACAAGATGCTGCGTCTGAACGCGGACACACGCGCGTGTACCACTCGCGGGGCCGAAGCGGAGCGTGACATGACGGTGATTGTATATAACATAATATTACGTCATACGAAACGGTAGCGGCGGTTAATTGGTAGTAACAGTTATATAATAGTAACAACAACAGCAGCAGCAGCAGCAGCTACTACTTAATGATAACGCGTGATACGCGACACGAATAGGAAATCGCGTTTAATTAACCGATTAATCGTCGCCGCCGCCGCAGCCACGTGCGACGTCCGCGCGCCGCCACCGTAGTCGGACGGCGGCGATTATGTCACGCGGGGAAAACGCGGGCGAAAAAAAAAAATCACCTGTCTCCCGGCAGTTTCCTCCGCTCTCACAGGCTCGTGAGATTTGCTCCGCCGCGCCGCCGCGTCTCGTCTCCCGTCTCTGACGCCGAGGAACACGTCCCCCGGCGGCGGCGGCGGTCCTCTCACCCCGGGGATCGGCGGCGGGCGGATGCTGCGGCGGCGGAGGCGTAGTAGTAATTAAACGATAGGCGACGGGCTCGGTTGAGCGTGCGGAAAATCGTCAATGGGCGCAATACCCATGGCAATTTCACGGTCCGGCGGCCGTTTAACGCACACAGCCGCCGATTTCCGGCCAAACGCGCACGTCTCTCGCGAACACGCCGCACTGACTTCTCTCTGTATCTATCCGTCTCTCTCTACACACACACACACACACACACACACACACACACACACACACAGACATTTACCTCCACGCCTGTCCGTCTACGGTATCCGTATCCACCCCACTCTCTTATCCCCGCACGGTCTGCCAGTTATATTCCGCGTATACCTACGTATATATAATATACGCTGGACGATCACGCGCGAACGCATTCGGATTCCAATCGACGTGTCTATACGCGTGCATTTACGCTTTGTCATATTATTATTATTATTATTATTATTATCATTGAAAACTGCGTTCGCCTACTCACACACACACACACACACACACACACACACACACACACACACACACACACACTGCACATCGTCATCGACGGGAGCGTCATTGCGACAAATGGGGCGTCCTAGTATCAGGTCATAATGAATAATTTTTTTTCAAAAAGCTTCGGTGAGTTGTGCTAAAGTCAGTTTTTAGAAGTATTGCAAATCATTATTGATAATACGCGAAATTTCCTATTTTTTTTATTTATTTATTTATTTTTTTTATTCTTGTACGTGTTGTTAGTTATACTTTTAGTGAGAATGTTATTATTTTGTTTAATAATTGTTTTATCGTATGTATATTATATAAGCGTGACTATCGTTGAATAAATAACTTAAAATCGTAAAAGTCCTAAATACTTATAAATAGTCTATTTGTAATTAATTGAGATCAACGTCTTACAAAGTCGTATACATAGTTTAATGTCTTAATCATAAACATAAATATTTGACAGCGTATAATATATACAATATAATATATCCAAATATAAGATTAATTTCAACAATGAGTCGTTTAAAATTAACTTATAATTAATATAAAATTAATGACGTTTTTAAATAAAAAAGAAACATTTTTCATCATAAATACCAATTTGGTGTGAGTAAAAATGAATATTTTAAAAAAATTTCTATAAAATATAATTCTAAAAGGATTGTTTAATACATTTTTAAAACAAAATGTTTGAAATGTAATTATTACAAATAAACATTTTTGGCCATTTTTTTTCAATTTTAGACCACTGTGCGTCGTCGATGCGACGCCAGCAAGTCAGTCGCCGACGACCCCTGCGCGTAATACATACGATTCTTTAAATGCACCGCTCGCCAGGACGATGTTACTTGCAAATGAACCGGCCTAACTTAACCGCCTCCGCTCATTAATTTTATTAATGTACCGCAGTGTCCCTATTGTCATTTCATCATCTACGTTGGTCAGTCTTGTCGTGGGTTTTTCATTCCATACGTCTTGTTAATTTTATATCCTGTTTCTTTGTATCTTGTTTTCTATATCTTATATCGTTTGTTATAAATGTATTATTGTTATCTGTTCATTATGGTAAAATGTAAAATGTTGTAAACTGCAACCTGTAAATTGACATGACCAAAAGCCGAGACTGGCGTTTGTCATACACAGGGCCGGATTTAAGAATGTGGGGGCCCTGGGCCCACCTTAGAAGTTAATATTAGTTTTCGATAACACATATTTAATATATTATAATAAGTGAATTTAATTCGATAACATATCAACATTTACTGAAAGTCAATATTTTATTAGAAATTATAGTTTAAACATATTTATATAATTATATTAAAATACCAAAATAATAATAAATCTACAAAATTCTCATACTCGTGTAAGTAAGTATTCAATGAATGTTTTAATCCGGTAGGATTATTATTTTTTAAATAACAATTAAATACAGAGTAACTAATATCGTCGGGATACTAAATTTAATAATAACAAGTAATAGTATTGAACATTGAACTAACCTGAATAATTATCAAACTATGGCTCTAAAATCCCATGAAGTGGAGGCCCTCATTTTGGGGAGGCCCGGGGCCCCATGGACCCCCCTAAATCCGGCCCTGGTCATACACAAATAAATAAATAAACAAATAAATACCCCCTCTGCGATAACGCATCGTGAAAATGACGCTCCAGACTTCCGTTGTTCGTACGTACTATCCGCGGAAACCATAATGTTTTTTGAAACCGTACGTACCCGGTATTCACTTTACTCGATTTACGATTTGTTCGTATTTTTTTTTTTTTTTTTTTTTATTCGCGCGAACACGATAATCCGATACCGGAAAACCGTATAAAATCCAGCGCAGACGATTTTAATACCAATAATAATAATAATAATAATATTAATAATAATGATAATAGTGACATCGTGGTGTGCCTGTAAAAACCGCATACTCGGCGCGACGCGTACTGCACACGCGGTCACCGGAAACGCGAGCGAGCAGCCGACAGACCACCAGCTGCTTCGAAAAAAAAAAAAACCCAAAACGTTAGGTGTACGTCGACTGCTGCGGGGTGGTCGCATATTATTATGACGTGTCGTAAACGATATTCGGAAATTACTCGTTTTCTCAGCGTCGCGGTACTAACAATACGTTCGCTATTATATCGTTGTTTCTAATTGCAAAATATGACGTATCGAATTCGATGTACATTTGTGCTGATTTTTACTCCCATGAACGTACTCGGAAATTTCGATCTTCGTTGTTTCGAAAACGTGTGCAAAATTATTATTTTGTGAATGTACCTATGTAAAAAAAAAAAAAAAAAGAAAAATTTTATACGTGTGCGGTTTTCCTTATTTCACACACATCAGCCGAGTTTAAACGTTTTTCCCATACACGTTTTTTACTCATCAGGCGTTCGAATAAACAAATGTATTAATGATATTTCGTAGAGATGTAAAATTTAAATAAATTGTTTGGTAATTTACCAAGGAACATTTACGTAAATTTTCCGTAAATTCTGTGAATTTGGGAAATTTTGATAAATTTTTTTATGTTACAATAAGAACAACCTCAAGAACTCCTCGCTTCCTATTTTTCATCAACTCATAATTATCGTAACGCTTATTTTTATTTTTCTCTGAAAAGCAGGGACGGTGTTCATGGTATTATAAATTTAACATAATATGACTGAATAATAGTACCTAGTAGAAGAAGATTCAATAGAGAGTTACAAGATATTATGACTCTGGCTCCAGTTACTAGCTTCATCAAAGGTCAAAGGATCCAATGGCTAGGACATATCCTAAGAAGGGAAGAAAACGACCCTGTACGCGTTGCTTTCGAGTGGAAACCTAAGGGAAAACGACCGAGGGGACGTCCCAGGAAGAGGTGGATTGATGGAGTAGTGGAAGACCTGAAGGAAATGGGCATAGAAGACTGGCGTGTAATCGCTCAAGACAGAGAAAAGTGGCGGGATATTGTAGTGACGGCTAAAACTCTTAGAGAGTAAAATGGCCAAAAGAAGAAGAAGAAGAAGTAGTGTATTATATTATTATTGATATTGGTTTGTTTTTTAAATTTTTTTATAAATATATATTTATATTAAAAATGTACCTATAAATTGAATTGTAAATCAATCAAATCACATTCATTCGGCACTTTGAAATAACATCAACAAAAAAAAAAAAAAAACAAAATAAAATCTAGTCTTTTAGTTTTATTTGCCTTTTTCTCTAAATTTAAAATGAATGTTTGACGATTTAAGTTTCATAGTATCAACTATTTCTTTCGGCTATTATGTGAAGAATATTCGCCCCTTGTTAAGACGTTTAATTTGAGGTATCACATACGAATTTTGTTGATAAAAAAATAATTGGTAAATTTACTGAGCTTAAATCTTTAGTATTTTAGTTTTATGATCTGAAACGTAATATTTACTCTGTATAATTAACCGTCATCGATCGTTTACCAGTTTTTACGTTCGTTATCGTACTCCGACAATTCGTTTTCGTCACTTTTATTATGCGAGACGTATAAATACTATACTGTATAACGCAGAACTTATTTTGAACTTTCGAGTTTCTTCTCTGTTTACAAATTCAAAATTGAAAATACTTTTGTGGAAAACATTTGATAATGCTTATATGCGATCTTCGTATGCTGTAAATCGTCAGAATTTTCACATTAAAAAAAAAAAAAAAATAAAGTTAAAAGTAGTTACACCGACTTAAGTGTGTGTGTATGTGTGTGTCTGTGTGTGTGTCTGTGTCTGTGTGTGTGTGTGTGTGTGTGTGTGTGTGTGTGTGTGTGTGTGTGTGTGTGTGTATGGGAGAAAGTTTAGAGTAAGTATTCTTTTGAGCGAAAAATAAAAGAGTCTAACTTTTAAACTAATTAAAAAAATTAATTTTGTATGCGTTTCATTTAAGTTCGAAACGAATGAATATATTTTAATAAAAAAAAAAACCGCGTGTAAAGCAAGGAACTAACTCGATGTAATCGTATACGTGAGAAAAGGTTTTTCTTAAGGGTTTTTTCGAATCCCTGCCGAGGGACCTACACCTACACGCGTCGCCTGATCGTTTAGACTCGCCGAACGACGGTTTTCACTCCTCGACGTCGCCTCTCGTGTTCGTACACTCGGGTGGACGACGAAAAGAGAAGAAAGGCGAGCGATAATAAACGTCTGTTTGTTTTATTTTTCGTGATTATCCGCACGACATAATGGCGCGATCGTGTACGCGGGCGCGGACGTGAACGTCCGGAATGATATATACGCGCGAGACGTTTCACCGGATTCGTCTGTATACAGGTACGAAACATACACTCGTAGTGTTCGGCGGACCCGCGGTGTGGTTTATATAAAATATAAATAATAATAATAATAATACAATGCGCGTTCATAATAATTATATACTCGTCGTCCGCGTTATATATAATATATTATATCGTATATATATTATGTACGTGCGTATTTATTTCGACGAAATCCCGACGTCGGAAAATACGATCTCATATTATATACAGGGTGTTTCACGAAGATCTGACATGTTGAATAACTTTTGTTCTGTTCAATATGTGTACCTTTTTTTTTTTAATGAATACTATAGCCTAGCTCTACAATAAAATTACATTAAACATTTTTTTTTTTTTTTTTTGAACTCAAATTTCAAAATTTTAAATTTTATTTTAGAGTTTGAAAACAAAATCAAAATAGCCATTTTGTAAACTTGATTTTTAGAAAAATTTTGGTGTTTGAAATTCTTATAAAGGTTGATCCGTTAATTTTCTATTAATTTTTTAAAGTTTACGAAAAATCGAATTAAACTGCTTAATAGTTCAATTACGATTATCTGATGACTGATAAACGATACATGTTGTTAAATTTTTCGTAAACTTTAAAAAATCATAGAAAATTAACGGATCAACCTTTATAAGAATTTCAAACACCAAAATTTTTCTAAAAATCATGTTTACAAAATGGCTATTTTGATTTTTTTTTCAAAGTCTAAATTACAATTTTCAATTTTGAAATTTGAGTTTTAAAAATAAAAATAAAATTTTAATGTAATTTTATTGTAGCGCTAGGCTATAGTATTCATTAAAACGAAAAAAAAGTTAAAAATATAGAATAGAACAAAAGTTATTCAACATGTCAGATCTTCGTGAAACACCCTGTATAGTATAATGTAGTTATTATTACCGGGGTCCGGCGTGTCGTGCCCGAAGAGAGCGGCGCAACGTGATGATCTCAAATCGTCGTGATCGCGAATAACGCCGCTCGCGGTGAGCGTACGACGCGTAAATACGACGACGTGAGAGAACGAAATAATACGTCTGCAGTCGCGCGGTTTCGCGTGGTGAAATCCGATCGAGGGGAGTACAAAAGTGATCGACGCTCACCCACCCAAAATTCCTCACGAAAAAAGAAGACCCTCCCTCCCCCAGTTTGCTCCTGCCGCGGTACTCTCCCGAACGTAAAACATATTATATCCTCGCCGAACTTCGGAGCTACGAAAAGGAAATAAGTGAGTATAAGGTTTGCCAGATAACATTTCAGAAGCACTAACTAAACCAAGACCCACGCAACGTCAAATCCATGATCAAATTATTCATTTATATCAGAAAATCAATAAATTAAATGTACAGTAGAACCTCGATTATCCGAACTAATTGGGACCACACCTAGTTCGGATACGCAAAAGTTCGGATATTGGAAATAAAATTTTTTTTTTTTTTTTAACAATAATTAAGATACTCTATATTTATTGTCATTATTATTATTAATATTTTATCAGTACTACATACATTACATTATTAAAAATACATTACATACATACAGGAACATATTATGTTTATAATATTTTTTTGACAAAATTATCGATTTTCACTTGACTAATGCGTTTTTTTGCAGCCAAGTCTTGCAAACGTTTAAGACGAATTGATAAGCCTGTTACGTTTTGATTATCTACCTACTAACGATTCACACTCGTATACATTCATATATGTATGTACTGTAATAAACCAAAAGCAAAAGTTATGATAAATTCGATAAACCGACCGCGGATACGAGTGCTTCAACGTGTTTCAACGTTCGGATAACAGAGCGTTCGGATACTCTAATTGTAGTTCGGATAATAGAGGGTTCGTATAACGGAGGTTCGGATAATCGAAGTTCTACTGTACTAACACTTTGTTCGCTAGGACGACTCATTCTGATATTACAATTGTATAAATACACTTTTAAATCTCTTTAAAAGATCGCAGGAAAAATTCTTATGTTATTATTATTTTTTTTAATTATTAAACAATAAAATAGACGATTCTCATTTGTTAAGTCTTATAAACTTTTAAGTAAATTCGCATAATACTAGAGACTCCTGTTTATTTTCTACAACTCATTCTTCCCTCTCTTACATACTTAACTCCCCTATTAATAATCTATTACATAATGGTAACTCTGTCAATTCTAATTTTGATTTTTTTTTATAAATATTTTATTATTGATATACATGTCTCTTTTATATTTTTATCTATTTTTTCTATTTTGCCTTCGTGTTAGCTTTATTGATTATTTTGTAAGTTAATCATTAATTTTACCTATTACATTATATTATATAATATATACAAAAAATGAGGAACAAAAACAGTTAGTACTGCAAGTAGTTAGTGACTATCGTAGTCATTATCCGGACTGTAAAAAAATGAATTTGAAAAAAACATATTAAATTCACTAATAAGATTATTCAAACTTTTAAAAATAATTATTGACAATTTTTTTTATGTATTATATTATTAAAAATATTATGTACCAAGTGTATAATTTTGTATTAAAAATGTTATAAATCAATGTGACTGAAAAAAATGTAAGATCTAATAAAAAAATAAATTGACTTTCTGAAAATAAATACTACGAAATCATTATTTTCTCCGCCAATATCAAAATAATTTATATTATGGTAAAATAACAATAGAATGGTTCATCCTATGAACTTATAACACATAAACTTTTTATTAGGAAATTCAATTTTATACAATTTTAATGCAACATGTTTTTTTCTATCTCCAACTGTTCGTCAAATATATTTAAATAACTAAAAGTTAACATAAATAGCAAAAAAATAATAAATTTTGTATTTTTTTTTTCTTCGAAATGAATGAACTTACAAGAAATTTTGAATTTACACTTTTTATCGAGAACCCTCCGTTCTTCAATTTAAGGTCTACACATTTTTTTGCTAAGTGCTAAATTTCTCGAGTTGAGTTCGAAAAACAACGAAACTACCCTATTTTATTATTTTTCAACCCCCCAGGGGCACGGGAAGGGGTTGAGTAATCATGACCAAATTTAACTATAATTACTTTCTCATATCAATGAAAAAAGTGAGGGGGTCTTATATAAAAATTATCAATATTTTTTTTTTACTTCTACAGGGTGCGGCGTAATGGACTCCCACATTTTCGAGGTGAATTTAAAAAAAACCATACAAGATATGGACATTTCTTTTTTATTTATTAAAACTACATTAAATAAGGTTTTTTTAAAAGTTGTTTGTTTTAAAATAACATTGTCCAAATGATTGCCTTTTCAATTGACGCACATTTGGAGCCGTTCTAGAAAATAATCCGTAATGGACTACAATATTTCAAAACATCATTAGCACGTAATTAAACTGATCAGATAAAAGTGGTTTGTTTCACTGGGTTAGGTCATTAATACGATTTTTAGTCGTCACAATATCGTGGTCAGGTGAACAACGTGGTTTCGTTATCGAGGCGTTTTTCAAAAACGCCGAATGTGTGACAAAACATTACATGACCTCCTCGCTCCCCTGATTTGAGTCCATGTGACTATTTCTTATGGGGATACCTCAAAGCTGAAGTTTTCAAACATCGACCTAGAACCATGGAAGAACTAAAAGAGGCCATCCGTCAAAAAATCTCCCTGATTCCACTTGATATGCTGGCGAGAGTGATGGAAAACTTTCGAGAACAGCTCCATATGTGCGTTGCTCGTCAAGGCAATCATTTAGACGACATTATTTAAAAAAAATTACTTAAAAAAAACCTTATTTAATGTAGTTTTAATAAATAAAATAAAAATTCCATATCTTGTACAGTTTTTTTTTTTAATTCACCTCGGAAATGTGGGAGTCCATTATGCCGCACCCTGTATAAATAAGGACCACCCTAATATGCATTATGCATACGTCTTATTATATTCCAATATCTCATTGTAAACTTGTTATCACTTAGTTATGAGTTTATAATCTAATAAACTGCATTTTATTTTGTAATTGGACCTAGGTCCTTAAAAAATTAAATAAATAAAATATGTAATATTCATATTCTAAGAATACTAAATTACGCCACGTCAAACGTGTACAGACGATGTTTTGACGAATGATTGAAAACGACGACGGAACGCCGCTATTGTCTTAAACGAAACGGTTTTTACGACCGTACAACAAAAAACAGCGAATACCCTCGGCGATCGCGACGCGGTATAAATATCTCGCTTTGCCGACGAGGAATTTGTTTTATTCCGCGACCCGACGACGTGTACGAGGGCGGATATCGTTTGTAAGGCCGGCGGGCGAGCGACGACGGTGGCGGGGATCGAGCCCATTGTTTCGTATGAAAACAAAATTAAAAGTTAATGATACCGATACATTGTTGTTGTTGAATAAAACGATTTCGGTCGGGGTCGAGCTATAATCATGTATACGGAAACAAATAAAACACATATTTTATTCAATCATCGAACTTTTTCAGACAACGAAAGTCTTTCGGAGAACTCGTCGAGGCTCTTATTGTTACGATACACTGCAGTGTCAACGTGCTAAAGGCGAACGTATTTATTATGCTAAAATCGAAACGTAACCGACGACGGCGGAAAATCAACTACGCCGTCGTCGGACGAACATTTATAAAATAATTAATTAACCACAATCGCCGGATTCGCAGCCGTACCCGCGTTGATTTACACGTATATAATAATCATGAGGATTATTCCGTATAACAGACTTACCTGTTCTCGCATAAATGTATATATACGGCTATTGATGCGCCAACAGAAACAAGTTCCCGGGGAATATTTATTTATATACAGTACCAACCGTTTATAATGACGTTAAAGGGACCAAAGAAAATAGGTCATAATAACCAGTCGCCGTTATAAACAAAATGACGAAAAAAAATTCTTAACTCCAATACATAGGTAGGTACAAATATTATTATGCATTTATATAAAAAAAAATTATTTATTTATACATTTTATTTGAAAAAGTAAAGATAAAAACATTTAATTATGTAGGTACATATGTATTTAAATTAATTAGTTAAATTATTATTTCAAAAAATCTGTTATTTTAGATCGAACTTTGTATAAGAATCAAGTTCTATTTTTTTTTTCTAGTTCTTCAAAATTTATCATCGGACTTATCAGAGCCATATAATTTGCTAAAATTGTTGCTGCACTGAACACTGCATTAATAGATAACTCTTCATCGGGAGTATCATCAGCAGATAAAGTAGCCTAAGATAATGTAAAGTCATCATAGATAAATTATTTTTTCTATATAATCAAAAATCACCTTCATAACATCCGTATAGTCATTATGTAGACGTCATAATAACCGATACAAATTAGTGCATACAATATAGGAGTTTTTCCGGGACATTTAATCTTAGGTCATTAAACCCAATATGTCACTACAACCGGTGTCATTATAAACGGTTTCTACTGTATTTTATTTATTTTGGAAATAAATATAACCCTTCGAGAATATTCTTTCGAAACAATAGTTAATTTTTAACGAATACGCCGAGATCGAAAAATAATATATAGTTTACATAATATTGTAATAATATTCGTAGTCATTACTATTTATTTAAAACAATTTTTTTCTACGGATAGGCGGTGGTGTGATAATGCCACTATTGAATAGGATCGGTATCGAGTAAAAAATTCAATACGATTTATTTTTCTCCTACTTATATGTAGTATTTTTGAGTAAAAATTAAAAAAAAAATCTATACCTAATGCAAATAATATAACATAACTATTTTAGCATCATTAAATATCGGAAAATACGTAGATAGGTGTAAAGACTAAAACATTCCCGAACAATATTGCAATATTATAGATAATATTCCGCGAAATTTTTCTAGGAAATTTCTCTAAATTAAATTCCCGGGAACACGTCTATCACTGTGTACGGCACTACATCGATTTCGATCGAAAAATAGTTTTACGGCATTCGTTCTACGCGCCGCCGGACGCTAATCGGTGGTTTACGTTTATGATTGTCAAATAAAAAATGTCGACCGACCGAGAGTTCCAGGGACGAATCGATCGAAAAGATCGTTTTTTTTTTTTTGTTCACCACTTTATTATAGTTATTTCATCGACCCGACTGTCATTAACTTAAAGACAAATATATTTTGCGAGACAATAAACATTGAATCGAGTTCTTAATATTATAAACGATTGTTATTGCATAAATGGATTTTCACACTGAAATAAATTGAGCAAAATGACAATAAGCTAATCATTCGAATCCTTTTAAAATTTCCCGCGTCTATAAATTATTATTATTATTATTATTATTATTATTTTTGTTATTATTATTGTAATCAGTGGCGTACAAATGGGGAGGGGGCGGGATAAATCCACCCCAGAACCAAAGAAAAAAATCCAATTTTGGAGTGGTTTGAATGAAAAATATACAAAAATGTCTTGAAAATATGTGTAAAATTAAGGATTTTGTAAGTTATAATAGAATCAGAAAAATATTAATTTTTCGTCCCAGGAGGTAGAGACTAGAGATACAAATAAATTTTTATTACGTACTTACATAAAAAACTATTTTTGTATAGATATTAAATATTGTTTATCATCATTAGTAAATTGTTTCTGTGCTGTGCCCGTGTGTGCCTATTTTTGCAATAACATACCCGCATGGCGCTTACGGCCTCATCGAAATATTATTTTAATTTATAACTTAATCCCTTATCTCTTGTTTATTAATATATATAATTTTATTATAATAATATACAAGATCGTCCAAATGTCCGATGTTTAGTTATGCTATCCATAAACCGGCATTACCACCTTACCGCAGACGACGTTCTTATTGTTGAATTATCAAACAAGAAACGACGTTTGCGATTTTCGTCGTAGTATAATATTCAATATATGTCTATTTTTTAAGTTGTTTTAATTTTCCTAACAAAAGTATTATCACACAAATGAGTGTGAACTCTCTTAACAACTATGGTCTTTCGTCTTCGATAAAAAAGAAGCACTCTGATAAACACATATAAATAATGTTATTTAATCCCCCCCATCCATAAGACGACTGAATGTACGCCACTGATTATTATTATTATTATTATTGTTATTATTATAGAGCAGGCCGTGTTAATACGACGCGAATCATTATTGTCTCGTTGGATTTCGGACGGACTAGCGCGAAAACTCGAGTGTTCGCCGTTAATATTCGCGTCAGAGAATATTCGCAGCGTCCGCGTATAATCAGTACGGACAACGGGAAAAAAGTCGGTGAGTTTTCTCCGTGCGCAATGTGATCGAATTACCGGGGCGAAGTCTTGTACTGTATATTTCTATGGCTAAAAACGACTTTTCTCCGCTCATTCGATTATTTTATTTCTACATTTCTGTCCGGCAAACCGAAACTTTGCAATATTATCGTTATTATCATCACGACGACGGAAAGGCCGCGCGACGTTATTCAATTGTAAACTTTCGTCTGGGGCTCCGACATTTTACCGGGCTTGAAACGCGGGTAGGCACGCTGGAAAAGCGCACGAGTCCTGCCCCCGCCCCCCTTATTAATTGTCGCGGACGGCGCGCGCGCGTTTTCGTAACGAGATTTTCCGGAGGTCCGCGAGCCTCGTCGAGTGCCCCCCCCCTTACCCAGGAGGGAATTTAATTTAGAGAAATTTCGCTGAATATTATCTATAATATTGCAATATTGTTCGGGAATGTTTTAGTCTTCACACCTATCTACGTGTTTTCCGATATTTAATGATACTAATAGTTATATGTTATATTATTTGCATTAGGTATAGATTTTTAGATTCAGAGTGAAGCGAAGGATCTTATGGTTTTACAATGATGTTTATTTTTTTATTTATTTTTTTTTCTGTAAACACTTTTTCGTATAGAAATCCTTGTCCAAAAGTTTCGTCCAGCAACTTTTTAGATTTGAAATTGAACTAAGATGGTACTTTAAAGAGGTCATTTTTCCAAAATCTCCATAGTTTTTCCAGTAACCAAGAATAACGATCGAAAAACTGAGAAAAAACGGCTAACCGCAATCGGCGGCGTGTGTCGTGGCGCGGAAGCGACAGGACGATCGTAAGATAATCGTCGTGTGGACCATTACGGGATTTCAAATGTGCTACGGCGACGGCGACGGTTAAAGACGAATATAATTCAATATAATTCGATATAATCCATACGGGCCGTGGCGGCGGTACGCGTTAGATGGCAATTATATGCGCCTACACGCGTTTGTTTTTCCTCGAGCGCGTGTGACGTAGGAGAAACGCTATTGCGTTTTCCCGAGGACCGCGTGACATAATATATAACGACGGATTCTCATAAATACGTTGATTTAATCCTGAAGAGTTTTGAATTGATCCAATCATAATAATAATAATAATACAGTGGTCACCGCTTATTGGACTCACTTTGGCACCTGACCATTTGAGTCCATTAACCGAATGAGTCGATGAGGCGAACGACCCCGAAAAAAAAAATTTTGAAAATGCTTAAAATCAAAAACTTAAACTTTACTTGAAAAATATTTATTGAGATTCAAGGTATGTATAAAAATAAAAATCTAGCTAAACGCATAAATAAAAATAAAATATAATAATATGTAGCTATGTCAAGACTAATAAATTGTTCAATAAAAATCCGTCTAGGGTTGATTGGATTTTCCCATCTTCGGCCAACTTCATAATCGTATCTTCGTTGGATTTATGTTTCTCAAATACGCCAAAATCACCCCTTTACTGAATCCACCTACGTAGGATTTGAAGCGCTTCTAGCATTTGGTTAGTTACTGGTGGTTTCTCTTCGTCGCTATCGCCAGCCACATTCTATATTGGCCATTTTGACCGTATTTTACCACATATCCTTCTCCGGTAACGAATTCGGTTGTTTGGACTTCTTCGTCAATATTTAACCATTCGTTATAAAGTTAAATTGATAGGTCAGTCGATCGTCCGAGCAAAATACCGGCATCGGCTTATATCGAATTTACATCACGTTTGTTCAATATTTATGTTCATATTTTCTTTATCTAATTTTCAAATGACCCTTTAAACCGGCGTGCGAGTCGAATAGACGAATTTTTCGCCGTGTGCTAGGATATGTGTAAAATCGGGAACAGCCGTTTTGAGTCTAATAGGCGAATGAGTAGATAAGCCGTGAGTTCAATAAGCAGCGACTACTGTAATAATAATAATAATAATGTAAAAATGCGCGTAGTCGAATACGCATTACATTTGTGTAGGTTTGTTTTTGAATTTTTTTCATAAAATTTAGACGAAAACAAAAAACAAACAAAAAAAAAAATAAAAATAAAAGAGCTACAAAAAAATATATTCTTTTTAACCTAGCGTATCGCGTGTCGGTAATAAATAAATCTGGAAAATCGCGGAATAAAATTTATTAGCGAAATATTTTTGAAAATAAAAACGTACTCCGAACTCATATAGGTATAATATATGCGTTATATATGATAATATGACGTGTGTTTTATTAGGTACCCCCCCCACACACACACACACACACACACACACACACACACACACACACATACGCGCACATAATATATTTATACGGTCTAAAAAGTTTACCGTCTAAGTCTAGTCGTACGAGATTTTTTTATTTTTTTTTTTATTTTCTTTCGTTCCAAACGAAACGAATACGGATAAATGTTACAAGCGCGCGTGATATACGACTTGATATTTCGCGAGAGCCGTGTACGGCGTGACGCGTTCCCGATATTAACAGTTTTAGGCCCTCGTCCCACTAGGGCGACGCAACGCAACGCGATTATAAATAAATATCGTGCGATAATCGTTTGTTTAATAAAACACGGGTTAATATATCGGAGACCTCCCACCGACGCGATGCGACGTCACTGCGAAAGACACGAAAGCAACTAATCGCGCGCGACTCGTGCTGTCGGTCGCTTGATAAAAGTTGCCTTGTCAACCACATAACGAATTTTGTAATATCATAATTTTATTATTATTTGGCAAATATCACTGACAATATGGCAAAAACAAAAGAAGAAAACTGAACTAGTTGAAAACTAGTCGAAGCTGTAGATCCATATCCATGATTACATTACTTCAAAATACCTACCCGAATACACTAGAAGGGACATTACATAAAAAGATTGAAATTTTACATCGTCTCGCATTAATTCATTAGCGGCAACAAATGTTCGACAGTTAATATTATTTTGTATCTATGGATGTATCCAATATTCCCTTTTATTTTAGATTCTGAGTGAAGCGAAGGATCTTATGGTTTTACAATGATGTTTATTTTTTTTTATTTTTTATTTTTTTTTTATCTTTTATTTATTTTTTTTTTCTGTAAACACTTTTTCGTATAGAAATCCTTGTCAAAAAGTTTCGTCCAGCAACTTTTTAGATTTGAAATTGAACTGAGATGGTACTTTAAACAGGTAATTTTTCCAAAATCTCTATAGTTTTTCCAGTAATCAAGAATAACGATCGAAAAACTGAGTAAAAACGGTAAAATCGGTAAAAATCCGCCGTATACGAGATTTTCACTGTTCAGATTTTAGGTATTTAGTCATAAATCGAAAAGTATTGAAGCTAGAAACTTGAAAATTTTATCCAATATCAAATACATAATTTTTTATAGTGGACAACATTTTCAGAACAATTATTGCCCTTTTGATTTAAATATAGAACTTTTAATTTTCCAAATTGTTTGAAAGTTTTTATGTAATATAATTTTAAATATTTGACAAAAAGTTCTGAAAATTTAATATGACCTTACTCATATACCTACCTAATTATCCTAACAAAAGTTCAAAAATCGTTAGTCAGGATTTTTTTTTATACACACTTTCAATCAGTAAAATTTCTTGTGCATTTCAAACAAACAATTTCCTCAAAAAAAGTGATGTGCTGCGTATATCCGAGATGGCATTTTCAAATTACTCCATCGTTGGGAAAAATGAATCAATTTAAATGGTGACTATGTAGAAAAATAGAAAAATATGTCTAATTTATTGTGTAAAAATTTTAAAGTAATAAATTGATTTTTCATTATTCAGTATATTTTTGTACCTTATTTATCGGACAGCCTACGTATTTATTTGATAGGAAATTTCTGATCAAGAAGTAGTTAAAAACTCAAAACAGTATAATATGTATTTCATGTAATATTGTATGAATAAGTTGAACCGTTTAAAAAAAATTCATTTGGTACTTTATATTATTTAAATCGATTAGACAAATCTATAGAAGTCGTTTATTTATAACAGAATTTTACAAAATTGTTTGTAAACTGTGATTAATACCACTATATTCATAGTTATACCATGCTGCTGGTCCATGCTTATAATTTTGTAGATACATTACTCAGTGCTATAGTTTATAATTTTATATTTCAAAAATAAGAAAATATATTATCAAAATGTAAATATGTAATTTTTCAATCTTATATTACTCGATTTAATTATGTATAAATTTGAATAACTAAAAAAATACACGATATTTAATATTTATATTACAAAAATTACATGCCACCCCCAAAAATTTGCCACCCCGGAGCAAAAGCTCCTTTTGCACCTATGTTAATCCGGCTCTGAATGTATTCGGACGAGTCGGTACACGCTCACACGGCGCGCGCGACTTGAATCGCCGACACGCAGCGTGTAAAATCACCGAGTGTAATCGAGACCGTACGAGACCGCGGCCAGGATCGATCGGCATTTACGTGTGGGAAACGGCAACGGTGAAAACTCGCTAACGACTACGACGACGACGACGACGGCAGGCGCGGTGCACGACAAAGAAACCCGAAGAAAACCACATCGGCGCAAAGGTTACGGGCGGAGCGAGGGGGAATCGGGTTCGTGGACCGGCTCTTTGACCTTTGTAATCGACTTAGACCTTTGAAATTCAGCACCGCCGCTCCACCCCTCGAGAGAAAATCTCATCTGAGGTCTCGGAGCACGGCGGCGGCGGCCGTGCGATGGCACACACACACACGTATAACATAATATTATACAGAGTGGTTCACGGGAATAGGGCTAAAAACAGATTGTTTTTTATCGACGCAGGTTATGGGCGTGGGGAAGTCGGAATGGTGTCATTCGATTCGTTAGGTAATGCCATTTAGTGACCACTATACGTTTTCACTACAGTTTCAAAGAAATCAACCATCGGTCCCTATATTTTTTTGAGGAACAAGGAACACGGCAAATGTCAATAGTGCCCGTTAACATTGACACGTTTGATAATTTCTTAAAATCTCAGTTACGCAGAACAAGACGAATCCAAATCAACCCATTACTTGTTTGATTTCAACAAGACGGAGCACCTCCTCACACTGCCGTCGTCGCCACAACGAACGTCGTACGACCGAGACGTTTCCTGGTCGCCTCATTTCACATTTTGTAGATACACATTCGGCCTCAGTTTGGTCACAGCTGACTCGACGACGTGTCGAGTTTTCCTCAAGTCACGTGTTTCCGAGACTAAACCTCGCGGATCAGACGAACTGAAATATGCAATAAAATCCGAAATCGCGTTAAGGGCCTCGCTACGGTCATTAGTTAAGGAGAAACATTTAGGCAATTTAGACAACGTTGTCTGATATTGATTGTGAAAAAATATTTGAATTTCAGCAGAAAAATGTCAGCAGATCGTACTGAATACTTTCTATTTTTAATTTTGATTTGAATTTTAATTATGATTAGAAAAAAAAATTATATTTTCAAGTTTTTAAGTACGATTCGTGATTATATAAAATTTAAATTTTTACAGTGTATTTCTTAGGATCTATAGACTATTTTCTGCCGAGTTGTGATTTTTTTTCAGAATCAAAATCGGACATCGTAAACTAACTTTAATTTTGTCAAAACCTAAGGCCTTTTGAGCTACAATTGACGGCAATAGCGAGGCCCCTTAATAGACGAAAACTCGCTTCGGGGCGCGTTCACTCAAATTTTTTGGACCGACTCTCTGCGTGCTACGGACAAGACGGACGTCATAATATTACGTTCGATGTTCTTTTTAAAACGTAAAACGGCACTCATTTATACGGGTACAGTAAAATATCGATAAAATTATTTTACGTCTAAAACATACTGAATCGTATCGATTTGTTTTTGTTCCTATTCCCGTGAACCGCCCTGTATACAATATTTATATACCCTGTACATACGTGTGTGAGCGTGAGATACGATGTCGGCGGCGGCGTCTGTAATACCGCAGCGGTTGCCAAGATATACAAAATGCATAGTACGTGTGCGCGTGTGTACGGCAACCGCAAAGGTGTGTTCGTTGTGAAGTCGGTTAGGCGCTGGCCGCGATTTCCTCTGCGCGTCCCGACGACGGAAACCCGACGAGACCCGCTCGTGAATTCCGTTCCGATCGCCCGTCATCTGCACGAGCCGTACGATCAGGGCCGGATTAAGCCATAGGCATTGAGAAAAATTAAATTTCACAACAGCCACTTTTGAATATTATCGTTTTATGTCATTTTAAATTAATACAGCGTCACGGGTTTACAATCGAATTATCAAATATTTAATTTCATATACAGTAGAGCCTTGATAGTCCGGATGAATTCAGACCAAGCCTCGTCCGGATTACCGGAGGTTTTTCCTACTCAATTGACTAAGACATTTTTCTTTCCTCCGACTTTATTAATTGAAAATTACAAATATTTTAAATTCTAAATACATAAATTAATACATGCATACATTCTTATATATAATAAATTATAAAAAAAAATTATTTCAACTTTTTGTTCCAAATTTAAAGTTACGTGTTTACGAGGAGCCATTGTAACAGTAATACGTAATAAAATTGATAAGGCCTCTCACTCGACAAGAAAGAAGAAAACGAACTGACGACCGATTTATAATTGCTAGTCATTAATAGGCGCAGTAGGTACTTTTTTTTGTAAAATTTTTTAACAAAAATTGATGAAATTGTTATTGTCGAAAAAATATTTCATCGATTAATATTGGATTCCGGGAATTCCGAACAAACTGCCTATGTTTAAATAAATTTATTGGCCGTCCGGATTACCGCGTTCACCGGATTATCGGGGGTCCGAACTATCGAGGCTCTACTGTAATAAATAAAATTCATGATCACTAACACAGGGGTCGGCAAGTGATTTCTACTGGAGTCCAGAAAACTAAAATAATATCTACGTAAACGGGGTCCGTAGAGAAAAAAATTATTACATTATTCAATTGTTATTACTAAAATGTTCAAATTATTTAAATAGTAAACATGCCTTGTGATTTTATATGAGAAATAGCGTTTGTTGTCTTTGGCTAGTGACTTGAAATCGGGAACTGTTGTAGAACATCTAATACGAAATATGTTCTCAAGGCTCAAGGTGAGAATCCGTTAACTTTGTTCTCTATTTGTTTATAAAAAAAATTGTTTTACAAAACGACGTCACTTTTAATAATCACGATGGAAATTGAAATAACGTACTCAATAAACTATCAAAGAAAGATAAGATGTCGACGGTCCAGATCACTGCCTTCTGCGGTCCGGATTTGGCCAGCGGTCCGCCAGTTGCCGACCGTTGCACTAACATATTATCTGGATTACATTTTTTTTTTCGGCATTTTGCGTTTGCGAATTTATTCATCAATGATATCATCTTTTCTAATTTCTCTCAATAGTTCCGACTCTATTGATAACAGTGCTAGAGACGATAATTTTCCTGGACAGATAGTGCAGGACCTTTGCCGATTTTCAATTCTTTTTAACACAGAAAATGGCCGTTCACCTTCGCAAGAACATCAAAATGTCGCTAAATAAATTCTAAAAGCAATATTATTGACATTTGAAAAACTTGTTATTGATTTTTTTTTTCAATTTGTTTTCGAAGCATGTCACTTACGGTCATGCCTGGTGAAAACATGAGATTTTCGGCGGCCGGCGACCGTGGTGACCGATCGCCGATATTCGGACGAAGCGAAAAAAACGAAACGAAACAACATATATTATATCGCTGTGCACCGGACCGCGGGGCACGGTTTTCGACGGACAAAAACGAATTCGTCGCGACCTCACGCGCACCTCCGTACGTTTTTCACACGACGACGCGCGTTTCGAAATTTTTCACACACGTTGAATGACCCGGCCGAGGAAACACGATCGTTCCGACACACGGAGACGGCGAGCGGAGAAAAAGGAATATTATAAACGTTTTTTTTTTTTTTTCTCTCTCCATTCGAGAACCACGAGAACTGCCCCTCGTCGTCGGTCCGCGCGCTTACGAGCCGGGTGAAAAAGAATGGGGGGGAAACCCGTACGAAATGACTAAGCCGAAAATTATCATAACATTATAGATTTATTTGTTTTGCCCTCGTCGTCCGTCGTACGCACGTGACCCCGTCCGGATTTCTCTCCCGGTGAATACCGACGCACACACGCACACACACACACAACACTATAACGCGTACGCTACTGCCGCGCGTTAATATTGTAATATTGTGCAGTATCATTCTCTCGTGCAAAGCAAAACAAATATTACGGCTGTTCCCCGAACGTTTCGTGTAAACAAAATAATAATATTACAACCGAAGAATTTATTATGTATACATATACATAACATTATATTATATTATTATCATAGTGTCTGTGTGTGCCTGTGTGTGTGTGTGTGTGTGTGTGTGTGTGTGTGTGTATGAGAAAACCGGTATTTCTGGAGCAAAACGCACTCACGCGCGGGCGCAGACCATTTTTAATGATCAAACCGTATTATTATAAGACCATTATGGCATCTCGTATCCGTCGACGAGACGAATGTTCGCCATACGGCGTGTACGAAAAACGTTGCGGCCCTGGTTAACGTACGTCTCCTCCCAGCCGCCACCACGGTCGTCACCCGTTTTCGGACGTTATTTATACAAGTAGATTATACAGCCCGACGGCTGTTGAATCGACAACACGCCGCCGTCGCGATTTATTCGATTGTGTGTGCGTTCACTGCCCGCGTACACACACACACACACACACACACACACACACACACACACGCACACATATATACACTTGTAATATATTATTATAACAGGCCCCCCACATCAATCCGTGCGTACCGTTGTCAGGTGTTTTGATGCTTCCCATGGTCGGAAATCAAATGGTCTTTACGCGAACCGTTTTTCACAATGCCATCGTTTTACTTTTACAACGCGATTGTAATATTCATAGACCGTCGGATGCCGTGGATGGCGCGAACGGGTGTTCCACGAAGCGAATGCTTCATAGTCGAAATGGGTGGGTGTTGACTAGTGGCGTATTTTTTAAATTTTTCCTGGGGGGGGTGTCCAAAAAATATTTTTTTACATTCTGAGTAACCCTCTTCACCATTATCGCTGAATTAAAAACTATATTACATAATATAATATAAAAATGTATCGTAATAAGTCATTTATGACTTCTAAATGCAATTTTATAGTATATTTTGTATTTGAGTCTGGTATCTTGTATTATTTTATGAAAAAGTACATTTCATTTCAGACAAAAATTTAATTTTGTTTTCTTCTGGGGGGTGGTCGAGACCCGGGACCCCCTCACCCGTAAATACTCCATTGGTGTTGACCAATCGGTTATAACGCGGAGACTTTATAAAATTGTATTATTTTAAACAATATTGTATTAAATCATTATAATATACGAATGTCTATTAGATAACATGAAATACCAACATAGAGACCATAGAATATATAGGGTATATTATAAGCCGCTGCTACGGCTGGTGAGACGTAAGCTTAGGAATAACTAAAGGTCCACTTAAATTTTATTTATACAATTTATCACTTCATATCTCTAATTGTGTCTTAAGTGAGTCCTGAGTAAGGCAGTTTAAAAAAAAAAAAAGTGGGTCTCAGTTCAAAATGTAAATAATGAGTACCGAGTAGGTAGGTGCTGAATATTTGAAAATTATTACTGCTTCATCAAAGAAAAAACTTCTCGTCGCCACTGGTCGGATGTGCCGTGAAAACGACACTGTTGAAATTCAAAGTTTTTTCCCGTGTTTAACAGTTTGAAAATACATTATTTTACCTAAATTACGCGTACGACCGATTTGTGTTAAGTGTATTTGAATAAACCTAGACATTTCACTCGTCCATAATGCGATATAAATAATCAGACGTTTTGCTTTGTGACGGCAGCGACGTACACATGGAGGGGGAGTGAGATAAATCCCCCCCAGGACCAAAAAGAAAAAAAAATCCAATTTAGAAGTGGTTAGAATGAAAAATTTACAAAAATGTCTTGATAATGTGTATACAATTAAGGATTTTGTAAGTTATAATAGAATCACAAAAATATTAATTTTTCGTCCGAGGAGGTAGAGATACAAATAAATGTTTATTATTTACATAAAAAACTATTTTTGTGTAGATATTAAATATTGTTTATCATCATTAGTTAATTGTCTCTGTGCTGTGCCCGTGTGCCCGTGTGTGCCCGTGTGTGCCCGTGTGTGTGCCCGTGTGTGTGCCCGTGTGTGTGTGTGTGTGTGTGTGTGTGTGTGTGTGTGTGTGTGTGTGTGTGTGTGTGTGTGTGTCTATTTTTGTAATGACATACCCGCATGGCAATGCATACGGCCCTGAGTACAGTCGTGACTCGTATTTCAAAAAGAATAAAAATTACTTTTTTAAAACAGGGAAGACTTAACGGCTTAGATATGCTATCCATAAACCTTCATTACCAAACAACCGCAGACGAAGTTCTTATTGAATTATCAAACAAGAAACGACGTTTGGAATTTTTGCGTGTAGTATAATATTCAATATGATGTCTATTTTTTAAGTTGTTTTAATTTTTTTTTAATAAAAGTATTATTACAAATAATAATTATTATTATTAGGTTAAATAATAAATAAATTCGCGGCCGAATGGAAACCCACGGGGAAGAGACCAAGAGGACGTCCAAAGAAGCGATGGATAGATAGATGGTATAAAGCAGGATTTAGAGAAATTAGGGATATCAAATTGGGAAGAAAAGGTACAAAATCGGGAAGAGTGGAGGGAGTTGTCGGTGGCGGCAAAAACTCTTGAAGAGTTGTGATGCCAATGATGATGATATTATTACGAAAATGAGTGTGAATTCTTTTAACAACCACGGTCTTCCGTTTTTGATAAAGCATATTGCATTGGGTGCAGAAGCACTCTGATAAACACATATGAATAACATTATTTAATTCCCCCCCCGTAAGACAATAATTGAATGTACGCCACTGAGTGACGGTGTAAAAACTTGCGGAATTAAAAAAAAACAACGTGTCGTTTTAAAACTTTTTTTCGAAACGATAACGATATTGATTTTTTCGCGACGACGAAATACAAAGGCAGAGGTAGCGAATAATACTCGTCCTACGAGCATATCATATGCTCGTATAAAATAAAAACAAACGACGACAAAACTTATTAAAATTCAATTTAAATATCCCGATAATACTCGACGGAAACTTTACGGGGGCTGTTCTCGAGAAACAGACGCGAAAAATCGTTTACGAATTTCCTCTTTGCTCCGCGAATCTCGAGCCCTCCGGACGGACCCGCGGTCCCCTGCAGTTTAATAAAAACAAAACGCGCGCGCGTGGAATTCTGCCGCTGTTGCCGTGTAGTCGCAGCGATATATTATATCGTATTCCGGCGTCTCGGTGCCCGCGAACGCACCAAAGTCCCGGGCTCAGAAGAACACGTTGCCGGCGGCGACGGCCCGTGCGGATTTTCACGGACCCAAAACACACGGGTGCCAGTTAAAATCGCGAAAAAAAAAATCACGAAAAGTAAAAATTTCTATTCGGTTTATTTTTCCTAAACCATAGGTATAAATAATTATCACTATCATCTCTGCAGTATTACAAAATAAATTCAAATTCGCAAAGAAAAATTAAATTCAAAAAAGCGTATCGTCACAGTACTGTAAAATAAAATAATATCATATAAAAAAATGTATCGACACAATACTAAAAAATAAAATAATATCATATAAAACACATTTTCGTCATAATCGCATAATGCTATATAATCAAAATTAAATTTGATGCGACAAATTATAAGCTATGCCTCTTAAGTATTCTAGTTTGTCACTATTTTCGTAGTCATCGAAGACGCAAAAGTACTGATTGACATTGATTATCTAATATTGGTATTACTTATTAGTTATTACTATTTAAAAATATATGTACAGGTTTTCTTAATTTTAGCTATTAGTGTGTTCGCTGTATAAATTCGCATATTGTGTGTATTTATAGGTATACAATATTCATATCAAATTTCTAATATTCAACTATCACATTAAAAATATCCAACCTTTTTTGCAATTTTATTTCAATTATTTTACGGATGTATTTTAAAAATTTACCAAGAGCTCTGAGGACCCCTAAGCTCTAGGGGCCCCAGAGAACTTCCCTGCTTTGCCCGACGATAGCTACGCCATTGTGTTCGTAACATCACTATTATAGTAAGTACGAACGACGATCGCGATAACACGCGGCTCGATCGATAAATCGTTTTTTTTTTTTTAAATTTTTTTTCTCATGCCCGTCAAATCCACCGATGTGACGCGTCGTTTCATCGAAAACGGCGAAAAAGCGGTCGATCTCGGTGCAGGTTTCTTCTCGTCCGCGCCGTCGTCTCGTTATTTGCGTTATTGTCGTTTTGTACAAAATGACCACGTTGTTACGGACCGTAATAATTGTACGCGTTATGCGTTTAAAACGAAAATAGAAATCATATTTTGAAAAAAACAAAAAAAAAGCAGAAAATTCGGTCGAAACGGTCCGTAATAATTCGGTTCGATAATATAATTCGACTCCGCGAGACAATGAGCCGCTGACGCGCGCGTACCTGTACACCGCGGCCATTATATCGCATTGTTCGTTCGCGCGGCTGTATTATTATTATTATTATTATTATTATTTTAATGTAAAAACCGTGCCACCGGACGGACCGAAAAGAGTCGAAAAAATGTAGATTGATGACTGTCCGGACGATTCAGCGCGAGGATTCCGGGTAAAAAGTAAGGAAGGGGACCGGACGGACGGCCGCGGCGCACTCGCGTTTAATTTCGTTGAACAAATCACGGCCGGACGCGGTGATGTGGGTTTTGTGTATGAGTGTGTGTGTGTGTGTGTGTGTGTGTGTGTGTGTGTGTGTGTGTGTGTGTGTGTGTGTGTGTGTGTGTGTGTGTGTGTGTGTGTGTGTGTGTGTGTGTGTATGTGTGTGTGTGTGTGTGTGTGTGTGTGTGTGTGTGTGTGTGTGTATGTGTGTGTGTGTGTGTGTGTGTGTAGGCATGTATACGTTAGTGTGTTAGTGTGTGAGTATGTGTGTGTGTGTGTGTGTGTGTGTGTACGTTAGTGTGTGAGTATGTGTGTGTGTGTGTGTGTGTGTGTGAGTATGTGTGTGTGTGTTGTTTACGGGGGAGTAACCTCGGCAAAGGTTGTTTAACGAGCGCATACGCACACACACACACGTGTGTGTATACAACGTATATATTATAGTCAGAGAAGACCTTTGCACAGGGCGACGAGATAAATGCGTTTTCCTTTGTTCAATTACGTACGCGACGCGCTGCCCGTGCCGACGACGTATGCGCCTGCTGCACTGGGCCGGACCACCGCGTGCGGGTGCTTTCAAATCACCACGTGAGTAATGATTGCTTATTTTGCACGGTTTGTTTTTTTTCCCTCGAAGGCATAGTTGTTAGCATAGAGCTGCAGCGGTTCCCAAATTTTTAGGTTCACGGAACTCTTAGGAAATAGTTTGTGTTTTGCGGAACCCTAAGGGCATAATGTCTTTAATTCCAACTCAACCCCGTTTTTTCTAAAAAAAAAAAAAAACAGTACTACAAAAAATGTTTTCATGATATATTGTCAATGATTATTATTCATTAAAATTAGTTAAAAAAAAACAATCTTCAATGAAAATTGTATTTATTTAAATAACAAACATTTATTATTTAACCATCACAAATATTTATTTTTAACAAATTATAATTAATTAGATTTTAAAATATACATGCTATTGATATTTTCAACGAGAAGAATGGTACTGTTTCGTTGTTTGATTTACAATAGTTTTAAAATTAGGATTTATAACTGAAACTCGAATTTGAAGGTCTGGAGCGGCATTCAATCTGTTTTTGAATTTACTTTTTGTATACGCATAAGAGGAAAAACCAGCCTCACAGCGGTAGGTTATTACAAATGGTAATAGAGTAAAAAATAGCTTTTTCGACTAGAGATGGGCATTCGTCCTTTAGTTCAATCCAAAGGTCGTTTAAAGGTCCAGATTCAAATTTCTGTTTTAAGGATGACATATGCTTTTAATTTCAATTAAATGCTTATATTTATACATATATAACTTTTTTTTTTAAATAATATAAGATAATAATTTTTAATTGTTGTAAATTTTTCTCAATAATCACATACATCGGACGGAACCCTGGAGATAGTCCCGCAGAATCCTAGGGTTCCGCGGACCACACTTTGGGAAACGCTGGTATAGAGGTTATATTATATAAAGAGAAAGAGAGAGAGAGAGAGTATCCGTTCTTGTTTGGTGGCATCATTTATAGTCAGTGTATAATATGCATGTGATAATATCAAAGGATCCGATCAGCAGATTAGCAGTAAAAAAAAATTCAGCTTCTCTCAAAAAAAAAAAAAAAAACAAAAAAAAATTGTTTTAAATATTAATCTGCCGAGTGTCGCTTCGATTTTCAATACGTTTCGTTAAAACATAAACGACGACGTTTACTAATTATTCGTGAGAATAGTGTATGAAGAATTTTACCCGTGACGATTCCGAACAAACAGTGACGTTTTGCCGGGCGACTTAAGTCGTCTGACGTTTTCTTTTCTTTTTTTTTTTTTTTTTGTTTTCCCCGACGACTTCTTGAAGTCCTATTTAATTTCAGTGCGTTCGACGAGCGGCAGCTGCGACGGGCACGTGAATGAAATCGCGGTCAAGTGCCCACGAGTTCTGAACAATTTGCTCGTTCTCGTCGAGTATTGGACGTGTTTTATTGAAAAATACGCGAGTTCGAAAAATTAGATTCTCTTCATAAAAGGTAAACAAATTACCGTCTGAAAAAATAACGATCACGATTCGCGGAGTACAAGCGATCCGCCGCGAAGAACCCGACGACGGCGGCCGACGGCATTCCGCCGTTCGAACGCCCCGTGCATAACCAAACCCATGTATTATTATTACAAGCGTTCGTCTACACGGCGGCGTCCGTTTATCGGAATAATTTTTTCATTTTTTTTAAATTTCTTTCGCGGTTTTGAAATCTGCCCGCCGCCGCTCGCGCGTGCGTCTAGGGGGACAGGTCTCGGGTAGATCAACCATAGGCGGAAATCGGGAGGGGCTTAAAGTTTAAAGTAGAGGCCTTAGCCCCCCGTATTGAGTGTTGAAACATATTCGACCGTATTGATAAATAATCAGGACACAGTTGATGGTTTTCAACTAAAAACCTATATGCTAAATTGAAGTAATTGTGTTCTGAGTACTCGTGTAGTATTTGTTTTTAGTTTTTTGAATTAATTTTATGAGTTTTATATAAAAAAAAATGACGGAATTGATTCGTTTATTTTTTATACGTACGAGTATATGTCCAATAAAATTATGTAAATATTAAGAGTTAATTGTTAATTTTTTTTTTTTAATTATTGTATTTTTTCAAAATATTTTCCAAAAAAGGTAGGTACCAAACTACTGAGTATCAAATTTAAATAGTTAAAAAATGAATTGACTTATAGTCGGGAGTGAAGCGAGTGGCTTTGGTCGTTGTTGGTCTTGCGAGCATAAAAAACCTAGCCCCCCTCCCAGTTTTCACACCAAATTTCCGCCCCTGAGGACAACACACACACACGCGCGCGGACCGTTTCCTGTATCGACTTCATACGACAAGAGAGCGTGTGTTAATCGTACACCCCGGGTGTTACGCGCGTGTATGACCTAGAACTCGGTAGGTATGCGCGCGCACGCGTAAACTAGTTGCGCGGTGCATGAATCATCGCTACTGTACATTTGATAAATACCTGTTATTCAATTATCATTTCAAATGTATGGTAATTACAGGAAACACCGGTACGACGACGCGCCTGGTGATCGCGGCGTGTTCCCTACGCCTACGTGGCTACGGTAAAGGGAGTGGCGAGGGGGTAAACGCATTATAAAAATATTCGATCCTCCCTTAACCCCTCTGCGTGCAGCCTGTTCGTCAGCCTATACGCGTGACGCGATTATTACAAAAGAAAACAAAAAAAAAATAAAAATAATTGTCACAAATATACCCCAAAAAAATAATTGGTAATAATATTGTATTGTGTTATACAAGTGCGGTGTTTAATAACTACGCTAGGTTAGGTCAGGCTATCGTCGTACAACCGTACAAGTCAACGTCGTTGGTTAGTCGCAAGTGAATTTTTTTTTTTTTTTGTGTTAATTCTTATAAGAGGATTTCAATACGACGAATCGGAAACGTAGTCGTTCTGGTTCACTGTTAAATAAAAACGCCAAATGTTGAACTACCAGAATCAAAAAACCAAAAATCACCAATCGCAGTAGAAAATTCATCAACAATAAATAAAACTGGTACAGCTACGGTCAAATGAATCTAACATCCAATAACTAAATGACGGAAATAACTTAGTACCAAAACATGATATATCTTTATATATATTTATTAAAGAAACAAAAATTTAAGCGATCATGAATAAATAAACGTTATTCAAAATATGTGGGTTCCTGATAATAGTTATACAAAGTTATATAAAACTCAGCAAATAGGTTCGCAAAACAGAAAATTTAATCCATTTTCGTACACGTTTAAAAATAAATACCGTAACTATTAAGAGATAATTTTATTTAGCCCACTCCGAAAAAAAATTTAAAAAATATCGTCGGTGCGCCTCTGATATTCGCGTCCGAAGCGAAAAATTGTGAAAATTCGTTTGTCGTTCGATTCCCGCGCACAATACGAGATTGGATACCTAGTCGTTGTGTTTGTTCCAGCGAGAGAAAGAGAGAGAGAGAGAGAGAGAGAGCGAAAATATAAATAATCGAAAAACAAACTCGACGTTGCGTGGGGGGCAGGGGGGCAGGACGGCGAAAAAACGGCTGCGGCGCGTGTGCCCGCCGGGCCGATGGTCCGTTTCGTTTAGCGGGCCGACCGCGTTTCCGTGCCGAAAAATAATCGTAATCGTCCGGGAAATAATAGTTTTCGCCCAGAGTGACGTCGTCGCGACGAGATATTATTATAACAAGCGCAGGGCTGTCGCGCGGAGAGAGACCGGTGTGCGCGTCCCGCGGCGGTTTTAATTCCGTACACGCGCGCGCCCGCGCTCACATAAATTACCCGACAATTAATTCCGACCGACGTGGATTCCCGCGCAGCCGCCGCCGACTTGCCCCCTATCAACGCGCGACCGGCGATCGCCGTCCGCGCGGGCCCCGGCACACACGTCGTGCGCGTCTCGTTGATTTACGATCCGCGTGATCCAGAGGCCTCGGCCCCGGCCAACGTCGGTCCACACGGATATTTGGTATACATTTGTATACAGTGTGATCACGATAAGTGGAAACACTCAATAACTATGTGCAGGCTTCATATAATATTTCAATTCAGCTTTTTCGGCTAACTAATAAACATAATTATACACATTTTCAAATGATTAGACTATTTTTTTGACAGTTAACTTTGCGCATGCGCACAATAACTTTTTTTTTTAAATGGCATGATCCATTTTTGACCACAAATTATTATTTTTATGGTATTTTTTAATGAAGTTTAGTGGTTTAATTTCTTTTCTAAGTCAAAAAATGACTGAGTTATGGCAATTTGATTTTACGTTATTTGCACGGGTATAACAGATTATAAAATACGTAGTTGATAATAATAAATTCACAAAAATAAAATTACAAATATTAATTTTTTTATTCATAAAAGTTTTAATTGTCTAACAAATTGTTCAAACTTTTTATTATTATCAACTACGTATTTTATAATCTATTATATACCCGTGCAAATAACGTAAAATCAAATTGCTATAACTCGGTCATTTTTTGACTTAGAAAAGAAATTCAACCACTAAAATTCATTAAAAAATACCAAAAAAAATAATTTGTGGTCAAAAATGGATCATGCCATTTAAAAAAAAAAAAGTTATTGTGCGCATGCGCAAAGTTAACTGTCAAAAAATAGTCTAATTATTTGAAAATGTGTATAATTATGTTTATTAGTTAGCAGAATTGAAATATATGAAGCCTCCACATAGTTCTTGAGTGTTTCCACTTATCGTGATCACACTGTATACATGTTTTATTATTATTATTATTAACAGTGTACCGACTCGATAGTAAATACGAATACGAATAATTATTACATATTATAACGTTTTGGTGCACGCCGCACGCTCGTTCTCTCATAATGAGATTTATACAATATATATTATATATTATGTTCAAATGTGTAATACGATAATTCGATATGGCGCGCGCCTCACGTTCGACGGTTGTGTATTTTCACGCGCGACCTCGTGATCAGGGCCCGGAGGGAAGTGGGGTATTGGGGGGTCATGACGACCCGTCGTCGTTACGATAGTCGGCACTTGGGCAGTCAGATTTATATCGACAAAATTACCTATTTACTGTGTTTAAATAAAAAATTTAATTTAATTTATATTATGGAAATGAATTAATGGCATATTTTATAATTGTCACACACACACACACACACACACACACAAGAAATTTTAAAATAGTCCCGACTCCCGATATCAGTGGGCGATCGATTATGGATAAAAAAAAAAGGCAAGTGGCATTCGGGAACTGCCGCGATAAAGCTATTTTATATTAAATAAATAAAAAGTTGATATAATTTTAAATTTTTTTATTATTCTAGTTATTCAGGAATTTGTATCGTAGAAACTGTAGGCCTATGATAACTAAAATATGAAACATAAATTTTTTTTTCTCATAAAATGGGTTTGTTTTGTTGGTATGACAATACGGTTCGCCGCGTGGTACGTATAGGGAGGTTACGGGATTCCACAGGTAGTGGTCACGCTTTTTCGTTACGAAAAATGTTTTTTCAGTCACTACACCAGACCTGCGATAAAAGCTATGCAATAGCTTAATAAATGTATATTTAGAATATCACAGAATAAATTAAATAAGAATACTGTCTGCCGATATCTATTTTAAGAACTTCTAATAAAACTGATCTTATGGTACTGAACTCATCTAAGGACATTTTGGATGAGATCGCCATGACTTCAATGATTGAAAATTGAGCAACTCTGAAAGAATTCCGTATAAGTTTATAGTCCACAATATTATTGTATAAACATTTTTTTATTATTTTATAATTTAAATTTATATTATTTAAGAATGAATTGAAATCACATTGAAAATATTAGTTTTATTTATTTTTTTATTTTTTTATCTACCTATCTACTTTTATGATTTTTACTTATTTTAACAAATCATAATCCAATTGATAAATTTTATAATATAAACGTCTCATAGGTATACAAGTTCATTTGGTTTTTTTGACTTAACTAACATAATACGTAATTGACTTTTTTTTTTTTATGAATGTAAATTTAGTATTGAAGTCAGCAATTTGGTAAGACGCCCCCCCCCCCATCTGATTTTTCTTGCGCCGGCCCTGCTCGTGATATAGCGTGTGTGTGTGTGTGTGTGTGTGTGTGTGTGTGTGTGTGTGTGTGTGTGTGTGTGTGTGTGTGTGTGTGTGTGTGTATGTGTGTGTGCTGTGTGGTGTCGATTGCTCTCGTACAGCGTAAAACGCCGAACGCATTTTAAGGTTAGCCTACACACCGGCTCGTCGTCTTTGGTTTTCGGCTAGAATCGAATCTAAATTTCTACGGATTTCTTTTTGTTTTGTGGGGGGGGAGGGCTGGAATACGGATAATCGATTATAATTGTTATCCATTGCGTTTTTATTATCCACGACTTTAGAAACTTACCAAGGGGAGGGGAGAGGGAGTTTATTTGTACTAGGTATCACTGCATTTCAGGGGACTTACGTTTCCCACGATTAACACCCGTTGACATGCAAGTTTGACAGTGGATACACACTTAAGATCGTCAGGTAAAGTATTTAATATAATATAATAATAGTATAACAAATTTTTATCTTTTTATTATTATTTTTTTTTTTTTGAAAATATTTCAACCGTTTTTTCGTACAAATAATATTATCAACGTTTGGAAGTGCGTCCAACAAGTATATAAACTTGATAAACGATCCTCGGCCACCCTTGACGGGAGCCAAGCTTTTCCTCAAGTTAATTTGGAGATATACGTATTTGAGTATATTATTGTCCATTTTGTAATCGACGCTAGTACCAGTAGGTAGTACACGACGTATAAGTATACGTATTATAGTACAATATTTTTCCGGTAAAACAAAAATTGTCCGGTAGGTATATTTGAAATCCAGATTGGTATTTTAATATTCATAGTGCGATTATCGAAGAGAAACGATATCGTCGAGCTCGGGGGCCCATGCCCCCCCAGTGCTTCCCACTTGAAGCAGCTCCTGCGTGGATGACCCGCTGTAGTCAGCGCATCGGAACCATACGGACCCATACGAAAATATGTCGTCGTCGTAGAAAACACACGCGGGTGGGCAAATACGATAAACGGAGCATTAAGTGTGTGTATGTGTGTGTGTGTGTTTCGCGTGTGGGTGTGAGCCAGTGCCGAGTCTTATACGTATATACGTGTGTGTGTGTATGATATACCTACTCGACGGGTTTGCGTTTTTGTCCCGAAATTTGTTATTATTATAATATTATTACTGTACCCGCCGTGTCCCCGCGAGTGTATTAATCACGTCGCGTTCCGTGTTTTATTGTTGTTGTTGTTGTTACCATCGTTATTAATAATTCTTCGTTCTCTGGTCGCGAAACGATTGTCCGGACGCCGCCGCCGCGACGACCGCGCGAGAACGAAATATTTTAACATCGTTTATAATCCGCACGTCCTTTTACACGCGGTTTTTGGCACGGCCAACACGTTTTCGCGCGTGCACACGACGACGCCGTCACACGCGGAATGATTTAAGGAGCTTATTCGCACACGCGCACGACGTGTGTGAAATTTACCCGCGCCCAGAAGAACGGCTCGCGGCCCGAATTTCAAATGCAAATCACAAGCTACGGCTTAAAGGAGTAGACATTATTGTACTATAATTGTGTATAATATATAAATAAATAAATTTTCCTAAAAAAAAAAAAAATCAAAAATCGCTTGGTAGCCGCCGCGCGACAACGCAGAAACGACGGCGTGTCTCAATGTTATAGATCCGACGGTTTTTTTTTTTTTTTTTTTGCTGTTGTTCCTTTTTTTCGTTTCGTTTTGTATACGCGTGGGGGGTCTCTCGTTCGATTCGGTTGTGTTTACAATGCGTGCGGTGTACACACGGTGCAGCCGCAATAAGTGCTTTGTGTGTGTGTGTGTGTGTGTGTGTGTGTGTGTGTGTGTGTGTGTGTGTGTGTGTGTGTGTGTGTGTGTGTGTGTGTGTGTGTGTGTGTGTGTGTGAATGCCCATCACAGAAAAATCGATCACGACACGAAACGGTCGTGTCGTTTCCGATCGACCGGACGGTAAACTCGCGACCGATTATATTATTATTATTATTATTCGTTTAAACGAACGTAAAAAGGCGGTGGTGCACCGACCGCGTACGGAACGAAATACAATCGGACGGGATTTTCGTGACGTTTGAATGGAGGCGCGGACTGGAAACGGACGATCGTTATTACCGATTTCGGAGGCGGCCGCCGCGCCGTCGAGTACAATATGATTTTTTCGACCGAAAGAGGTGCATAATCAGCGCGTCACATATGTTATTATATTATATCGTATTGTGTACGGGTGGTACGTGTGCGTGTGTGTTCCGGTGCGACCCGCCGACGCGGTTAATTGACCGTGTGTATCGGTACGAGCAGATAAAACGGATTAACGGACGGACGGTGTTCGTAAATGTAACCTAGGTATAGTAAAAGGTACCCGACCCGACCTCGAGGGGGTAACGACGATATTTCGAAACGCACGGCGACGATGTGAAATACGATGTGTGATTGCGTACACGCAGCGATCGACGGCCGGGAGCGGCCGGGAGTAGAGCGTGCCTTTTTGTTTTTGCTTTTTTTGCGAAAAATGTAAATTTTACGGCGGATACGGGGCCGAGAATCACTGTCGAATATCACATTCGGATGTGGTTTACACACGCGTTTGGACGACGACGGTGTATCGAAAAAGAAAAAAAAACCGACCGTTACCTTCAATCACCGCTGATGTTCTTCGTACTCCGGACCAGATTCGGGTGATGAGTGTAGGGCACTTAAAACGAGTTTTCATAAAACGACGATTTTGAGCAACGCGTCAGTGGGATATGCTGAAGTCGGATAACTTTAAACTAAAAATAAAAAAAAATAAATAATAATAATAACAATGAATCCTGATTAACTAAAACGTCTGAGACTTTTCTGACTGTGATTCGTTCAAGTATTTACGCAGATGAATTAAAACAAGACAAAAAAAAAGATTTTAAAAGTTCTACAGTCGATTCGAAATGGTTATTTATTTTGAAACTTTCGTAGAGCGTATAATATTACGGGTGCGTTGTTGACGATATTCGTTGAAAATTTAAATTGTTTTCCACTTGAACTACACATTTTTATGGTATACTAACTATAGTGATTTACATCGTATTTCTCATCTACGTAATTTTGTATATTTCTCAACTGGTGACCGCTATTTAAAACAGAATATTACAAAAGAGAGCGATTTTTTTAGAAATTTTGAACTCGTATATTTGGACGAATATTTTCAAAGAGAATAATAGTATTATAGCGTATAAATAATTTTTGAGTAGCAAAGTATAGTAATATGAGTACACTTTTCGCAAGAACCACCGCGCCGTCTCTCACTTCACACTTTCACATCGTATCATTGACTTTAGTGGTCCGACAGTACAGAAATAATAAATAAATAATTTCAAATCGAATATTATTCGAGAAAACCTTAAGAAATTATTTTTTAATAAAACTAATAATTACTCGTTTATTGCAACTGTCTCAAAATCATTTTACAAATAATCAGTACAATATCGCAGCGTCCCTTTTGAGCAAAGCTTGTGCCAGAGGCACGAGGATCTCATCACTTGAAAAATACACGAAATTCGTATATAAATATCGACTGCTAATATTAATCAATTAAAAACGTTGTCTTACCGTTAATTTAATATATCGTACGTCCACGGGACATCCCTTACACTGTAAGGCTTACAGTATAACGTCGTCTCGTAACGGCTGTAAACGGAGTGTGATATGCAGGGGCGGACTGTCCTATCGGGAAATCGGGAATCTTCCTTGTTTGGGCCGCTCTATTTATTAAAAAAATTACCAAAAAAAAAAAAAATTATTTTGTAAAATAAACAAAAATTACAAAAAAAAATAAATATCATATAGGTATTATTATTATTATTTTTTTGGTACTTTTCGGGAAAACCGATCCCGTTGTCGTGCTCCGTGTGTTTGTTCCGTGGTTACGGTTGTAGATAACTATCGTTCATGATATTATAAAAATGTACTATACGTCATAACTTCAAGTTCAAGTTGGAACTGATTAATCATGTGACTTACCCAAAATTATTATAGCTATAATTATAGAACGTTATAGTTATGGTATACTTTACTAATTTAGGGGTGAAACTAAACAAATACGGAAAAAGAGCTTTTTTTTTAGAAGGGGAGGGGTGAAATAGTTTGATTTGCGGTCCACGGGCCGGTTTGTTTCGTGTTTCCCGGGTCGAAAATAATTTCCAATCCGCCCCTAGTGATATGATAATATTATAACGTCACGCCCGCGGGATCATGTGCCGTATACGAGTGAACATGTTGCCCCGAAGAGGTGTAATAAATAGCGGCAAAAAATCGTCAAGTATTATAACGATAATAATATAAAATCGTCGCGGCCACTAGCGAGACGTGGTTTTTTCCTTTTTTTTTTTTTGTATTTTCACGTGCCCCGTCGGCATTACGTCGCCACCGTTTACGCGCCCGCACCCGCGCGTACGCATACGCCGTACAGGTATTTATAAATAATATCAACGAAACGGATTGCATTTCGCGAATAACCGAAATACCTAGGCGTTACCGAGTTAAAAAAAAGAAACCAAAAAAAAAAGAAATCCAAAAAAAAAGAATGGTTTGTTTTCCCGGTATTTTGTCGGATGCGGTAGGTATATATAATATACGCGTACGTATTAAAAAAAAAACAAAAACAAAAAGAACCTTCGCGTATTCTCGTAATATGTAACATTTTTCGGGATTTTCGACGTGAAATCCGCAGAACACACACACACACACATTATATACGTATGTACGACGCGTACGTACGCCTCTGGGTATGACACGCACACACGTACGCGCATATACGTAAATGTACATTTATATTTTCGCGAGTGTGCGTACCAAGTATGTACGTACGATTTCTGATGCGAGAGATACGAGAGAGAGAGAGAGAGAGAGAGAGAGAGAGAGAGAGAGAGAGAGAGAGAGAGAGAGAGAGAGAGAGAGAGAGAGAGAGAGAGAGAGAGAGAGAGAGAGACAAAGAGGAATGCAAAATATCTCGGTTTTGTTTGTTCGTTATGTATATATTTTATTGTAGCCGAGCAGTGACGTGACATAGTTTTCAATCGTGAAATAGACGAATCTTGCATAATATGACGACCCGCGAGTGTATATATATATATGTACGTATATTATACAGGATGTCCCTGGATGATTTGACCGATCCTATGAATTTTTGCTCTTTTCGTGACTGTTTATATATTATTATTATTATTATTATTATTATTTAATTTTTTTTTAATTAATACTCGACGGTGTATATTAAGAGATTTTTCAAAAATTTTCAGAGCCAAAATCGGAAATTTTGTACATTGTTTCGTGGTTAAAAAACAAAATAAACATTTCCGTAAACCGGATTTTCAGAAAAATGTTGGTTGTATAATATCGATGTGGTGATAATGATTTGATTTTCCATGAAATATTTCACCGGGAAATTATCGACGGACAATAAATGTATAATTCGAATTTTCGGCAAATCGTGAAAACCGTGGAAAATCATCGGATCTGTATTGTAATTTTAAGCACCAACGTTTTTCCGAAAATCAAATTCACAAAACGGCTATTGGGAATTATATTTTACAAATCTATACGGTCGGGTAAAGCGCAGAAATATAGTTGTAATAAAAAAACAAAATTGATAAATAACAAAACAAAACAAAAGTCAACGCGTTTGGCAACAAATGATATCCTCCTGGGAGACACCCTATATACAAATTCACGGAAATATTCGCCGACGGATTTTTTTTCTTTCTTTTTTTTTACACTTTATATCTAAACATATTCGTTCTCCGGCATCCTACCGTAATACGTCAACATCGACGACGGTAAAACGAATTTATACGTTTATTTTATTTTATTATTATTATTTATTTATTTTTTTTTTTTTTACCTCCGACGCGTGATTCGACGGCAACCGCGACGTGACTATCGTACGTACGTATACACGACAATATACGTACCCTGTGTGTGTGTGTGTGTGTGTGTGTGTGTGTGTGTACGCGTGCACAAACGTATGTGCGATGCGAAACGAACGTATCCGTGTACAGGGTGTAAAGCTCGACGGGCGCCGGGCTCGGTAGCCTACACACGGAATGGAATTAAAACTTTCAGAGCTTTACTCGATAATTCTGAATAATCCTTTCGAACGTGCAAAAATCGTCTGATGACTTCAGATTGAATTGAATTTTTATACACATAGAATCTATGGCAATAACGCCGTCAGAACTATTACCACGCTTAGCACGGCCCTGTTGGCATTCTGTACATTTAGTTATTCTTCTTCTTCTTCTTCTTCTTAGTGTGCCGATCCGTTTCGGCGGATGTTGGCGATCATCATTGATATACGAGTTTTATTAGTTGCGCTCCGGAATAGTTCTATTGAACTTTTTTCGAACCATGTTCTGAGGTTGGCTAGCCACGATGTTCTTTTTCTTCCAGGGGATCTTTTGCTATCTATTTTCCCTTGTAGGATACGTTGGAGAAGTTCATATCTGTTCTCGTTCCGCATTATATGTCCTAAGTACTGGAGTTATCTGCACTTTGCTGTGATCATTAATTCCTTCTCCTTTCTCACTCTACGCAGTACTTCAACATTGGTAATTTTCTCAGTCCATGATATTCTTAAAATTCTTCTGTATAACCATAGTTCGAATGCTTCTAACTTATTCGAAGTGGCTTTGTTTAGAGTCCAAGTTTCTGCACCATATAAAAGAGTTGAGAGAACACGTAGCGTCTCAGTAGACGTATTCTTAATTGTATGGATAGGTTGTGGCTCTTAAATGACGCAGTCGTTGAATTAAATACACTTCTGGCTTTTCCGATTAACATTAACAAAAATTTTCCAAACAACAAAAATAACAAATTTAGTTATTACTCGTAGTTATCGAAATCATAATAATATATCGACGGGAGGAAAAAAAAATTAGGGGCATTTGCTCAACCCACTGTTGGTAGGTGGGTAACACGATGGGTGGGTACTTGCTTTGAAGGTATATAATGCTTATAATGCTTTGCAATACCTCTGAGACTGACTTGGGCACCACTGAAATAAACTATATATTATGCGTTTAATAGGTTTTTTATTTTTTTTTTTTTACTTATTCGAGTTATCGACGACGCTTTCGACATTCGATACCGCGTGAGACTAAATTCACCGCTACCTTTTGATATAGGTATATTTCTGGTCCACTCACAATCGGACGGGGTATAATATTATGTCCGATCGATCGTCCAATTGATTTTCGATCCGTACATTTTGTCGTGTCATTAATTCGGCGTTTACCGAGAAGTCTAAGTCGAAAATATCACGTTACCAAAACGTTTTATATTTTATTTTTCATTAGACCCACGTGATCGCGTAGCGATACCGCGCAGGCGTGTTTTTGATTTATTGTCCCAATTATTATCCGGACGGAATGACTTATTCCGTAACGTCAACGGGTCTGTTGGAAAATATCATGTTTAATCACCGTAAAATATACATTCCAATCCGACGAAATACAAAACCACTTGTGTAGGGTACCTAATGAAATCGTAAAATATATATATATTTTTTTCATTTATATAATCCGTCGCATAACAAATTTATTAAATTTTATTTATTTATCAAATATTAAATTTATTAAATCGAACGGGTTTAAAGCCACCTTGCGTACAAAATTTCTAGTTACATATTATAGTATAGATTATTAATCATTAAATTGTTATATTATAAATAAACAAGCAGAATATTAAAATGAATGTTAACGAAAATCACAGGAGAGGTCCTTTTTGTTTCATTGGAATTTTTCAAGAGACGTGTGAGTGGTTCATTAGATCGATAGTTGGTATTGCATAAAGGAATAAAGAAAGGTGCATGGTGTCTAGACCGTCTTTAGAGATTAAAGCAGGACTTTGGAGACGATTTTACAGTGTCAAAACACGTACATCATTACTCGCCAAGAGTTCTACCAATACGTTAAATGGGAGAAAGAACTGTTGAAAAAAGCAAAATCTTCTGAAAAGTATGGCCACCTGCAAGTACTTCTGCAATAAATTAAAAACTTTTTTTTTTTTTTTGTATGTAACCTTAATAAATAAACAGATAACTTATCGAAAATAAAGAGCTCTGATTTTTATTTCAAAATTGAGTGTTTTTATACCCTCCGTCCTAGAATTTCTAGAATGTCCCGACCAGACTCTAGCCAAATACGGCAACCCTATAATGATGCAGCCTGCATTGGCGGTGGGTTGGCACCGTAACTATGCGGCACACGAGAGAAAAAAAAGAACTCGGTTCGCGTGGTTTTCGTTTCAAAACGGCGAGATCGAAAAACGTTCCGTGCGTCCGACTGTTTCGCTGCCTGAACGTCCCATATCGTTAGTATACACGAGACGACTACAACACGCGTATAAATACGAAAAACTATCATAATACACACACACACACACACACACACACACACACACACACACACACATGCACACACTCGGACCAACGATCATTTATTTGTAGAGGATACGTCGTTGCGTGTGTGCTGACAAGACTACTCCAAACGACGTATGTGGAGGTCAGCTCAATTAACCTTTTTTCCACCCATGTCGGCGGCGGCGCGGCGGCGTCCGAGCGTGCGGTTTACCGTCGTCGCACGACGGCATTATATTATCATTATTATTATTATTATTATTATTATTATTATTATTATATTAATGTACTGAGACCGGACAGTGTAGGCATACGCGTCATATTATTATGTACTCGCGCGAGCCGGTACCTCAGATTATACCGCACGCGTACGAGACGCACATCATATTATTATTATTATTATCGTTATTATTTATATACACACGACGACGTATAAACAAACGGACGACCCGAACGTGATTGATAATCGAACGGGCCGAAGTGTTGTACATTGTATTCGGGCACACGCACACGCACGTGTATATAATGTATGCGTCGTTTGGCATATTGTCCGATTGAGTCTATGCGTGTGTGTGTGTGTGTGTGTGTGTGTGTGTGTGTGTGTGTGTGTGTGTGTGTGTGTGTGTGTGTGTGTGTGTGTTCGTGTGTGTGTGTGTGTTGAACGATTTCCGCCGCCGCCGCCGCCATAGACAATTCAACACATCCTACTCGAACGTCACGTGCGTTTAGTCATAGTTTTACTATATCTGTATAATATATATGTGTGTGTGTGTGTGTGTGTGTGTGTGTGTGTGTGTGTTTGCGTGCGTGATGTTGCGCTATGATTTAATGTTTTTTTTTTTGTGGTTTTACATTTTTAATTGGGACGCTTCGACGACACGCGGTGTAAAACTGTTTTGTTCGGTTCCTTCGCGGCACAGACGTGTGGCACACGCAAACGATCCTGTTCAGTATATGTCGTTGAAAAAAATAAAAACGAAAAATATTCGTTTGCGAGAGTTGGGTGTATTATTTCGTATTTTACGAAACGATTTTTCGCGAACGATTCGTAACGCGTGTGGACGTACCTACACACGCACACACGTGATATACATATATATAAGTGTACGCATGCATTATGTATAATATATAAAATACATCTTACGCCTTCGCATATACACATCGTCCGGGTCGCCGTAGTGAGTGAGTGTGTGTGTGTGTGTGTGTGCGTGTGGACGAAAACGATATTTTATATACCTGTAGGTCTTGGACTTTGTGTATAAATATAATATGTAAAAAGCGACGACGACGACGACGATGGACATGTAAATTCCCTGTGGCCTGCGACGAATAAATTGCGTCTCCCGAATAATAATCATAATAATAATAATAATAATATTGTAAATGCGTTCGACGATACGCGTCATGTCCGCAGACGCATTGTTTTTCTCTCTGCCCGCCGTCGTCCCGCGCCTTCTCGCCGCCCAAATCCAATACCCCGGAGAACACACCGTTCGGTGTACACACGTAACATTATTATAATGCGCTTTTTATTTTGTTTTGTTTTTTTTTTTTACAGAACAAAAAAAAATACGTTTTTATATCGTTATCGACCGGTGTATTGTAATGGGTTTTTTTTTTTCGTTTCGTTTTGTTTTTTTGTTTTTTTTTGTTTTTGTTTTTCTCTGTTGCTGATTTAAAATTTCCGCCGGCAATCGAATGCGACGCGTTCGGTTTTCCCGCGCGTAGTCACACACGAGTACCCGATACAATGCACGTCACACGGGTAGTTTAATGTGACGCGTAGTGTGCGGGGCCCGACAACTGTATACGTCCGAATTCCGGACGCGAACAATCGAGAATCGTCCTTGTACACACTCGCGAAGGAACACGTACGCGACTAAACGGTCCGATTATAATATTATGGGTTTCGACGCGTTACAACACTGTGTATATAGTACACGTTTTTATACACACGTTCGGAGTGCGTTCCAAAAGTGTATCGTTGAAAAACGTCAGAGAAAACAATGAAAAACACATAAAGTGCGAGTTTTTTTGATTATTCGAAAAAGTCTCAGACGATTTTCTAAATTTCACAATGTTTAGCGTCGTCGTTTCGGGGGTGACATTTTTAACGCCAAAACCACCGTTGAAATAATCTACAAAATCATACGACGGTGTAGCCGATCGATCTTCTTTCGGAAGATGGTTTTTCTTAATGCGTATCGTTTTTTAATCGAATAAAGTCAATGTATAATCCGATTTCGAGTTGAAACGTCAAAATATTATGTTTAACGATAGATATCGATTCCATAAAATATACCTGTTAGATTGAATTGTGTGATTCCGTAACAATAGCGCGTAACAATCATTACGTGTTTATACGTATTGAATTACTAAGATTCGATCTTAAGTTGATGTTTTCAGTTGTATCTACTATACCCAAACAAAATTGTTTTGTACGATATATAATATAATATGATATATTGATCCAAAATTAAAATCCGATTGTCATATTCAAATGGTTATTAATAAAACGCATCGAATACTAGGTTTTATCAATCGTAATTGTGCGGACTTTACTGATAAATTTGCTTTAAAATCGATTTACTGCTCGTTAATCCGACCCATCTGTGAATACGGTTCTATCATTAATTGGTCTCCCTATCAGTTAGGCAAAAAAACAAAATTAGAAAAAGTGCAGCAGAAGTTCTTACGCTTCATCTCAATTGAATGCTCCATACCTAGAGCTCCTCGCACTACCTATAATCCATTACCTACTATCCTTGTTAAACCTTCAGACGCTGGAACAAAGACGCATAAGCCTAAATTTATGTATCCTTTATAAAATTTTGGCTGGTAATGTTGATTGCCCAGATTTTTTAAGCCGTTTAACTTTCTACATACCCACTTTTAACACACGTTCAACAGACACTTTTCGTTTAAGTTACCAATTATGCAAATAACACTCCTTGTAATAGAATAATGCAAACCGTAAATAAATTAAAAATTGATATGTTCACCTCACCAAACTTATATTCCTTCAAATTGTATTGTAATTCTTTAATAATTAATTCATAATTTACCATGTTATAATATTATACTATAATAATTTTCGTCGTTCACATTTACTATTAATAATATCGTATTGTATTATTAATGATTTCAATATTGTCGTTAACTGTAATTGGGCCTTGCCCGTTTAATATTAAATAAATAAATAAATAAATATAGGTGTAATATAGGTACATACGAATCGTTAGAATGAAAAAGAAATTTAAAAAGAATCGTTTTCGAAAATAATTTCGACCCTCAACTGTTGCTGACAGCGAGTAAACATTCTTGTATATAATTTAAGGTCAGGTGGAGTAATTGTAATCTGACAACAGGGGTTTTAAGCGTGTGTTTATGACTTAAAACTTACACTATAATAATTGATTCGATCGTTGCGTGCGTATATGGACACAAGTGGACGTAATTAACATATTTTTAATGTGATTTGAGCGCATTTTCGTTCCCGGACCTGAAAAATTGCAATTTACGGTTACCCCAGACATTTACCACTACCCCTCGGATTCGGGGCTAATGTGTAAATGAACAGATTAAAGCTATGAGGTATAATCATAAAACAGTGTGCGGGGCAAATGAAAATGAATATTTATAAAAGTAATTTTTTTTAAGTTAAAAAAAAAAATACGTAAAAAATATAATGTCTAAAACGTTGCGTTCGGTATGTCGCGCGGAAAAAAATAAAAATTAAACAATAATGTTTTACGGAATTCGATAATTACCATATAATTGTTTTTTTTTACGTATTAGAATATTAGCGTCATTTACAATCACCCATGTTTACAATAATACCCCGCCTGACCCGACGTACGTCCGCCGTGCGTATAATTTTGGGGGAACCTCGGATCGACGCCGTTCCGGCACCCGCGTATGACGTACGCACGTATCTCTCTGTACGTTTCGATTGGGTTTCCGCTACTTGTCGAATACCGTTTGTCCGAAAATCCGTTCTTATCATTATGAACCATAGGCTGGGATTTCGATGCATTTTGTTTTCCAAAGTTTACTGTGCGATGCTCGTCGTGTCACAAATTTGTTTTATGTACTTTTAAATGAGAATAAGAAAGTTTATTTTGCATTTTTTTAAATTTTTTAGTTTTTAGGTAATTTTTACATTTTTTAAGGCATTTTAGGGGGTTTCAAAGTCGTTTTTGATGTTTTTGAAAACCCAAGTGACCTATTTCTTATCTACAGTTCTTACATATTAAAAATTATATAATATAATATTATATTCTTAACCAGCATAGCGATCTACTAGAGCAGGGATGGGCAACTCAAAGTTACTATAGGGCCAATTTTTAGAAATTTAAAATATAGCGGGCCAGAGCTTAGAAAGCAAAAAAAAAAAAGGTCATTCAAAATATACATTTTAAATAGCATTTATTTTGTTTATAATGAAATAGGACATAGGTAATACAAAAAGCGCGTTATTGAAAATAATTTAATTAAATATTTAAATATAAATAGTTATTTGCAGTTTAGTGAGAGTTTTGACGATGTGTGGCTTCTAATGACAACGCGGCAAAATCGACTTCTATTTCGGACGAAGAAACACGAAGTAGGTGACTTAATGTTTCATCTGTAAGTCGATTTCTATGTTTTGATTTAATATGTTTTATGTTTGAAAATGTACATTTACAAATGTAAGTAGTTCCAAATATGGATTATATAGTATTTTATAGTATTTTACATTATAGATTATAGAGTATAGACGATAAAGTTTAAAATTGTATACCTATACCTAATGCAATATGAAAATGTAGCGCGGGCCAGATAAAAAAGGCTCGCGGGCCGGATGCGGCCCGCGGGCCGCCAGTTGCCCACCCCTGTACTAGAGCAATAAAATCGATAACGACGACGTCCGACGACACAATATGCATCACACCAGTCACACCGTTTAGAGCGAGATTTATCGTTTAATATATTAAAGTTGAATAATTTAAAATATTTTTCATAACGCCGAAACTAAAATGTTCGACGGCGAGTCGACTGCGTGCATATTTTGTTCGAGAATTCGGCCGACATGTTTTTTTCTACTGACGGATTAGTGTTGTTGTGTAAGGCGTATGCACTGTAAAAGTTGCGTCTGAAAAACGTTTTACCACACGACAACGTATTTCGAGAGACAAACATGTAAATGGAGTACAACGAAGAGGACAAATCGAACAACAAGGAAAAAATACGTCACAAAGTTTTATTGCCGATACATCGGGTCACACGTGCAAACGGGTCAGAATACTTTTTAGATTTAACTCGTGCCTGTCTTTCGTGTAATATTCCGTCAAGTAAGCTCGATGATTCCAAGTCACGTTCATTTTTGGAAAATCACTATACCAATAAACAAACCCTGATCGTTCTACGTTACGGAAAAATCACATTAGTGTTTGCTACGATGAAACTGGCCGAAAATTTGGCAACGTCTATTGTTCGATTGGAAACTTCTGGATTATCTTTGATTGAATCCGTTAACATTGTCAATGAAATTAAAGATGAAATTCAAAAAGCGCCAGATGAAATCGGAAAAATCGTTTATCAAAAGCTTACTACGGTTTTAAATAAAAACGAAGAATTCAAAATTGTCATCCAATTTATCCGATATTTTAAACGGACAAGAAGGTGCACGAAATGAATTTCCGGACGATATTACAGCAAGTGATCTGACGTACTTTAAATACTCGCCCCCATAACTTCAATAGACGTAGAAAGGAGCTTTTCTATTCGAAAAAACTTATTGGCGGACAACAGGAGGTCATTTCTGTTTGAAAACCTGAAGCACGTTCTCGTGATTCAGTGTGACAATAAAGAATAATTTTTTATTTATTAATATGGTATATGAAGACACGAAGTAAAATAAAACGTTTATGTATAATTTTTTTAAATTTCAAGCTATTTGAAATAAATTTTAAAGACATTTTTTGAGTTTTTTAAGTCATTTTTGCATTTTTTTCAAGGACGTTTTTCGCGATTTTCAAGGACATAAAAATCTCAGCCCTAGTTATGATAAATCGTCGACCGTGTAAAATAGTATAAATAATGTATTTCTACGAGTGTTGTGAGCGACGCGCACGCACAAATTACCCGTGTTTTTCTTTTTTTCTGTCTTTCTTTCTTTTCTTTTTTTTAATTTTTTTTCTTCTTTTTGACGCCAAACAAAATTAACACACGCGAGTTCCGTATATTTATTATAATTAATTACGAACGCGTCGCACGCATAAATCTTTCCCGGGACCGCGACCGAAATGCAATTCAAACACCGATATACGTAATAACGTCTGAAATGCATCGTCGTCTTGTGGGTACGACTCGACGTGTATTTATTAGGTATCGCGCGGCCGCGTTATCGCGTTCGATCGGCACAAAATGACGGACGCACGGATTTTTCAATTTTTTTTTTCCCCCGTCGCGCCACCGCGACAGAAAATAACGTTCGATTAAAATTCCAATACTTTACGTTATAATATATGTATATTATATTTATAAATTTATATACATATACGTGTACACACATATGACTCATGAATATTTAACTGTTTTGACTGTTCAGAATTTTCGGCCATTATACAAACACAACTGGTCGAACGTGTTTATCTATGCAATAGGTCAGATGATACAAGGAGTTATACACACTGTAAAAGCGTTTTATTTATGTATTCATTAACAATATATATATATATATATATATATATACGTTAAACGCGTCGAGATCTTTTCTTCGTATATGTGTACGAGACGTGGCATTAGAAAAATAAAGATAACGTAACGCTATCGTTATCTTAGGATCGAATTTAAAAATATAAAAAAAAAAAAAAAAAAAAACTAAAATTAGAAAATAAAATAAATAAAATAATTCAATTAATAAAAAATTAAGACGAAATCACTGATGAACATTATAAACAATATTTAATTTCAATTATATATGTTACGGGCAATATGTACAATTTGGGCATTATAGAAAATGCCCGTCGTATATTGGGCAATATAGACAATGATATATAAAAAAATAATATGTACGAAATAGGGACTAATTTCCCTTTAAGAAGGCCGTCTGTCAACTTTTTACAGCAGAAATCAGTTTGTAATTTCCAAAGAAAAATTTCTGGAAGTTAAGGATGTGCCACAAACAAAAATTTCACTCCGAGAAGCCGCACGGAAATTATCTATTTTGGGTGGTCAGGGATACGAACGATGTACGTGTTCACAAAAGTGTAAAACAAGGAAGTGCAAATGCAAAGCAGTGGATCGACTTTGCACATCAAAATGCCACGGAAGCAATACATGCGACAATAAATGGAAAACAATAATTTACAGTAATATAAATTTATAGTACAAATATATTATAATAATTATCTAATAATAAAATCTTATAAGTATCTAATTAGCACTCTAATTATTTATGAATTAATTAAATTACTGCATAGTAAAATAATAAAATCTAATAAAACATCATATTATAATATATCATTGTCTATATTGCCCAATATACGACAGGCATTTTCTATAGTGCCCGAGCATTGTATATAATGCCCGAATTGTACATATTGCCCGTAACATATTCACCACTATTTATTTATTATTGTTATTATTTTTTTTTTTTCAATAACTTCACATTATACTATTATAATTGAATGTCTCACGATTAGATGAAAAAAAAAAGTCCAACGTACAGGATATCTTATCAACTAGATTTTTGAGTGCGGAGGAAGAACAAGGGAGTCCCGGGATTTGAATAAAAAAATGAGAATTGACAGATAACCAATACTTTGCTCGTAGAAAAATATAATTATTTTTGCCAATAAAACGGGGGCCATCAATATTTCCGTTTGATAAACCAACGACAAAGATAACGTCTGACAATTGTTGTCTTCTAAGTGAGAGAGAGAGAGAGAGAAAGAGAAAACGAGTCTAGTGCAATTGAATTTTAGACTGTATCATAAGAATCTCTATAAATAAGAATATTTGTAAAAAGAAACGCTATTCTCTTTGCGTGGTCGTACACACATAATATATCTGTATACCTCCTGTGAATAAAATATAAATTAATTTTGATTTGAATGTTTACTGCAGCAGGTACTATATAGTCGTAAATCATGACCATTGTTGTATTTAAGTGTGTTTTCATTTGAATAATATAAATACGCATTTGACAGTGAACTCATGCGCGTCGTATAATGTTTTCTGTGATCACGAAACATTTTTGGATTCTAAGTGACGCGAAAGATCTATAATTGGTTTCACAATGACGCTTATTTTATTTTTTATTTCGTTTTTCCATTGTTTTTTTTTCCGCCGACATTTTTCGGCAAACACGACCTTGTCAAAAGTTACGTCCAGCGACTTAGAGAGATCGAACATCGCACGTCGACGCTACTTTGAGAGTTCATTTTTTTCTCCTCTCAATAGTTTTTCCATCGCGCGTGGAAAATCAAGATTTTTTACCAAGGTAAAAACGATGAAATTTGTGCTGTGAAACGACACTTTCATTAATTCGATTCGAGTTACCGTGTCATAAATCCAAGAGTTATGTCGCTGTGAACTAGACATTTTCAACCTATATTAATACCGTATCGTCACAAAACTTTGCAAAAGTTAAAAAAAAAAAATTGATGATTTTTGAAATTTTTAAAATATTTTTAAAATAAAAATTGAACTTTAAAAACACCTCGTTTTCAAATTGTATTTCTAATAACAACTTTGTCATTTTGCAAAAAGTTCTGGAAATTTATTATGACCTTATTGAAATACTTAATTAATGATATTGAAAAATTTCAAAAATCGTGACTCAGAATTTTTTTTAAGCGTTTTAATAAACCATCATGTGATTTTTACGGAATAAACTGTTTTTATACCGATCCAACGGGTAGTGCTACCACTGAGTGGCATCTTCTTTTACAATTTTCACGTTTTTCTTATTTTCTATTAGCATATTATAGTCTTAAAGAGCCCAAGGGCACATATTCTATTATTATAACTCGCAAAAAAAAAATAATAATAATAACAAATAAATATTTTAAACCAACAACATCACTGATATGATTTCAAATATTTCAATTAGTTTTATTTTTCATACACTATAATCAAACTATATTAATTTTTCTTTTGTATTCTGAGTGAAATAAAGGAACATTAGTCGTGCAATAATTTTTATTTATTTTTTTTACGAACCGCTTTTTTCAGTAATAAACTTAGTGTACACAGTTCAAAAGTTACGCCTCGAAGTTTTTTCAAATCAGAAATCGTAAGTGATTGATACTTAGAAAGGTCATTTTTCACTACACTCGAATGATTTTTATTCAAACGGAAAAATGATCAAAATGTGCTGTAAACTAGATTTTCATTAAGATAATTTTAGTTGATTATTGATAACTGTAAAGGTAATGGTTTTTAAAATATTTTTGACTAAATACTAACAATTGTTCAACTCGAACTAGAAACAGTTTCGAAAAATGTTGAGCTAAATATAACATTCAATAAAATTTCGTTTTTTCAAAGTTTTCGTCCAATTGCTTTTTTAACTTTTGATTTGAAAAAATCTGAGAAATCGGTAATTAAGATTTTTTTTTTATAAGCGTTAAGTCACATTTTTGACGGTTTGACTGTTTTTACATAATATTTTTACTTTAAACATACATAATAATTGTCATACAACTATATTTTGGCCAAAGAGATCGTTTACCGGATTACGATTCAAAGGTTTTAAAATTTAGATTGACAAAAAAGAAAACTTATAGCAAGATTAAAAACCGTAAAATGTATAAACTGTATAATATGTTTAACAATGAAGTCTTGTTCAGAATCATTTTACTAAAAAGTGATTTTATCTTTTCTTCGAAATGAATAATACACCCGCCGACGTTTATCTTTTTCTAGGTAGGTACTAAAAGGACGTGAGATAAACTCGCGCACCACTATCGTCTTACCGACTACATTTTACACGCTACATCCGTACGAATATTATCAATGAATCCGAGAAAATATTGTTTTTAATTTAAAACCAACACCGCGTATAAATTCAATAAAATATATTTCAAACTTCAATCGTTTTAGATTATTCACAGATGAATACTTGATTATTCGTTTCCGTCTGATGTTTTGATGGATTTTAATTTTTTTTTCCTCCTCGTCGTCGTCCGTTCGTCGAATTTAAATACGCATTTTTAATACCGTCGATATTAACGATGCGCTCGAAAACGAAACACTCGTTTAATTTATAAAATAATAAATTATTTTTGAACGGAACGTAAGGAAAATAATTATAAAAACATTCGTGACGACCCGTTTGCACACAGACACGATTCGAACGGGGTAAACGGACGAAGTGTAATTTTCGAACGTTCAAAATCGATTTTCACATTTCGAAAACAATCGGCTGGTCGCCTCGAAAATGCAAACTCAGCAAATCAAAAACAGCAACACTCAATGATTTATAACGATAGTACGCGAGTCGTGTAGCGGACAATATGTCAAATCGTGAATAATAATAATAATAATAATTATATTAATAATATGCACAGTCTGTGGGGTCACATTAACAGCAAAGCATATAATATGATAACAAAGTACTATCAATACTCAGGAGATCTCAGAAAACACAGCATCCCACGCAACTTATACGAAGCTCCAGGACCAAATGTCGAAAACAAATGGAATTCGTTAGCCTTTCTAAGAAAATTTTAAACCTACTGTTAAGGAAAACTGTAATTATCAAGCCAGTGGTGACATATGGGTCGGAAACTTGGACCATGAGGAAAAAAGACGAAAATGCCCTTTTAGTGTTTGAAAGAAAGGTACTGAGGAAAATCTATGGACCATGCAAAGACGAACCTACGGGTGAATGGAGAATACGTAAAAACAAGGAACTTCAGGATTTGTATCAAAGACCAAGCATTAAAGAAGGTATCCCCAAAAGAAGACTGAAGTGGGCAGGACATTCTTGGAGAAAAACAGGGTCATTGATAAAAATAGTACAAGAGAATGCACCGAAAGGAAAACGACCACTTGGAAGGTCGAGGTTACGCTGGGAAGATAGGATCAAAGAAGATATAGAGAAAGTGAGACCAGGATTAGATTGGAAGGAGTTAGCTTTAGATAGGGAAACTTGGAGACAAATCTGTTGGACGGCATGGTCTTGAAGGCCGAAGTCACGGAAGAAGAAGAAGAAGAAGAAAGTAATTATTAATGTTAATAGTAATTACACATAATTATTAACCTATAGAAATATTGTAATTTTAGTTCTAATACCCAACCATAATGTATTTAATGCAAAAACTAATAACATTTGCTGTTGATGTTTTTTTTTTAAGTTCAATAAAAAAAAAAAAAATAATAACGATTATGATAATAACTAGGCGAATTGTCGTTGTACTAAATTTACGACTAGGATGACCATATAACAAAAATAAAAAAACGGGACAGTTGTTACTCGCCCCCCCCTCCCTCGCCCCTGACAAAAACCAAGTTTTAGATTTTTGTGATTTGATGTATCATCAATGAGGTAAGAGAGGACGTACAAACCATAGATCGAAACGAATGAATATGCTTGCTAGTATGAGAAAAAAGTATACATACCTTCCTCGGCCGTAATACGTTTGCTCTCATCCGATATCTCAGATATTTTTTTATTGATCAATAATGATGTTAATTTATTAGAACATTTAAACACGGCTAATACATGTTTCCGTTTCTGGAGGTGCTGCTTGATATCTGATATCCAACCATATTCGAATGAGAAAATAGATTTACACTCGGTACACAGAACACTCCCTATTTTATGGGCTTTACTTAAAAAAATGAAATGAGTTTTCAATTTAAGAATATTTAGGATATTTATTTCGTACCTACATTAAATATATTGTTTTTTTCATAAAATCAATATAAAATTATATGGAAACAACGGGATTAAAACGGGATCATTTAATAAAAACGGTTACAACGGGGCATGATGATCAAAAATGGACAATCCTGTTTTCACCGGGACAATAGTAGTATTATTATCGACGTAGTTTTCGGCTACGGCACACGAGCCCACGACGACGGTTTTGCGGTGAATATCGGCAAACGACGTCAACCGGTCGAATATTTCTTTTTTGGTTTTTTTATTTTCAAATTTACGACGTTGTTTTTTCGTTTTTTTTTTTTTTGTTTTATCCAGCGCTTGGAGATAACGAAAACTCGCGTGTCTCGGAGGAAAAGATTAATGAATTCGGCCGTTACGATAAAAACGTAAATATTGTCATTTGTTCGGCGTTGTGCGTACACAACGTAACCCCACGTCTATAAAGCACGAGTTTTTAATGTATTTTTTTAATTTTTTTTTTTTATAGCTCGTGTTCCCATAGTTCAAAATACCAAAACCGCGTGAGGTATCTATCAAATAATACGATATATATATATATATATTATGTATATACGCGCACATATTATTATTATTATTTTTAAACATTTTTATAACCATAAACATATATATTTATATATACATGTAAAATATAAACACGCGGCGTTTGAGTGCCGTTATGCACTAAATTTGGACGACAAAATAACACGGTTCGGTAAAAGTACGGCTGGTTTACGCGTATACGACATACGCGAAGTCGGATATTTTATTGTTGCTATATATATTTGTTTTTTTTTTAATACCTAATGTCAATGATTTACGATTAATAAAATATCACAGTTTGTTTGGTTAGCCAAACGAAACTGAACATTTATTTCGTTTTTGTGATTTTATAGATCTACTTCGGGGAACGTATGAAAATTATAACGCTGTACGCCCGACTAGTGTGTGTGTGTTTTTACGTGTTTCAATAATACGTGTGACCTTTGGAAACGTATTAAAATTAAAACTATCATTAAACAAACACGCGAGTGGGACTCGGACGTACGAACGAAAAAAAAAATATATATATATATGTATAATATTATGTGTGTGTGTAGTATAATAATAATAATGTTATAGTCGACACGGAGGAAAAACAATAATCAAGAGACACGGGGAATCGTTATTAATAATTTTTAGTGGTCGTTTTCCTTCGACCGCGTTCGACCAACTACTACTAGATAATATACTAAGCAGGGTTGGCGCGAACCTGCCCAACCCGAAAAAACCCGGGCTGCTTTTCTGGGTAAAACCCACGCAATACTTAAAAACCCCATTGAAAAAACCCAGCTTTATCGTGGGTAAATTCTACTTTTAATTATTATTTTTTTTTTTTAGTATAAAGTGAGTTTTAGAAATGTGCCTTATTTTTTTTTTCAAAGTGTACCTATAGCGGATACGAGCCCATACGAGAAAAAAGAAAATACATATGTGTTTGTTAGTTGACTACAAGTAGGTAAAATAATTTTATTAAACACACAGACAAAGTCAGAACTTCAGAACGACAATAACAATAGTTCAAAATCACGAACGCGTTAAATGATTAAAACGATTTAACAGTTCGTTATTCCATTACTCATAGGCGAAAAACAGTGCAGTTAAAATACAAAGAAAAATTTCAGACGGGCTTTCTTTTAGAAAGAAACCCGATAAAACCACCCAGTTACACAACATTAATTAAACCCGACGGGTTTTTGAGTTTTTTGGGTTTTTTTCGAGGGTTTTATTGGAAAAAACCCGACCGATTTGGGTTTTTGCCAACCCTGATGTAAAGCCGGGTCCACACCAAATGCGCAAAACGTTTTGCAACGTTGCTACCACGTTCGGCGCGTTTGGTGAGGACTTGGTTAGGTTAGGTTAACAAGCATGTTCGTGCATGTTGCGCGTTTGGTCGGGTCGATATGGAAAATGCGTGGTGTTCTACTACAGTGAATACGTAATTGTGTATTATTTTAATAATTAATGATTATAACAAAAAAATTTTAAAAAAATTTTAAAATAAAAAATGTATTAATTAATCACGAGCTGCAATTCAGAAAATACTCGGGATCAAGACAGAGTTATCCAACCAATCCAGTCCTATCGTGAATAAAACCAGTTTTATGGAACCCAAAAAACAAATCGTACTTCAATAAAATAAAAAATAAAAAAACGACGCACGGGTCGAACTGTTAAATGTATATTCGTGCGATACGGACACAATAAAAGCGAAGATAAACTCTGTAATAAAGATGATCAAAAATGATTTTTACATGGCAGTTGACTCAATCTTATCGAGTTTAAAATGGCGATTTAAAAGAATGACTATTTTATCTAATGACTGAATTTTTACGTGGAAGTAAGCTATCATCAATGGATTTTGATGAAATTAAAAAATGGACCAACGATTTAGCAATCAAATACGACAAGGACCTCAATGGATTCGAGCTTTGCTCTGAAATGGAATGTTTTAAACACCAGACTTCTGCATTGATGACCAATTTCAAAATAGCTGCACCGATTGATTTATTAAAATTTATTCATAAACAAAACTTACAAGATATTTATCCTAACAGAGAAATGGCGTTAAGAATATTTGTCACTATTCCAGTAACAACTGCTAGTTGTGAAAGAAGTTTTAGTAAACTTAAACTAATAAAAAATTACTTAAGATCAACTATTGGACAAGAGAGACTAACAAGCATGGCAATTTTATCCATAGAACATGAATTTTCTAGACAAATTTCATATGACGAAATCATCGACGAATTCTCTAGCCTTAAAGCAAGAAAAGAAAACGTTTAAAATTCGAAATTTACATTGTAATAATAACTGATAATTATATAATGTTGTATTACCTAATTATATAATATATAAAAAATATATGTTAAAATATATAATTTCGTATTTTCGTCAATTTTTTAATCGTTTAAAAGGCGCATTTTTCTAGGTTGGCCAGGGGCGTTAACAAGTCTTTCTACGCCACTGCTCTTTATCGTCGTATTTTCGAAGAGAAAATTGATTGACGAAAACATAAAATGATCGTGTTACAAAAATACACATTTCTACGCGCGGTATGCACGCCCGTGCTCGCGAGAACGTCGCGACGTGATAAAACGTCGCAGCGTACGTTTTTCGTACGAATAAATAATAATAATAATACGAACGCAGAACGCGCGGTGGTTTCACGAAAACTAATCGGGAACTTAATAATATATTCTTTACAACTATTAATAAAAATCTCGTTGGTACGAACGTACGTAAACCGACCTAACCACCACTGTGTACACAGTGTCGTATACATCATAATATATTATGTATACACACTGTATACGGCGCGTGCCTAATATAATTAATACAATTTGTCGTCGTGATTTATATTTCATATTTACGCGTTATGATATTATGAACAGGGGGTATACTCGCGCGGCCGTCCGATCGCGTATTTATAGGTGCGCGACATCACGTGAGTTTACGTATGAAATTCGCGCGGGGAAACGCGGAAACAAATTGAAACCATTCGTTATACGAACGAGTCGCGCGGAGATGAATCGTGTGATAAACGTTGTTTGGTGTCTCTCACGACGCGTCTGTTAGGTTAGGCTGGCCGCCGGCACGGTCACGTGAAAAATCGATCGAAAACGAGACAAATCACCGCGCCGCAGTTGGTAAGTTCCCGTTTCCATCTTCGTTCCGACGGTGTCGTCCGAACTCACCCGTGCAGGCTTCCCGGGTCGGACGAGTGTGTTTAGGTACAAGTGCGCCAGGGACGCCCGGAAGGGGGGCCAGTGGGGGCCATTGCCCCCACTGAGATTTTTTGTATCAGTTACGAAATTAGAAGTTTTTTTACATAAAGCTGGTCTTAGGTATTTAGCGACTATGCGACAATCCTTGTATCTAACAAGTCATATATAAGCAGCCTGTCGTCGACGGAAATAGAAACCTTTTGACAGACATTATTATTATTATTACATTTATCGTATTCTGGGTAATGTGTTCAGCTATCATGGGTTTTTTTTAATCAACAAATTGATAATTCAATTAATTTATTTGCTTCTAATACAAGGAGATTGTCATTACTTTTTGAATAAAATGCAATATTATGATGTAATATGTAAATTCAAATCAAATAAAGTTGTTTTTTGTTGAAATTTTATTATGTTTTTTCTTAGAAATATTAGAAATAATAGTGTAATTTTATATTTACTTAAATTAGTTTTGATTTTGAAAAAATTATAAACGATACTATTACTAAGTATGAGTAGATGAAAATGTAGCGGTAAATCTTCCCATAAGTATTTAGGTACTTGCAATTTTTTGCCCCCCCCCCTGAGCTACATTGCTGCGGGCGTCCCTGAAGTGCGCGCTTCTCGAATAGGATACGTTTCCTTGCGGAAGCAACGTGAAAAACAACAGAGATAAAAATAAGAAAAAAAAAACCATTAAAAAGACAATATCCAAATGGACTCGTACAGATCAATCAACCAGGAACGAACAAATACATATAAATAGAGACGGAATTGGTCATACAATCCTCACGCACTCGCGCACCTAATCACCGAAGAACCTAAACCAGTGTGCGACACGTGTAACACTCCTGTTACAATCGAACACGTTATCATACGCTGCCCTAAATACAATTCACATCACGTCATGTGCTCGACAAATCAACATCTCTAGAAGAAGCCCTCAATCGACCGAACACTGCCAACATACTCAAATTTCCAAAAAAATCAATATAGATAAAATTTTGTAATACAAATAAGTAATAAAGATATTCTGTATTTCAGGGGCGGCCAAACTTTTTTTGGTCACGATCTTCTAAAAATATACTTCACCTTTGAGGATCGACTTTCATAGAAAATTTTGTAGTTGAAATTATACAGATAAAACTTATCGACAATTTTTTCACTATACTTAACCTCGATTAATTTTCGAGCGCGTGTTCCTAAAAATAAATTCCAACATGATCGACTTTGAAACTGTCCGCGATCGACCGTTTGGCCACCCCTGCTGTATATAATGAACCTTAAAATTATATAAGTTGTATCACACCCCACATCCCGTGTTAGGCTTATAATTATTGTGATTGAAGTCTTTACTCTATCGATAAAAAAAAAAAAAAAAAGGAAAAGAAAGAAAGGAGCAAAAAGGTGTCGGATTCGAGTACGACAAAATCACCGATATAGAATATTAGTGTTGGTACACGAGTTATATTATACTCGTATTGTAACGTTTTCCGGTAAACGATTTTTCGCGACCGCGCGCCGCGCCGGCCCGATAACGCCGCACACCCGCCGCCCACCCGTTCGCCCGTGTCGACTCTCGTTTACCGTTTATTTATTTTTTTTCATTTCGGTAAATTAATAACGTGTGTACCGCACACGGCCGTCATAGCGTTTACACGCGTTTAAGTCACTACCCATGTTTCAAACGCATTACTCTTATTACTATCGTATGGGTACGCGTATGGATTATAACGTTATATTATATTCGTACACGTCATGTCGGCGTAACCCGTTGGCTCCCATATTATAACGTTTTATCGCGTTCGGCCAATCAATCAGCATCCCGATATGGAAATATTGCCGTGGACTGGCGTATTTTTATTTTTTTTTATGTATCAACGGACAGAAAAAAAATAAACAAAATCCATTCAACTAAAACGAGTTGGCCGACGTCGACGACGACAAACCGTTTGTGTGTTTCGTAATTCGAAATATCTCGCACGAAACTGGTAGTCCGCTGGCTCGCACTATATATATTATATATACCTACACACGTGTGTATTTATGTACATCTCGAACACTCTGTACGCCTCGGATGTAGGCGGCGGCGCGTTTGTCATCTGAATAGTTTATTAATAATATTCATCCACTTGACGTAATAAATTCGTTTTTTATTCAAAACAGTAAATAAACAATGTGCAGCGCCGGCGCGTGCGTGCGTGCGCGCGCGTATCGTGCGGACGCGTACCGCACACGGACGTTTCGAATAAAACGAGAGAAAACGGTTTTTTATTTTTTTTTACGGTCACACCCGTGTGTATATACGCCGCCTTTGCACCGCCACACAATGCCGTCTCTAATTGCCCCGGAGACGCGCGTTATTGTAACTCGAACGAAGGAACTTGAATGATTTCTATTTTTTTTTTTTTTGTAATAATACGCGTACAGGCGAGTGCGTGTGCGTGTGCGTGTGTGTGTGTGTGTGTGTGTGTGTGTGTGTGTGTGTGTGTGTGTGTGTGTGTGTGTGACTGCGACAACTGCGTGTACACGGCCGCGGGATGTTTACGACGTGACAAGTCCTCGGATTCGCTCGGGTACGAATATTATTTTTCACGACATTTTTATAACTTAATACCTACGTCCGGAAACGTATAAAATACATTATTATGTGCCGTACACACACACACACACGTGAGTATAATATTATGATACACGCGCGTGTATATTTATTGTATTTATAATGTTATTATAATCGCCTTAATTGCGACCGACGACGACTGTTGTTGGCTGCCGCCGTTACACACGGTGTGCCGCTCTCTCGTAAGCCCCCCTTGATTACGACGCGCCTTATACGGGGTGTTTATGGTGCGCGTTATAATATCATTTCGCACACGTACATAATGTTATTATTATAATTATTACGTTTTAAAATATAATACGTGCACTAATACTTTTTATGGACGTCTAGTCGTCACGTGCTGTTCGCGCGGCGCTGAACGTGTGCGTGTAGCAGCAATATGCTTTTGACGTTTCGTCTTGTCGACGATGATACGAAATAATAATAATAATAATAATAATAATAATAATAATAATTAGTGATGTTACGAACCCGGATTTTCGACGTGCAATCGAACTCGGATCGAACTTTTCCTGAAATTTTCGGACCCCAACAGAACCGAACCCGCACGTTTTTATTCGAACTCAAACCGCACCGATATTCAATCGCACTCGAACCTCACTTCCGAAAAAAGTCAAAAGATTCAAAAATAAAAATAAACGTAAAATATAATCGCGTGATCGAATATAATGAAAAATAAAATCAATATTGTGATAATACGCACTTTGATTTATCATATCGATTTTTCGATTACCGTCCGACGACTAGCGGTAAGTGTGATAAAACCACAAAACAATCTGTTTTCGGATCTATTTTAGTCGTCTTTGTTCACGTCAAACCGCCAGTAATTTATGCTCTGCCCCGATTTCTCCGGTTTGATTTTCCAACCGAATAATTGACGATTCCGTTCGGTTCGGTTATTCGCTGTGATTTTGAGTTTGATTTTCGGACCGAACCGAACGCCCCGAGTTCGGTTCGGTTCGGAAATCGAACTGTTCGTAACATCACTAATAGTAAATATTAATAATCATTATGATTTATTAAATTATCATAACGTGTGCCAATATTTAAATAACGTGTCGCCAGAATGGCACGTCGTCTCGAAGTGTTTCGCGTACCATTTAGTGAATGAATCGTAACGACGTTTTCCATTTTCATAGCCGTCGAATAAAATCCGCATCGCATTGATTACATAATTTATTTATAGTTTTTTTTTTTTTTTTATTTAAAAGAATATTTACAATCTGTATTTGCATTAGTAATACAATGAGTAAATTTTATGAAGGTGGTATTGACATGAAAGCTTGAGTGAAGGGAGTGTCCATGACTCATTATTTTGTCAATTATTCAATAGGTCTCTTGGCCAGTGACGTTTTAAGCGGCGTATTGGGTTGATCGGGTTTGATGAGGAATGGAGGTTGGATGTCAGAGGATCTGGGTGATTAATCGTGGCCGTATGTAATTTTTTGTAGTACTGAGAGGCTACTTCAGGAATTGTTTGTATTTTTAGATATTTGTGTAGAGATTGATTGCTGATTACATAATTTATATGATTTAATCGAACTGATTGCATATACATGGTGCTTCACAAAATTTCAAGCGTCGCGAATTAACCCTGTATAATGTTTGAAGTGGAAATATTTTCGTTTTTTCGATTCAAAACTCTTACGGTACCTACTAAATGTATGTAAAAAAAAGAAATTATTTGTTTATTATTTTCTTCAAAGACGTTATTTTGGAGTATTTTTGTTTTCTAAAGTGTTCACTTGATTATGATGCTATTTTATAATAGTCGTTCGTGAGATATAAGCGATTGGATTGTTTACAGTTACGCAGTGGCGAAACATTACCCTGTGACGAGGAAAAACGACATATTGTGCTCGAAATTAGAAAACGCAATTTTTTTCTTGTATCAAAGTACGATCTCCGAAATGGGTCGATAACACCGTTTTGCAAACTTTGTGAATCGGATACGACATAGACGTTAGCATACTTTTCGTGAAAACCGTCGTTAAAAATGAAAAAAAAAAAAAGACAAACTACTTTTACGCTCGTCCTCAGACGACCACGGCCACTGTTGTAGTGAACAGTCTTGTACAACGTGTGGGTAACACACTGTTTTATTTCACGGAACAAACGCTGGCCTGCGACCGGTTTAGGATATCAACTGTTCGTTTTAATTATTTCTGTATTTTTAGTTCTCATACGGCTCTACGCTTATCCTTTTTTTCACTCAGACAAACCCAAACCGTCCCATTTTCATTTTGTCTGTATTTTCTGAATTGATAACCGTTAAAAATTGCTAAAGGCTTACTTTTCGTTGTTTCAATTATTTCAATTTTTTGGCCTACTGCATATGTGCTTAAATCCATTTCTAACTTGCTTGTGTTTCGTAATTTGTTTTGTCTACAACTAACACATACGTAAATCGAAAAATATAATTTACCCGTCGTAATCGCAATATAATATAATTATTATTATCTTCGCATCGACATCGATAACGTTGTACCAATTTGCATATAAAAATAACATAAAAGAAGGAAAGTTTGATTTTTAATATATTATAGGTTTAATTGTATTATTATTGTATCAGTATTGTAAAACCAGTTCATGCGTGTAAAAAAAAAATAGCGACCGCAAGTGCCACCGAAAAGGTATTGACCGCAACTGTGCCGACCGCATCTGTGCCGATACCGTTTTATGATCGGCGTGCAGCGTCATAAACTCGCGACGATTGAAAATAATTAATAAATAATTCGCGACACCGTTCGAAAATCTGCAAACAACGATGTTTCCGACAGACTCTGATCGTACGTTTTGTTTTATATAATATTTTATTTTGAATCACGGCTCGGCGTCGTCGGTCGACCGCTTCTCTGAGAAAATAATATCTTTTATTATTATTATTATTTTTTATTTTTTTAATTATACGCAATCTTAATAATACGTACGTATACATATATTTGGTACTCGTAGAAATCACGTCTTCAGATGCCCAGTCACGCGTATCCTGCATGACCACGTGATACGTCTGCGACCGGATACGTGTCGTCGATTTGACGTTGCCATATTTTGAAGTATTAACGATTTTCAAAACGAGTCGCGACCAATGCAAACATAATTCCGCCGTGTGTGATGGCGAATAAATATTACACTCACGCACGGACAAACACCTCGTGAACAAAAAAAAAAAAACAGAAACGAGTGTTATTTTTAAAATTTAATTGGTATACCATATAATATTGTGAATTTTTGATTTTCGCTACTTTTACTAAACGATAAATCAAAGGAAATAAAACAACCGACGTGACTTACAGTTTAAAACTAATTTATATGAATAAACGGTTAGATTAATCGTTTTTTTTTTTTTTTTTACACGGCGTATACACCTAATAGTTCGAATCGAAATAAATAAATTACACTCGAGCTAAGAATTTATTTTAATATTGTTTTTTTTTTTTTATCACTCCGACTTTTTTCCGATTTTTCGCTAATCAGTGAGGAACAAAAAACAAATCCGAAGATAACGTTTACATTCCTCGCGACTATCGTTGTTTGTACGTGATTTTAGGAATTTATTACACGCAAACCTGATTGCATAAAACGCACTATCCGAAATCCAATTATTATTATCAGACACCAGTGTAATACGAGTGACTGTTATTTCTGTGTACGAAAAAAAAAAAAAAGAAAAAAAAAGAAAGAATTTTAATAATCCTACGGTTTTCGTCCCCTCCGGAGTAATATCGCGTTCTTGTTTTTAATACGATATAATTTGTTATCCGGACGTAACGTCGAGTGAAATAATATTATGATAAAAACAAAGAATTCGACGTACAATATTGCACAAAACTACACACCGTCGAGGTCGCACGTTGTGTATGAGATATAAATAATGTGTCTAATTAATTCCCGGCGTCTCGATTATAATAATATGATCGTCCATCACGCGGCGCGTGTCGCGTATCCTCCACGAAGATTCGCTACATTATTCGAATAATAATAATAATAATAATAATATAATAACGACGGTAATGAACAACTCGGTTTTTCGGAAATATAAATTCGAAACGTTTTTCTCCTCTTTTTTTGTGTTTTTTTCGTACCGACGATACGTCGGTACTTCGTTATTTCTATTTCGTGTTCTTTGATTTTGTCGATTTTACCGCCTCTTTCGCGAAACACTACGAAACAGTTTTCGTGAAAAATCATTTGGTGAAATAGCCATGCACGTAGGAAATATTTTCGGAGGGGGTTCTGGTCTAGATCTGTATTAATATTATAAAACATTAAAATTAAATATTAATTCTTTTTTCTATACAATTGAATATACCATTACAATATTTTGTCGATATAAATTAAAAATTTAAAGGTATATAAAAAAAAAATAATAATAATAATAAGATAAAACCTTGTTTTCTTGGTTGAAGTTTAAAAATATTGATTACTTCTTCCGGGTCAACAATAATTTCACGATGAACGCTTAGCAAGGCAAGTCCAGTTAATTGTTCGTTTCCCGTCGAATTTCTCAAATATGGTTTTTAATACGTCGTAGTGTTGAAAATGTTCTTTCTGCAGTAATAGTAGTCGATACGGGAAGTGTAAAAACAATAGTTAACAATAATTGTTTTATATTTGGAAAAAATTCAGAATCACATTTAAAAATCGCCTCAAATGCTGAGGATGGTCTACAATCTTCTTTGTAAAGAAGATTACAAGAAGTTAGTTTCTTCTCGAAAGTATTGTACTATACAACTATATGAACTAGTATAAAATGTAAAGTGTGGTTTCGCACAAATTATACCTTTTAGTTATAAATAGTACATAATGTGCGAGTTAATATCATTCTCGAACAAATTCAAAAAAAGCTCAAAATTGTTTTATTTAATTTCGGGGGGTGATTGAACACCCCTCCCCCTTACCTTTGCCCATGATGCACACTATTGACGAAATCAAACGAATCGCGAAAACACGAAACGCGGAAGCACGCATAGTGTATAACGTAACGGATCTAGAATTTTTTCATGGTGGGTGCTATTTCATTAACAATAGTAGTCCTAAATTACTTATTATGCACAATTTGGGGGGGGGCGTATTCAAATTCGGTACTTAAACATAACTAAGCAATTAAAAACTTATAAACAATTCAACGTATATTGTTTTTTAATAATTATGCACCTACATCATAACAGTACAATGAAAAATATAATATAACTTAAACCTTTTACAATATTATATTGACCAGTCCTCTGATTTCATTCTTCTTTTCTAATATCATTCGATGTATATATTTTAATCAATGATAATACTATCTTGTTTTATGGTCCTATGTCATAGATACCATATACAAAAACGTATGTATTGACACTGAGATAGATGTTCTTATCTGTCTCGGTGTGTATCGACAACCGAGCAGCTGACTTATCAGTTAGGTAATCAGTTCTAAATTTTAGGAAACCAGTGTACTTCAAAATTTCGCGTGGTCGCCGACCGGTGTTTGGTACTTCAAAAGCTGCGTTCTGGTAGCCCGTACCGAAAATTCGCCATTCGGCAAATTATTAGTACGTGATTTACTTTTATAATCAGCACAAATTAAAAAAAAAAAATAACTTACTAATCAAAATCAAAAATTAAAATTTGTGATTGAAGTAGTGTCAGCGGATGCCCCCTTCTATCATGCCCGCATGCCTTTTAATAAATGTTAAAAAATTCCTTTGGATATTAAGAGCTGAAAATTGAACACGATAATTAAAATAAAAAAATAAAAAATAAAAAATAAAAAAAGGTGGGTATTTGATACTTTTATTTTGCTCCCCCCCCCCATAATTCCAACTAATTTGCGCCTCTGCCGTATAACAGTATGTTATTCTTATTTATTACGAAGACGGCGTTTGCGGAGACGTTAATCTGGAACTATTGTTCGTCGGATTGTTCGTTTCGAACTCCGAGCGCAAACAGACACGTGTGGAGAATACGTTACCGGTCGTCGCCGTGCAACGGATGGCGACGAAAAAAAAATTAATAATAATTAACAGAGACAACGGCGACGAAAACCCTCGCGCACACGAACACGCACGCGTTTCGTCGTGTTTTTATGCAAATGTCGCAATATTACGGAACGCACACACGCCGCGTGTACAATACGCCCGTCTGCTCGTCCGTGCGTTTCCGTCGAAATCGGTCAAAACTTACCGCCGCCCGGCCAATTAGGCTAATTGAACGCAGTTCAGCGCAGACGTCTTTTGGGACGAAGAGGTGTGTGTGTGTGTGTGTGTGTGTGTGTGTGTGTGTGTGTGTGTGTGTGTGTTTTTTGTCGTCGCTCGTGTGCGCGCCGCGCCCGCAACGACAGCGCCGCAGTACATCATTTAAACACACACGCGCGCTCGACCTACACGTACACACACACACACACACACACACACACACACACACACACACACACACACACACACACACACACACACACACACACACACACACACACACACACACACACACACACACACACACACACACACGATAATACTGTACACCCGCACACGCACGCGTATTATTGTTTTAACGTGTGTACGACACCGGAACCCCCCGGGTCGACCGTAATCATACGCGTATTGTAGCGCGTGGCGTTTCTCCTGGGCCACGGGCGGGCGGCGCCAACACCGCGCGACTACAGACCTGTGATAGAGACCGGTGTGCGGGGCGTTAGGTATGGACCTAACTTGAGATGGGCAAAAGTGACTAATAACTACCGACTTAGTCGGTAAATTAGTAACTCGAACATTATTATTATTCGACTAGTTATTATTATTCGACTAATTATTATTATTTGACTAATTATTATTATATGTAAATCTTTGTAGTGTATGTGTAATTATCGGTATTTTTGTTTAACCAGTTTAAAATAGAAATACGACTACACGCACGACTACAATTTCTCCGAATTACCGAATAATCAGTACCTAATTATAGTCGAATAATATTATAAGTCGACTAATTTCATTTATTCATATTAGTCAGTAGTTAACATTTTAGTCGAATAATTAGTCGACTAATTTCGTTTATTTATATTGGTTGGTCTTAAAAATTTTAGTCGAATAATTACTCGGTGGTACGTGATGAAAACCGACTAATAGTCGGTAGTATCAAGTAGTCGTTCTTGCCCATCACTAGACCTAACTAAAAGCAGTATGTACAACTATCTTTTTTTCCCGACGAGAAATATTGGTTATTATTAAATTAGAAAAAAAACACGCATTTTTGTAGAAAATACAAAAAAAGGTATTTTTTTTATTGTTAAAAAAAAATCAATTTGATCATAAATTATTTTATACGAAATTACTTCACTTTAAAATTATTTAAATCACATAAATAATACCTTTTGTTTTTAATCTTCAGCAGCTTCGTCCGAAAGGATGTTGTCTACATACCCATACTCGTCTTCACTATCTTGAATATCATCGTTTTTCTTCAAATTTTCGTGGAACTCGTGACATTCTTCTTTCGTTCAAAATCGTTTTAAACGAAGTAAATCTCTATACTTTGCATCCTTTATCGTCGTCACATCCCCCTCGTAAAGTGGCTTCGATGCATTGATTTCGATGTTTCCTCTTGTGGAACTTTGATATGCGTCTTTCTTCCTCGTTTATTCTGTTTCGGGGTCGTCATAGTATACTAGCGGACATTCCACAGTGTGTATCTTTGTGGAAAACGAGTGCACGAGATTCTTTGCAAAATTCGATTACAACTTTGACGGGTCTTGTTTTGAGATTACATTTTTTTTTTATTACTGTACTTGAAATTATTAATCTGTCCAGTTTTGGAATATTATGATGTCTTTTTCACAACCAACTACAGTGAAGGGTGACGGTTTTGTGCGACTGGTTAACAAAACCTCTCGCTAGTCAACTGATATGTGTATACGAGTATATACCACATATATATTATACATTCATATATTATATACTATAAAACAAATCTATTAGCGTTTTAAACCGCTCGTAAAAATAATTTAAATTTATTTCTCAATAAAAAATTGAACTTCGTTCGGAAGATATAAAATAATATAATATGTATGTAATAAAAAGTGAAATACACAAAACTCGTGTCGAAAATTACTGTCGTTCGTACGTCCGTTCCGAAAATATTCTTCTGGATTTGCGAACGCGACCCGTGTGCGTTCCAAAAGGTCACCGACCATATATATCGGTTCGGTGCGTTCGGAGACGGATGCGCGCGACTCGTACAGATTCGTATACCATCGAGGTCCACAGCTTCTTTGGCCAATTCAGTGGTTCTCAACCGACGACGACGGATCATACCGGTCCTGCAGCAGTGGTGGACCCAGAAATGATCCAGGGGGGTCAGATAATTGAAAATTTTCCAAAAAACTATATCAAGTCGTATTCCATAGAATAATAGTGCGTTTAATACCTTCGAGGTGTGGCAGAAAAGTAATGAGACTGATTTTGTATTTATCAAAGTTTCTATATTTTTTTCATACATCAATGTTATCGCCTTCAAAATAGTTCCCTTGGGCGGGTGCACACCGACGGAGACCTTTTTCCCACTGTTAGCAACACCGTTGGACGTCTTCGTCCGGTACGGTCTTCAGCATGTCCGTCACACTCTTTTGGATGTTTTCTCAAGTCCTGAAATGACGTCCTTTGAGGACTGTTTTAGTTTAGGAAGAAGGAAAAAGTCACGGGGACTGAGGTCAGGGGCAATAGGGGGACTGGGGAACCACAGGAATGCCTTTTGAGGTCAAAAATTACGTTACCTATCGAGAAGGCAGTATGACACGGGACATTGTCATGGCGAAGCATCCGTTTTAGCTCAGACCTTTCGCATGCACAAATGTTCAGTCAACATTAAATTTTAATGAAATTTAGTTGTTCACTCAACGTTCTTAATGTTAAACGACGGCCTGACTTCACAAGAGTGTTCACACATTCAATGTTTTCGTATACGAAAAGAAATTACCCGAGGGGAGTATTTACTCTATCCCCCCTCCCCCAATTGGATCCGCCCCCGCGGACTCGACACCTAATAAACCATGTGCCACTGCGATCGGGTACGGTGGCACACAACGATCGATTTCCACCGGACGATTTTCAACATTTTTATCTGAAAACTTACGTCGTCGGATCAAAATCGGTTTTTAAAAAACGCGTCGCGGAAAACGACCTTCCGACTAGGAAACAAATTTAACGTAAAAGACCCGTTGATGCAGCGTGTAATACATAATATACACTTTTGCTAAAGTTGGTTTGGAACTTTTCTAAATAATATTTCTCCCGATATTTTAAATTGCGAATCATACGCAAAGTACAAACTCCTGATTAAAATACGGTCGACACAAATTTACACGATAAGACCCAATATAATATCATAATATTGGTTCTATCGCATACTGATACTTTTGTCATTTTTATTACCACAGCTCCAAACAAAATTAAATACCAACTATCTGTAAATTAACGAGTATCGTATCATTATTATTATTATTATTATTATTATTATTAATCATTTTTCTTTTTTCTTTTTCTTTTAGATTTTACGTATTTAGATAATTAAATTGAATCGATACGACTCCGATTTCATCGAAATTCATGTCGAATTCATGATCGAAAATCATTCAAACGATTGAAATTTCATCAATCAAAATTCGACGTAAAATTGAATTTTTTTAAAAAATTTTTTAATATGCAATCCGTAGATTGGTCTACAATAAATGTTCTCTCCGTGATTCTCTGTCTTAGGCTTTGTCTTTGAGTCGTTTGTACGAATCGACTCTGGCTTCTTTGATTACTTTATTTATATTATAACACGTCCTCGGCCTAAACCTCTTTCGCGTTTCTCTTCCATCACACCTTCCAGTATGAGGCTATGGAGTTCTTCATTACGTCTTAACGTGTGACCTATCATAATATTATGCAATCGCCTTGATCTTAAATTATTTAGCAATTTTCTTTTCTCTTTGGCTAAATCTAATACTTCTTCGTCTGTCTTCCACTCCGTCCATTTTATTTTCTCCGTTTTACGCCAACACCACATTTCAAAAGTTTCTAGAGTGGTTTCATCTTTTTCGTTCAACGTCCACGTTTCACAACCCGCATAATATAATGCTGTATACTATTAGTGATTATTTACTCCTAAGTATAAATGCCTTTTTTGCTCGCCCTATTCTACTTTTTATTTCCTTTCTCGACCTTCCTGCATTGTCTATTGTGCTTCCCAAATATTTCAATTGATTTATTTGTTCTATTCTGTTTCCTCTTAGGGATATATTTGTAATATTCGGTTCGTTTTGTTTACTATATACATTCCATTACTTTCGTTTTTTCCGTATTTGTATTAGAATTAGAATTTCAGAAAATTTATGTTATCCGTTTCAATAAGACGTGTTGTTTGTAGATCGTTTAAATTCGTAAAATCGTCTAGTTAAATATCGTTTCAGAAAATGGTGTCTTACAGTAAAATATTATAATTATGATATTATTATTATTAATATGTTGTATTATTACGCGAGAATGCGGTACACAGTCGCCCCATTGATGCGACGAGTGACGTTCGCGCGGGATTTTTCCGCTCCTCTCGTCCTAACCTCTCGTGGGAAATTCCGCAAGACCACGTGACCCTTTTGCGATCGCCAGTCCGAGTATTGTTCCGACGGCGACGACCACGCGGCTCGTACGATAATCGATTAGCCGTGCGGCGGCGGCGAAACACTGTCACGGGTGCGCGGTCGCGTATAAAACACACGAATATGAACGTTTATACGTGTGTGTGTGTGTGTGTGTGTGTGTGTGTGTGTGTGTGTGTGTGTGTGTGTGTGCAGAGAGTTACGACTGGGAGACTCGGCAGAGGAAAACCGAGAGGAGAAAAAACCGAATCCGACGGCGGCGGCGGCGGCGGCGCAGAGAAAAAACGAAGCGGAAGAAGAATAGTAAAAGAATAGGAAAAATTAAAAAAAAAAAAAAAAGAAACTAAACTCCACAGAGGACGTTCGCTCTTCTCTCGTGAGGCCGTGTTACCCGAAACGAATTTCGTGTACGACCGAGCTCCCGGCCGGCCGGCTCTAGATCCTCTCCTCCTCCTCCTCCTGCCCGTATTTGTCCGTACGTTCGCTTTGTACGTTTCGTCTTTGATTTCATTCACGAGCGCGCGCCCGTCCGTCCGTCCGTCTTCGGTCGGGTGGAAAAAAAAATTAAATAATTATAATACGAGTCGGCACTTGACCGACCGTCACCGCCGCCGCCGCACCCGTATATTATATCTTTATACGTTTCCGAGTACGTCTTATTATCGTACGTACAAACGCGTAACTACACGACGACGTCTGTGTTTTAGTGGTTTTTCGGGGTCGCCGAACACTCACCGGACACACCGGTACGTACGCGTGTGCGTCATTATTACATTTCGCCAGAAAGACTTTCACGTGCTGCGCGTGTCGCGCCGGCAAAGCCCGACAGGGTGGGAGACGGCTTTGGTAGCGGTCGCGCGTCGTTAATGCGTCGGCTCTCCTTAATCGTGTTAAGTGTTTTTTGTTTTTTGTTTTTTTTTTTTTTTTGTTTTTTTTTTTTTATGCTCGTAAAATCACCGCTAAACACTGTTGTTGTTTGCAGTCGTTCGTGCGGCGTGTGTGGACCGGAAACCTTTTCGGAGACGTTACACAGCTATCCTGGTGCCGTTATGATGATAATAATTACGGCGGCAGGAGTGAACACACTTGCCGCGGTGTAGGCTGTCCCCGATCCAGTCCCCGAGAAATCGAAACGAACACGCCATACGACTAATCGAGTGCCGGGAAACGCGACTCGCCGTAACCACAAAACAAAGCCGACTATAACGTAGAGTCCAGTCCTTGGCACAACCGTTTTGATAAAAACATTAAAAACAACATTTATACGCTCGAATCGTTCGTCTTGATCAGGGATGGGCCGATACTAGAACCGGTACTAAATATCGGCCGATATCGGTGATATCGGTTTTATCGGTATCGGGTTTTTTTCAAAACCGATACTCAGGGCTGTTCGATTGTTATAATACATAATTGATTGTCAAATTTACAAAACAATCGAAAATTTCGATTAATCGATTATTTTAAACAATGAGTGCACGATTGTTAAAATGGATAATTAATCGAACAATTGAATACTATTATATAGATTTTTATTTATACCTAGGGCTGTTCGAATGTTAGTCGATTGTTTCGATTAATCGATGTGAAAATCGATTAATCGAAACAATCGAACAGCCCTACCGATACTTTCCAAAAACAAAACAAAAAACCCATAGGTTATCAATAATCAATATCAAAAACTATAGATTATTGGCAGGGCTGTCGTTGTTGTCACATTACAATGATATTTTAATAATTTATTATACCTAATTAATAATCAATGTTTCAACGTTTCTAGGTAACGGGTATCGGTTTGATTACATATCGGTTAGTGGAATCGGTTTTATGGTGTTGTCGGCTCATGTTTTTTTTTTTGCAAAAAATGCTGTTTTAATATTTACATAATATTATCGGGTGTCGGTTTTATATCGGCTGCATATTACATAACCCATCCCTAGTCTTGACACACGCGTCTCACGACATCAATCGTATTTTAGAACATATTGTAGTGAGACATTATAAGCAATGGAAAATAGAAATCAAATGTTTAAAAACATTATAACGACGTGCGCAATACATAATATTTCGTTTTATCGTATTATAGTGTTTTCGTGAGTTATACATTATATCTACGTATATTCGATGAGCCGGGAAGCAATTAAAATCGATATAATCATTCGATTCGGACAAACGATTTTAAAACTCAGTACTCAACTCGGACGATTTCGGATTCGCGTTTTTCCCCGCCGGAGGGAGAGGGACTCGATTTGAATGCACTGGAGGACACTGGAGGAGTGTTTTGATCGTAAGCCACGTCACGTACGGTCGCCGTCGACCGGACAAGACGCGTTGTCTCTGAAACGCGGCAAAACACTCGTAGATCTTGATTTTTTTATTTATTTTTTTTTTTTATCGAATTCGCGACTATAGTCTCTGCGAATTTCTCGTCAAAACAATCGGTCGAAATATAACTCGATTACGGTGAAAATTCACATTCCGCCGCGAGCCACGCCGTTAAACCTATTATCACAAAACGCGTTATGATCCATAAAAACCGTGCGCAAGTGTAATATCGTATTAACGGTGGCCGCCGTGGCCTCGTAGACGGTTCTTAATTAAAACGCGATCAAGGTGCTCCTCGCGAAAAATGTTTTCGAGCGCAGGGCCCTTTGTGCTTTTGGCTGCAATTCGCGAATAAATAAATTACCAGAGTTCCGCGGCGCTGCACTGCTTACGCACGTCTCTATCTGTTCCGCGATACGACTGCGCGGGGAATTGAATTATTAAACACAGTACTCCATAATGCATACCGTATAAGAGGGATTTGTTCCATTTAGTTCGGTCTGTAGTGTGTGTGTGTGTGTGTGTGTGTGTGTGTGTGTGTGTGTGTGTGTGTGTGTGTGTGTGTGTGTGTGTGTAAGACAGTTAACTAGGGGAATAAACAAGAGGGGTATTAATGCAATTGATAGGGGATCACAGAACTCTGTTATGAAATACGTTTCCTTAAATATATATAGTTGTATGTGTGTGTGTGTGTGTGTGTGTGTGTGTGTGTGTGTGTGTGTGTGTGTGTGTGTGTGTGTGTGTGTGTGTATGTATCATATTATTAGGGCCAACGTTTTTCTTAAGGCGCGTCTACGCTATGGGCCGAACGCGAATGAGCGAGAATTCGTAGATAAAAATAGAAACAAATTTTTATATTTGGACGTGATAACGAACGCGAACAAATGGCAAAGGAGAATGCGTTCGTTCGCCTTCGCATAATATGATCGATAGCACAGCGATCAAGTAAACTAATTCGTTGTCAATTCAGACGTAAATCGACGTTCGTACACATTCGGCGCGAACAGCATATTATTATCATCGTACTTGAATTTTGTTTCCCGATTTCATTTATTAAGAGTCCCGTATAGTTTAAGTATTTGTAAAATTATTTCTAACATACTACACAACATGAAGTGGACAGTAGAAATGCCACTAAAATTAATCCAATAATTGTACCGTGAAACACCCATGTTTTGGGATCCCACCAACAATGAATATAAATTAGGAAAAAATAAATCAGTTGTATGGAAAGAAATATTGCAGGTGTATTGAAAACATACGTCGTGGAAGTTGAAAAAAATAAAAATCGAAAGTCTTCTTGCGTCCTTCGGACGTGAACGGCAACGAGAAGGTACAATTTTCAATCTGGAGCTGGAGCTAATGAAGTAAAACCGTTCAAAATGGTTTGCCTTCCAAAATGTGGGATTTTTAATACTAGCAGCTGCTAATAAAACATCATATTCTTCACTGCTAGACATACTTGTATTGAAATAATTTATAAAAATATTAAAATACGCTTAGCAAAAAGTAAATAAAAGTAAATTAAACTGTGACCGAATGGAACCGAATGCTAACTAACAGCTAATTCGCCGTTCAATTCGGACGAAAACAGTAGTATTCAGAACGAAGGCGAACGACGGCGAATTTGTCTAGATTCGCGTTCGTTCGCGTTCGGCCCATAGTGTGGGAGATATTGGTATTGGTGTGGACAACGCGACCGAACGAACGCCAACGGTGAATTTGCCTTCGGTTGCCTTCGCTCGGCAACCGGTACATCAAAAGGAATTCGTTATCGGTTCGGACACGATTTGTCGATATTTTAGTATTCGTTGACATTCGGTCCGAACTGGTGTCTTGTTGAATTTAAATATTTAAATAGTTGTTCCTATTCATTTATAATTTCAAAATGGATTGGAATAATATTGAATAATAGCTTCGTAAACTTCAGGAACTACTGTTGAAATTGTTTGTTTTGACATTTTAAAGGTCATTGCTAAACTGGAAAAAGAGTTCCCAGTTGCTAAAAAATGTAATGTTGAGGCTAGTCGCTCTTGAGGTGGTATAGCCTTTCTGAAATTCGGGTCTTCTTTTTTAATCATAGGCGTGATCATTTCTAGTAATACATCAAATGCAGCTGGTGGCATTCTACAGAAGTTATTAAAATGACCAGAATCTTCTCTTCGCAAATCCTCTAGTAAATTACTACCGCTATAAAAATTATAAATATTAATAATTTATATTTTCAACTACCTATTTAGTTTACTTGCCTATAAGTTATCGGACTTTTAAATGTCGAAGTCATCCACCGACGCCGGTGCCTTCTTTTTTTTTGTTCTTTTTTTTTTTAATAACGAGTACATTATCACGAAAGCAGCACTTGCCATTAATAAGTCGTCGTCACTTGACGCCATTTTATTTAAAATGTAATATTTTTAGTTAAATATTAAATTCTAAAATTTGGAAAGAATAAAATGAGTTATGCGCGTTCGCAGCATAAACAAGCGAAGGCTTCCAAACGCGGACTAACGACGAATTCGGAATGAGTTTGGACAGTATGCCAATGCTCTCGAATCTAAGTACAGCCAACACCAAATGTGTTGACGTGGGCGTTCGTTTGCCTTGGTCGTCTAGTCTGGACGCGGAATTAAACGAACCGAGTACACGTATCAATTATCGAAACATTACATATAGCATATAGGTAAGACAGCGATACCAGCGGTAAAACAAATAAGCGTACACGCGATCACGAGAACGTGATCATAAGTCAAAACGATAATTTTTCATTTCGATATAGATAAATTTATCGTTTTCGAAAAACGTAAACGAGCCACGAAATAATTAAAATTTCATTAAAAAATTCCGATTAAAATATGTAACTATCGTGTGTGACATCGACACCGACACGTTTAAAACCGTTCTGGTATGTGGCGAATCGCGTAAATATCGAATATATTCATAGGTACACCGTAAAATACTATTATAGCGTCCGTTTTTTTTTTTTTTTTTTATACTTACGGTCGAAGTGAATGATTTCCGAAATTATACGAGAAAACAATCAATATAGCCGATGATTGATGGTCGAGTTTTGACCGGTTAACACGGGCACACGTGCATATATAATTAGTTATTCGTCAATGATGAATCATCGTTAATAATATAATAGTCAAACGAACAACGTCGTGTAGGTATTTGTGTTTTTTTTTTTCATTACGTAATAAAGTAATCATCTGACAAGTAGTTTTTACTGCCAAAATAACATAACAGCCGTTGTTCCGACTAACGAGACGCGAGTAAACGGGTTGAATAATTAAACCAACAGCAAAATAGTAGGCCGATAATTATCGGTTGTTGTAGCTGAAAATATATAGGTCGCGTTTCGAGCGACCGTCGACGAATGGCTGCTCCGAAAAATATTATATAACCGTCGAGAATTTAAAAGAAAGAAAAAAATCATTAGGTCTTCTCGCGTATTACGGATTTTTCTCTTTTTCTTTGAAAAATTTAAAAAAAACGATTGTGCTACAAATAAAAACGTAGAAACGTCGTATGATATCGTATTTTGATTTTGTAGTTGCACTACTGAATATCGATTACTCGTGAGTACTTTATATTATAAAATACGTTGAATCGTAAAATGATCGACGAAATCTTTTTTTAATCGACTCGATTGTTTCCGGTCGATTTCAGGCTACAAATACGTACGATAACACGCACAGTGTTGTATTATAGCAAAATATCGAAATCAAATCGATAGGCATAATTTGCTGCTTTTTTTTTTTTTTTTTTTTTATTGATTATTATTATTATTCAAAAATCTTCAGAGGACGATCGGTTTCGTGTCGTTTCCGTCCAAAATCGATATCACATGATCAAGCGAGGCCGTGAAACGAAACGGATGAAAAAAAAAAACACGAGATCATTGGAAATAATAATCATAAACGAATGCCGTATTAGAAACAATGAACCGAGTGTTTGCGGATACACTATATAGCCGTAATGACGTGTACAAAAATGCACGGCGTATTTTCGTTACAGTGTGTATTTTTTTACATTTTTTTTTTTTACTATTATTATTATTTCGAAGGCGGCAAAAACCAGAAATAGTTGCGCCTTGTGTTCGTCCGACCGTGCCGCGGCTGTGGAATAACATTTTTAGCGATGGAATTTTTTTTTTTTTAATGTTCTTTTAAAGCTTTCCTTCGTATATATATATATAATACGAATTCCGAGAGGGCGTAAAAACTTAGATTTATCGATTATTTTCGCCGGTTTATTTTTACATTTGGTTTTTCTTCATCTTGTGTGTATGTATATATACGTGCGGCGTGCAGTGTTGCTTATTTTTTTTTTGCTTTTGATTTTTTACAAACAACAAAACACAACAACAACACGGTGCGAGGAGTGGTTGAGCGTACGTCGACGACGACGTATAGAATCAAATTTCGTACTCTTCTCTTCGCTAATTCTGTCGAAACCGAATTATTACTTTTTTTTTCCCCCGTGGCCCCGTCGTCTTCTCTTTCCACTGCACGTACACCGATCGGATTCACTTGACCGTGATGTATTCCGCGCGTACGATCTCGTGTGCTCTGCTCATGTGCATATTATATACACACAGGGTGTCCCAGTGGCGAGGCGAGTGATATAATAACCACGGGCAAACACATAACTTTAGACAACCCCCCCTCCATAAAACCTTTTTTCAAGATTTACACAATTTAAGAGAAACTAAATGACGTATCAAAGCAAGATAGTTAAAAAATTACAAAAATAAAAAAGTTATTATCAGTTATTTTACACATTAAATACCTACAAAGTTTTACAACTGCATAAGGATATGTTTTCGGGTTGGTTATAAGCAGGGCCCGGAATTGTATGCATTTGCATATTTCTATCTATTTATCTAAAAAGTAGCTAGGTAAGATACACATTTTAATCTTAACCTAATGAGTTGATATGCAAAATTAAATTTGGCATATTTTTGCACATTTGGACCATTTTAAATTATTGTGCATATTTCAGCAATTTTCTGAAATATAATGCATATACCTATAGAAAAAATCAAGAAAACGTCAATTCAGTCTATCATGAAGTATAATTTGATATGGGCTATAATAAGATTTATAATAACAAGTGAAATAAGAAATAAGATAAGATAAAGTTTAGAAAAGTAATGTCTTCCGTTAGCTGATTCCATTAAAATTGTTGAAAATATTGAGAATAAGTTTAAAGAAGTATATTGTGCAAATGGTGTTGAAATATACAATAAATTTAAAAATGTCATTGAAAAAAATGACGGATTTCGACAGTTATCAAATATTTCCAAAATTATAACTGGAGAAAATACCTCAACTAACAATATACCAGAAGATCTTTCAAGCAGTGACTTAGTATACTTTAAGTATGCCCCGATATCTTCAACGGATGTAGAACGAAGTTTTTCTAGATTCAAGAACATATTTGCTGAAAACCGACGTGCATTTTTATTTGAAAATCTAGCCAAGTCTTTAGTAGTTAATTGTAACTCTCCAGGTAAATTTAAAAATATCTTAAAAATCTATTGCATTTGTTCAAATTAATTTTCGTTCATGACTTTTTGTTTAGATGAGTGAATGTTCAAATTACAACTCAATGCAGTTCAATACAACGTACAAAAATATTGTAAATACATTTTAGAATACATTTTTCTATTTAATATAGATTATTTAATGAATTTTATACATTTTAAAACTAAATAAATTTATTAAACTTTCATTTTTGTTTGCATATTTCCGCATATTTTTGCATATTTTAAGTGCATATTTTAATGATATTCAGTGCATAAATGCATGCATATTTCGTACATTTTTTGTGCATATAATTCCGGGCCCTAGTTATAAGAGATTTTTTTTTTCTTTGTCTTGACACTCAGTACATACATATTTTAATAAAGCAAAATATATTCAATTTATATGTTTGTTGACTAACTTCCCTGTAATTGCATTTAAAATGTGTCATAATTTTTACAATAATTGAAATACATGGCAGATACAAGAACCATATTTTTATAATTGTTTATTTAATGAATAAGATTATAATACATAAGACTTTTCTTTGAAAATAACTGAATCGGAAAATAAAAATGAAATATCAAATCATACTAATATTTATATTTTTAAATATTATGCAAGACGTTTTAGAATACCCAAATGTTTTACGAATTTTTATTTTTTACCGAATACTAAATAAAAATAAAAAAAAAATCCGAAAATTATTATTAACTCTGCGATTTATAGTTTTTTCAAAACATCCCGTATTATCTGGCATTATTGAAAATAAAGTATACACTATACACGGAAGTTGCTCCACTAACATATTGATGCTGAGGTACCCAGAGAGCGCACCCCCTCAAAATTTGCCACGGGCACTTGCCCGTGTTGAACCTATATTCGCCACGCCACTGGGGTGTCCACGAAGTAATATTTAATTTTGGACGATTTAGTAATTGAATTACATTTTTTTTTTTGTTTGGTTTTGTAACCATACCGTTAACAAAGCTTATGGAACGACGTTTCTATGCAAAACGATAGTGTTGTCATTATTATTTATTTGTTATCAACACGTGATTTCGTATAGTTTTCAAACGTCAACCGCTGTGATATTATACTTTTAGGGTCAGAACAGACGACAGGTTTTTGCCGGACGGCAATATTGTACGTTATAATTTTAGAAATCGACCATTAACGGGCCGTAGAGTAAAGCGAACGATTATTTCGCTCGTGAGTTAATTTAATCACGCCAAACTAGTAGTTGTAAAACGATGTAAGGAATGAAATAGATTTCGGGTCACCGGACGGAGAACGCCGGACGTATGTTCAATCGAATCGTTTTATATTATGTGTTTTACTGTGACGCGTAATATTGTTATCTCTTCCGGCGTTTCGACGGCCGCCCGGCCGGACCGTTGAGTTCCACGGCGAACTGACCGTCCGGCGAAAACCGTCATCGTCTGTTTACTCCAATCTAACTCTGTGTAAACACAAACAACGTCCGACTTTTGCCGTCCTTTTTGTGTCGTCTGTTCAGACCCTTAACGTCGAACGAAAAAAAAACAGAATATTTTTTTATTTTTCAAAACGCCTTGGGTTTTATTTATCGGATCAACAGTTCGAGAGATAAAAACGCTTAACGTTTCAAAGTAGGCGCACAGAGAAGGAGGAGGACGAGGATGAGGAGGGGTCCCCTGGAAAATATACAGCCACTACTCCGCTGCTCTATACAAGCTTAATGTGCTTATATCTCTGAAATCGCATTGTGTAAATCTCCGTGAGGCGTCCTGTGCGTGCCTATATATATACATATATTTGTGTGTGTTTTGTATTGTTTTTAAATCATGTGCAGCATCTCATAATAATATAATATCGTCATGATATTATTATGCAGGAGCGAAAACAAGACATTGTTCCGCGATACAATACGGTCTCTGGGTTCGAAATTTAATATTGACATGTTCTGCGCGTGGAAAATTCCTTCGAAACGACGACGACTACCCAACGTTGCGTATACGGAATAATACGGATCGCGTGCCAAATGGAAAAAGTTTTGTTCGCGTATTATTTTTTTGTTTTTTTTTCGATTATTATTTATTAATATTTTTTCTTTTTTTTTCTTTTTCTTTTTATTTATTATTTTTTACAAAACGTGCCGACGCCGGATCATCATCATGCGGGTCCCTCTGATTTCGAATGCCGTCCGAATACTTACGACCCGCCCGTCGCGTCGTCGTCGGCGCGCGTTTGACGAGACTGCGTTCGAACGAGATCGGCGGACGATGATAATAACAGACGTTTGTTTTGTGTACGCCGCTCGTTCGGTTCGAGAGGAGAGATGGCCGAAAAACGTTTTCAAAAGGCGTGCGGCCGACGGACCACCGATGACGGCGACCGATAAGACCGTTTAATGACGGCGTAAAAAAATAAAAACGAAAAAAACGTCGGGGGGGGGGAGGCGAAAGAAAAGAAAAACGACGAATTCGTTTCGCTCCCCCGTGTCGCGTATAGTAGTCGACGCCGCCGCCGCCGTTCGCCCGCTCGCCGTCATTATAGTAAAATAATATTATAATATGTTTATACCATCAAACGGAATCATGCAAATTTCGGAGAGGATGTCCCGCTGTCAGAGAGGAGGGCTCGGATCTGCCGCGGTACTACAGTCGTCCGGTCCCCTCGCGGCGTGCGCGCGGGAGGAGTACCGATTAATTTTTAAAACCCAATTCGTCCCGTTCGAACGCCGCCGCGGACTTAACGAGACCGGGAGTCGGTATATAATTTGCGACACGAATGTTATATACATATAGATGTATATATGTACTCCGGTACTCGTGTACATACACGATCCTGTATATATATATATATATGTACATGATATGTACACTGTTGCCATCGTCTCTCCCCCGCTGCCATCCCTCCCCTTCCCCTCGGTGCGTACGTACTCATACATACGTGTAGTATATATGTATCTGTGTGGTATATACACGTATATATATATGAGAACTCTCCGGAGGCCGCCCGTCCGACCCGGTCCACACGCACCGCAGCCGCCGCCGACGCGTACGGATGCGACGCCGAAAGAGGAGAAAATCCCCTCGTGGCCGTCCCCTCCCGCACGCACGCCGCCGCCGGGAATCCCCAGGGATCCGTCTCTGCCGTCTCTGTCCCGCCGCCGTCGCAGCCTCCGTACACGCGCCGCACACGTCGGGATCATTACCTCGTCGTCCTGGCGCGCTTCCGCCCCGGAGTCGTGTCGGTGCGATCGCTCGGAGAAGCCGTCGCGGCGCGACGCGGCACAGGGTCTGCTGCTTAATTATTATTATTATCATCGTCGGACTTTTATCTCCGTATTTGTCTTTTGACGCACGTGCGCTCGATACGACGGTGGTCCCCTGTCTTCCGGCGGCGGCGAGATCACGACGGTCTTTCAGAGGGGTGCATCTTACGGCGGCGGCGTCGAGCAGGTAATATCGCTCGAGGAATCGTATCGTTCCGTCAAAAGGGCCCGGCTCCGTGGTCGGGATAACCAGGTGACGCATATACGCGTATTCCGAAACGGAACAGGCGAAACTCACTCCGAGAGGGAAACGATCACGCGAGTCACCCCCTGCACCCGGAACCCATCATACCGCCTGATGGTTATTCCAGGGCTCGGGACTTAGAGCACTTGAAATCATCAAAATAAGTGCTTAAAAAAGCACTTAAATAAGCACTTGAAATCATTAAAATAAGCAAAAATAAGCAAAATCAAAAATGTTTTTCCGCCTTTAAACAAATATATATATAATCCGTTGCCTCAAAATCTTCCGATAATTTGTATTACAAATATATAGATAATTGTGCCCTTGTGATATATTTTTAGACTTTTTAAACCACGGAACACAGAATGATTTTATTTAAAGTTATCTTCTTTTTATTATTTAAAATATCAAAAAATCATAATATAATATTATTAAAACCACAACAATTTCGGGAATGTCCACGCCAATGCGTTACGTTGAAATCATAGCCTGCAGCTATACAATTGACACGACAAATAGATAACAAAAACGAACAAAAATACGAATTTCGTACATCAACTACGAGGAAATAGAATAAAAAGGTAAACAAATATCTCTAGTTGGAGTTACTGTAATACAAACAGTACACATTGAAAAAACATACGTTTTCGTCGACCCCCGTCTTCGTTTCATCATTGATTAGAAAATGTGCAAGAAAAACAGGAAAAACTAGTTGAAAGCAATTTTTTCTAAAACCAACGAAATAAGCAAAAATAAGCACTTTCAAATTTAAAATTTAAAACCGTTGTTATATTTCATGAACGTTCATAGGCACTGTGCAGGATTTTAAGACAAACCAAAATAATAAGCAAACGCTTCAAGTCCCGAGCCCTGGTTATTACTATCGTATCGACCGACGCTCGATGTGCAGGCGTACGACGTTTGATACGTAGACAAATATTCCGATAAAACGTCTCACACGCTTAAAAGGGCATAGTTGATTGGCCTTCGCAGCGCGAGTCGTCGTAATACATACAAATGACGCGTACAAAGGCTATATTATTATAATTTGGACTTGTCCAGAGAGTTTGTATAAACGCGAATTTCCGTTCGGTTTTTTCGCGACTTTGCTGCCGTTCGGTGAAAAGTTATTTCTGAGTACTACCGCAGAAAATCGTCGATACGAATATAAAAGTAAATTTTTAGGATTTGACCAGCACGCAATGCCTGAAATCGCCTTGACGAACAGCTCGCTTCCACAAACATGCCCGAAGGACGTCCGATCGACGTAAACATTATGCGCAGGGTCGGATTTAGAGGAGTGGAGGCCTCGGGGCATCAAATGAGTGGGGGCCCCCTGTCACCAAATTATTTTCCGAATAAAATTAACAATTTTTTTCAAAGTCGATTCTTTATCTTTTATTAGTATTTAACAAACCTATAGTATATACTCGTATATTATATAATATTATAATCGGAAACAAGAAATTAAATTTGATTGCTAACAAACGGAACCTTCCGAGCTTTTTTCGCCGGAAAATCGTCGATAAGTTCGCTGAAATCCAGTTCCCGAAGTAAATCGATTTCAATGCTCAGGAGAGATGGTGGTGGCCGTGGCGGTGACGGTAGCGGTGGGGTTTAATACGCGCCGGATTTACTGATAAACAAACATGCTGGCGACATAAAATTTCACGGGATTACCCGTCGGCAATCGGTGTTGAATTTATTTTCATCCAATCGACCACTTTCGACGGGACGGCGGCGGCGGGGTGACGGTCCATTTGTAATTTGAAAGATTTTTTTCTCGAAGTCACTATTATGATATGGAGGCCATCTTTTGTGGACGCCCCTGGGTGTCGCCCCGATCGCCCTCCCCTAAATCCGGCCCTGATTCGAAACGAAAACAACTCTATTTAACGCGTAATTATTTGATTTCAGGTCGCACCGATCGGGCCGTGCCGGGTGGGCCGTAACCCACCCACCGTTTTTCGAGGGCTTTTTTTTTTTTTTGATCAACGCGCTCGTATATAAATTCTGGTTCAACCTAAAAAAAAAACCATCCGCGCCCTCCGAAAAGAAAGTTTCGCCGCCGTGCCGAAAACTTTGTGCCGGTCCACCCTCTATGAGCGCTATATGGGAGTGTGCGACCGCCCGTGTTTATAATATGCGCGCGTATATCTATATAATATAACGTGTGTGTTTACGGTCGACGTGACAATATAATAATATAGTGTCCTGCACCGGCGTGTATGTGTACGGAGACGCGGCGTTAACCGCGATTTTTCTGTTTTCCACCAAAAAGTATTATTATTATTTTTTGTCTTCGTGTGCTAAACACAGGTTTTGTTTTAACGCGCGTCGTCCTTTGCGTTTTCGTTTCGGATTTTTTTCCCGGCCGCCCCGCGAGAAAAACACGGACCGTATCGATTTTCGAACTCACGGGCCCGGGGAAAATCGCGAGAGACGTGTGCCCGCGACACGACTATGCACTATCGTCGTTCAGCCGCCGCCGCGGCGTTCGGGCGGAAGACGGCGGGAGAACTGATAATAAATCGCGTGCGAAAACGCGGGACGGCGATTTTCCTTTTTTCCGATCCACACCGTCGTCGGACCCGACGACGACGCGTCACGACGCCGCGCACTCGCGACGCTCACACCGAAGGCGTCTGTGCCTACACGTGTAGGTACTTTAAGTCGTTTTCCGAAACGCGGCCCTTAAGCCGCGATTCGGTTTCGGGCGCTCGCTCGAATTTTTTTTTTCGTCACAAAAGTTTCCGGCTCTGTAAAACGCGCGACGATAACGATTAAGGAACGGATTTGAATGCAAATGCAGCGGTTCTCTCTGATTGTCCTAAAACATCGCTTTCCGAGCACAAAGTTCATTTCATACACCAAGCAATTAAAACACGTAACTTTTGTTTTCCATTTTTAAGACCGTAACATTTTAGATTCTGAGTGAAGCGAAGGATCTAATGGTTTTACAATGATGTTTATTATTATTATTTTTTTTTTTCTGTAAACGCTTTTTCGGATAGAAAACCTTGTCCAAAAGTTTCGTCCAGCAACTTTTAAGATTCGAAATTGAACTCAGATGGTACTTTAAAGAGGTCATTTTTCCAAAATCTCCATAGTTTTTCCAGTAATCAAGAATAACTATCGAAAAACTGAGTAAAAACGGTAAAATCGGTAAAATCCACCGTAAACGAGATTTTCACTGTTTAGATTTTAGGTATTTAGTCATAAATCGAAAAGTATTGAAGCTAGAAACTTGATAACTTTATCCAATATCAAATACATACTTTTTCATATTGGACAACATTTTTAGAACAATTTTAGCACTTTCTACTTAAATATAGAACTTTTAATTTACCAAATTGTTTGAAAGTTTTTATGTAATATAATTTTAAATATTCGAGAAAAAGTTCTGAAAATTTAATATGACCTTATTCATATACCTAATTATCCTAACAAAAATTCAAAAACCGTGCCTCAGGATTTTTTTTTATACACACTTTCATAAATTATTATACGATTTTTTACGGTATAGTCTGATTTCTTCTAAGTTTATTTCTAATGAGTTATAATTGTTATAACGATTGAAGTTTAAATGAGTTACATCTAATTGAATATTTTATGAGGGTTTAATTACAAAAAAACTCAGCAAAAATTATACAAATAACCGTAAAATACGTAAACAGTATTTAAATAATAATACATTATAATACACTGAAGCTTTGCTCAGAATCGTTTTATACTAAATAAATGAGTCATCATATTTTATTTAAAACTTAATACATTCATCACCAATATCTTTTCCGAGGACCGAAGGGACGAACGATGAACTTGTACCACCATCATCTCACTTACCAGCTTTTTTTTTCATTTTTTGAACATTTTTAGTGCGTATTTATGTTTTTCAGTCATTTTTATAGAGGGATGAGTGAAATTCGATAAAAATGTACGAACATTCATTCTAAAAAAATAAAAATAAATATTTATTACGTTACGAATTTACGAAATTATTGATGACACGTGTAGAAACATACATATAAGTAACAACATATTACCACCCGCAACAAGGTAAAGATAATATAAGCTACATATTATTATCTAAATTGTGATTTTGTATTGTAGTGTTGAATTGGACGGAAAGTAATTGAGAAGACAAGAGAAGGTTTTATTGGGTTTAAATATTTTTTATAAGATACGTTTTTCATGATGATGTGTTTTTTTATGTTTTAAATTGGAAATTGTGTTTTTATTGATTTTCAATACATTTTTAAAGTGTTTTAGGGCATTTTTTTTTTTGTGCATTTTTTTAAGGCATAAAGTCGTATTTTTTAAGACATGTATGTCCGTTCCCTTATAACGGTAAAAGTCGGACGAGGAGTCGCGCGTCGCCGTCCGTCGTACCACAGGGGTGGATCCAGAAATTAATTTTTTGGCGGGTCAAAAGCAAAAGTATGATAGAATTTCATTGAATCCATGTACTATGTATGTACGTGAGAGAGAGAGCGAAGAGCATCAATGCTACGAATAATGAAAACGCTCCAACAGCATAGTACGATGTGTGAAATATTATTTAATATTCTACTCATAAAATTCGGTATTTCCAGTGATAGTGTATTACAATTTGAGTAGCTGGAGGAATGTCCTCTTTGCCCCCCACCCACCCTTGTATCCACTATTGTTATACTGACGAGACATAATGTTTTTACGTTCGTCGTCGTGATAATTATTATTATTATTATTTTATTTTTTTTATTATAATTATTATTATTTATTTTTTTTTTATTATTATTATTATTTTTTTTTTTTTATCGATGTTCGGATATAAAAACGACGTTTCGCATTGTTGTCGGCGGCGGTAAAACCGTCGGGACGCGCGTACCTTTTCGTGCGAAACGCGGTGGGGTCGCGGACGCGGCGGAAAAGCAATTATTCTGCTATTTATGTTAAACAGTCTGCTCGTGAATAGTTTACCGTCATACTATCGTATTTATTATTCACCTTGTAATTGAATGCAACCGGATAATTTCGGAGGGTATTTAAATCCCGGAGTAAGGGATTAAACCCCCAGACGTATAGACTCGATTATTCTCACGTTTTGTTTACGCAATAATTAGCGATATTATAATATTAAACAAATACATTAAAACGCTATTATATACGCGAGCTAATAAAATACGGCAATTCAAAACGAGTATATAAACAACAACTCCCTGGTCGTCGTGCCACGTTTCGGCAAATATTGTCGATAATATTAATCCGATACCTAGCGGAATTAACAGAAACGAATTACGTTGTAATTTTTTTATTTTGAACCAAAAACAACTAAAAATCGCAATATTCTTCAAGCGTATCGATAATAATCGTTTTTCGAGGAAGTGTTTTCTTTGATGTTTTTAAACTTATTTTCAAAATTAATTCGGCATCGTATCGCGCGGTTCTTTGAAATTCCCCGTCACCGGTGTTTTTAGATTTTTGATTTAATTTCGAGATACTTTCCAAAAGACGCGTGTAAAATTCAACCGAAATCAATATGCCGTGATTACGACCGCGTTCGATAATAGCGTAAGTGTCTTTTTTGCACGATTATTATTATTATTATTTTTTTTTTCTTTAGTCGCAGTTTCGAATCGGACGAGATCGTAAAATAAATTTGAAAATTCAAATTCGGATTTTCCCCGTGTAAATACGGTGTAGAATTAAAGTCGACGATTCGCGTTTTCCGGCGTAGGAAGTGTGTGGGGGGGGAGGGAAGAGAGCGATTCTTCGAATCGAAAAACTTAACCGTCGGAACCATAAGAAGTGTGGTTAAAATACGAGTAGCGGTAATTCGTGTGCCTAATGAAACGAAAGACAAAGAAAAAAAAGACGATCGAGTGGATAAAAAAAAAAAAAAATGAAAAACGATAAAAAAATCCGATATAAGACTGGTTCACATAATATTTCGCAGTCAATTTAACGCGTCGCGCGGACCGAAATCGCCGGACGAACGAGCGCGCTCGTCGTCCGTTGCGTGGCGTAATAAATAATTTAATTCGGCGTGACAAATTCGTCATAAGCGATCGGATTTCTCGCGCCGCACACACGAGAACGAACGCGGCCGCGGACGACGACGGGATCCGGGGAGAGGCTGAGCTGCGTCGCCTATAAACAATTATTATCTCCTTTCACCGCGCGTATTATCGCCATTGTCAAAAATCGAGAAACGGCCGAGTCGGTTTTTTCTTCGACGTCCGTCTCGTATACCGGCGGCGGCGGCGGCTCATTGTCGGTGCCGGCCGTGTATCACGTCGTATATGGTCTACATGCCACATGGTATACATAATAATTAGGGCAGAGGACTTGTAGCTCTAAAAAAATCACCAAATATGCACTTAAATATACAAAATATGCATTAAAAACACGCTTTTTTAAATTAATATTTTTGATTACAAAATTAGAATTTTTGTGTAGGTACTTATTATTTTAACGAATAAATTTGATTTTCAACTTTATTTAACAACTGACAATTAATTATTTGAATTATTTGGACTCTTTGAATTATTACATATTTTAACTGGATACTTCTTCAAAACTTTCAACTTCTTCGACTACTAAAAAACAATTGACAAAATAATTTAGTTTCAATTATTTAAGATTAACACAAATTTTTACCTTGGAAGTTGCATTGGACAATAAGGTGTTTTTTCAAATTGTCAAACGTAAAACTATAAATTATTTAAAATATGCATCTAAAAGTATAAAATGGAAGAATTTGCCCTAAAAACCGAAAAAACGCAAAATATGCATTTATATATGCACAATAAAATTTCAAAACTAGCTTTGTGGAAGCATGAAACGTATATTTTGTTTCGTACTCTGCTATTTTTGTGACTGTGCAAAAAAAAATATGCAAATGCTACAAGTACTCTGCCCTAATAATTATAGTTTAATAATAGTTTATTTACTGGCCATACTATTTAGTTACAATAGTTACAATAATAGAATATCGAGTTTGATGGCCCAACTCACCACTGAGGAAAAACCTCTTATTGGTGAAATTGGAGTACTGATAAAAACCTGGGTAATTAAATTAGTATAAATATTAAAAATTAAAAATGGAAACATTAAGAGACAAATTATTATAACAAACATTAAAAATAAAAAAAATAAAATAATGGAAACATTAAAAGACAAAATAAACAAAAATTAAAGTTAATTAAAAATTAAAAAAGAAATAAGTGAATAAGTTAATATAGGTTGCTATTATAATATATTAATGATATTCAGATTCATATCATATATTTTAATTTTTAATATATATAAAATATATTATAATATATATGTTTTAATTTTTTTTTACTGTACGTAACATCTATAAAAATATCTACCTCCTTTAAGCACATGCTTGATGTGTTGGTGGTAGAGAGTTTAAATACTACATTTAACAATTTAATTATATAATATGCAAAACCAATAATAATAATAATAATTTAAACTTGAAAATAAAATAAAATCTATTGCTAATTATTTATAATTACAGAAACATAAAAGTTTTTTTTTGTATTTTAACATTTTTTAATAAATACACGATCTGTAATTATAATTTTACAATAAGCGTATGTGATGGAGAAGACAGACATGGCTTGAGTAGACGACAGGAGATAAGAAGCCAGCCCCATTGGAGGCACTTAAGGGTAAGAGTTTATTTTAAATGTGCTAGTGAGAGAGAATGAGATTGAATACGAAATAAAGGGGAGGTAGATACATTTTATTTTAATTCAGTAAGTCACGACACCAGGTACGTTTGAGTCGCCTTATGGGGTCACCAGGAATAGCGTCGGTGGATAGTACGGAAATCGAGGGATTACGATGGCTGTGGAATTTGGAGTGTATGCGTTTGTAGAAAGTTTTTGCGACATTTTTAACTGTTGAAACATAAAAGTGAAATTATTTATTCAAGTACTGTAAATTATATTATATAAAATACAATGCGCGGCGAACGTAAAAGCGTGACAAAAGCTATTGAACGAGTTTCGACGGCTCCGCGTAGACCGGCGAAACGGTTTTTTATTTATTTATTTATTATTATTATTATTATTATTATTATTAATTATTATTATTACTATTTTTTTTACATTTTGTTATTCCGAAACGTGACGATCGTGTTTAAGACCGGACGGGGAACCGTTTTCCGGCCGGACGTGTAAAAATGCGCATACGTCTCGCGGATGCGTCTGCGGACTGCGGCCGAGGACGGGAAAATTTAACCCGACCGTAATACCCGGGAAATATCGTGTCAACGACGTGTTTTCGACGTCGTTTATTTATTTATTTGTTTATTTTAATTATATAAACGGACGTGCGTCCTTGGCAAATATTTTGCGCGTACACACGGTAAGAATGATACAACGTTGACATAGGAATGACCAATATTACGAACTGACATATTACATTGTATACATTTATAAGTTACAAAATATAGACAAGAGAACGAAACATTTAAATAACAATAGAGAAAGATTGAAGACGAGACACACTAAACGAAATCATAGGTAATGGAATTACCCGGAGCCATAATAGGATATTAGAGGGACAGTTTCACGTATAGTTTGTTTTATAAGGGACGGGATAGAATAAATCATTGCGTCGTGTGCAGTGGCGTGACTTGGGAGAAATTCTAGGGGGGAGGGACAGTATTTATTTTTAACCAAAATTTCAACGATATAGCGAAAAACTACAAAGCCTACATTTATCAAATTTGAGAACTGTGTATCATATTTATTTTGAATGGCTGGAAAAATTTTGCTTTTCTTTCTAATTGGCACGAAATTATTATCGCTCAAATATTATCAAATATAACAAGAAATATATTGCGATTTTTCGGATCAATGTTTAATGTATAAACAATATAATAACTAACAGAATAAATGTTATAATATGTATATAGTTTAAGTACACATAGATACAATCGTATGATGTTTAATACGAAATGTGGAAAATATTATACGTTAAGATTTTTAATATTTAGCAATAAAGTATTTTGCAGGGCCTTGCACCCGATTTAACCCGAACCCCTAACACCCCGAAACCCGTATAACCCGAATAATTTTTTCAAAAACACCCGTATTAACCAAAACCCGAATAAATATTCTGGTTAACCCGAAATCCCGAATAATTTTTTTTTCATTCTTCATGCGACATATCATTTCGTATGTATTTCTTGTGGCGAGTTCGATTTTGTAGCGTTAAATAATTAATAATAATAATAAAAGGAAAGAAAGGAACAATCTTACAAACAATCATAGGTAATTTCTTAAAACCAAAATACCAAACACTAATAGCTAATAATAACTTGTGTTATTTCATTATTTGCGACGAACTTCCCAAGTGGGATTACCTATGTCCTATAATATCTAATTTAGTAACTCGAATATCGTAATACGCGGCTATATTTATTATTTCCCAGTTTTTCGGTAATCACGAAATCATAATTTTTATTTTATTTGTCTATGGTTCAACAGTCAGCGCCCCTATGGCCATCTATTTTAAACATTTTAAGAGGACGTTATACCCGCATGTGTTGTCTCTGTCTTACTAATGTAGATCATAGCAAATTTGCTTTCAGCAGAACAGATTTTGTGACGTTAGCTGACAGATAAGTATTTGGAAACTTATAATATAATGTATGTTAAGAACTTAAGGTACATAGATATAAAAAAATGAGTGACGTGGACTCTAATGCTTATAATAAAACGAATAGGTAGTTAAATAATTAGTTTCCAATTGTCTTATTTCTTATAGTTCATAGAAAAAGGTAACTACTGTACATTAATTAACCTAGTTTAGTTAAAAACAAACGTTGCGAATATGTGTAAAACATTTATATTTTATTATAAATAACATAAACATGAACACTTTCTATTTTTTTGGGGGGGGGGGTCATCAAAAGTTCTGTTTTATCCAGATTTCTCAGCACCCATATTAACCAATATCAACCCAAATAATAACGGTTTTTAAAACCCAAATGTTTGTTTAAATTTTTTATTCGGGTGTTTGAACACCGAAATAAATCCAGCACCCAAAACCCGAAACCCGAATAAATGATTCGGGTGCAAAGCCTTGGTATTTTGTTAGTTAAATCAAATCAAAATTTGAACTAAAACTGATGGTAGAGGGGGCAAAACAATACCTTTGCTCTCCCCCTTCGGTTGAACGCCCGGAGTTGCCCCTTCTTGCCCCCACCCCATAGATTACACCTATGCTCGCGTGTTACGGCAGTTTACTTTAAAGCGGACGAGGGAGAGGAGTTTTTCGCAGTCGATATTACCAGAGAGTAAATTATATAAAAAATTGGATAATACGTAATTAAGTGCGTCTAGTTTTGTGTGGAGAGAGATTGATGAGTGATAATACTGCGTCATAAAGACAATGTGCAGGTGGCCTATAAATATTGAAGTTGAAGGAGACGAAACGGAGAAAGTTTTTTTGAACTGACTCGATCGCATCGATCTGTTTAGAAGTATTTAGAAGTTAGTGCGAGCGCAGGAGACGGATCGACGAGCGCGAGTACAATGGAGGCCTTGTCGTCTCGTCGTTGTATTGTTTTATTATCGCTAATTATCGTGTGTGAGTGTGTGGTAATAACAACAGTGTGTTTTCCCGTAATCGTGCGAGTACGGGCTGTGCAGGAAGAGGACGAGACCGTTTCGTCGACAGGCGGGCGAACGTGCGTGTGCAACGTATATTATTATAAAAAAATCGATCACCACGCTATAATTACGCATTGTTTTGGCACGCCGCGGCAACACGTGGCGACGACGACACTACCCCTTTTACTTTTAAACGGTATATCGGTCCGCCCGTGAGAAACCGCGTGCGCGCACGTAATCGTAACGAATTAACGGGCTAAAGGGTTACAAAACGGTTTTTCTCATTTCCGATGCTTTCCGGGCGGCGGCGGCGGCAACGGACGTACGCGGGGCCGCCAGAAGGCGCGTCACGCGTCCGCGTTTATCGTCGAGCCCACACGCGGTACGGACACACCACCCCTCGGGTGCGGACACACGTATAACGGCCCGACACGTGATAATAACCATTATAACCGGGGCTTACCCACGGTAAGGCTTTGGCGAGTTATTTTCGGTATATACAGGGTGGGTCACGGGAATAGGGCTAAAAATAGATGGGTTTTTCTCGAAGTAGGCTGATTGTGAGTAAGTCGGAAAGGTCTCGTTCGATCCGTTAGATAATGCCATTTAGTTTCCGTAATGGAGCATTGGAGTGTCGTCCACCGTGTGTTCGCGTACGACTCATTTGTCAAAAACAACGAATCGGTAGTGAAAGTACAGCGTGCATTCAGAATTAATTTTAACATTGGCCGTCACGGTGCGGTTCCCGATCGGAAAACAATTATGAGATGGGTTACTGCTTTTCGAACCAGAATTTGTAATTTGTAATTTGTATACCAGAACGGGTCGGTAAGACGTGTACGTTTATGTGTTATGTCTCACACTTTGCCATGGCCAGTCGTCGACGAAATTGTTTTTCGCGAGTTTAACGGTTTTTATAGAGGAGACATCACGGTATAACGCGGAATTTTCAGAGCTATTTAAAACACGTTTTCACTTAACTCGGGATTTTTGTTTTTTTTTTGTTTTTTTATTATCGTGATTTTGAAGAAAAAAATCGTTTTGAATTATTCGAATACAGTGGCGGCGCGAGAGGGTTTTTGTGAGACAAATGTCTCACAGCTAAAAGGGGTGGTGGGTGGGTACTGAGTAGGTACCTATAGTGGATAGTCAGTTCTGAAAAATATTGAGTGACACAACGTATCAAATAAATAAATATATAAATAGTCATATTCATATATAGACTCTATATTTTCATTTATAAAATGTACCTAATTATTGATTGTACTTGGTCTACTTTTAACTTTGTTCAATTTAGGTTAAATTTATCAAAACTAGACTTTGGTCGACAATGTCACAACAAAGGTTGGAGAGTTTCATGTTAATATCGTATGATACGAATGAAGTTATAAACAAATTTGGACTGTCATCAATTGTATTGAGAAAATAATTAATGTTTGGATAATATTGTTTTGATTGAAAGTACTATAATATTATGATTTATTAATAAAGTAGTATTTATGTAATTTATAAAAGTTGTTTTTATTGTAGTACCCGCAACATGAATTTTTAGAAAGGCTAATTTGATATAGAATAATAATAGGGGGTGTGGGGGCGTAGCCCCCTACGGCTCTGTGCAAAATAAAAACGTGGGTCGTGTGTGCTGCAACTAACATTTTCTTGCCTCACTGTCGAAAAAGTTCGCGCCGCCACTGTTCGAGTAAATCGGTATTTTTAAAAAAATTTTGTTTTTCGCTTTTTCGAAATGAGGCGCCTTGATAAAACGCTCGCTCGAAACGGCCATAAAACGTCAAGGGTAAACGCCGTGTTTATCGTTATCACGGGCCGTCGTCGCCACACGTCATGCGAGGCATGGGCTACGACCAAAGGGGACGACGAGAAGCTATCATAACGTTTGAAAGAAAACTGTTAAGAAGTATATACTATACAATACTTCCACGCAACAGTACGGAATTAGGCGTAACGGAGACTTGAGAAACCTATTCAAACGTCCTGACGTCGTTGCCTTTGTTAAAAGACGCAAGCCATCACAATGGCTTGGACACGTTTGTAGAGCCGAACGGAGTGAATCGAAGGAAATATTATTGAAAAAGTTAAATAGAAAAAGGACCGCGAAGGAAGACCAAGACAAAGATGGCTGGATACAATGCTAAAGGATCTCCGAACCTTAGACGACACAATACGAGTGGAGGACGCAAATTACGCGGGCCGTAAGCTGAGAAAGAAGAAAAAACGCCTTTTTTATCGTTATCACGGACCGTCGTCGCAACACGTCATCTCGACGTTAAAACAGTGACCGTTTACGGTCGTAACGAATAACGATTAAACGGTAAGAGTTCCGTTGGCCTCCGATCAGAAAGAGTAGGTTTACGGGCGCGTTGAATCGTACACCCAATATAATGGAAGTCCTCCCCGTCACGGGCGTGTTCCTCGGCCGTACCCCGTGAGACCACCGGGGCGAACGTTCGATCCGAATCTCACGGTCATGGGCGTCCCCGAGGGGGGGCACTTTTCCCCCCTGGAATGTCATTTTCACAGCAATTGGTAAGATTCCCAATGAGAAATCAGCTTCTAAAAATAAAGTTTCGATTTCTATGAAATTGATTATCGCCGAAGCATAAAGTTGGTACGTACAGCTTTTGGCAAGATAAGGACTGCCGAGTTATCGATTTGATCGATTTGTTAAATTTTAATCGTACGTTTTTGCCAAGTATAGCTGTTGCTTTGGAAATATTCTTGTTTCTTCCGGCTACAAGCCGTACAGCAGAACGTTCATTTAGTACATTAAGGCGTGTTAAAACACGGTTACGATCGACGATAAGTGATGATAGACTGAGTGTAATAATATGCGTGTTGAATGTTCATAGAGAAAAATTCAATTCGGATAAAGAAAAACGTATTGAAAATGCACTGACATTGTTTGACTCTGCATCTTATTGTCGCCTTAACTCGCCTCCTCAGAATCGGACACGATCCACTTCCCAACCACCGTTTTTTTCCGCCTTTCTTTAAACTCTTCTCCTTTTCGTACTCTCCACCATGTAGAATCCATTTTTGACCTCGAAAATCTATTATTCCACTGCCTTTCCCTTCGTTCTAGAATGACTTTTTCTCTTCTCGCTCTCTGCTGCACTTGGTTACCCCGGTCCTGATACCAAACTCCTCCTGAACACCCATCTTGATAATAACTCAATCTCCAATTTTATTATCAACGCTGGATTTCTGATTCAAACCACATGAAAAAAAAAAATGTCATTTAATGTAAATCATGTTTGATTTCTATATAGCTGTAATGTTTTTTAACGATGGCGATAAAAAAAAAAAAAATAAATAAATAAATGAATACCTAATAATAATAATAATAATAATAATAAGAATAATAGTATGACGTGCTGCACACGGGCGTGTGTGACACGCGGGCTCATAATCGTTTCCCACACGGCGACCGTTACCACGATATTATAATGCATTAACGTCCGTCCGATTGACATCCACCGACTCCCGGGCACCGTAGTCGTAATATAACATCTCGTCCCGAGACGTTTGCGTGTGTACATTATTCACGTATAATAATAATAATAATAACACTGGTGTGCGACTGTTCGTGTGTGTGTGTGTGTGTGTGTGTGTGTGTGTACGTTTCGTGTTTTACACGCACGTCGGATAAACAGGGCCCCCCGACGGGAGCCGCTTACGGAATCCATCCGAAAAAACCACACACACACACACACACACACACACACCTATAAACATGTTCGTACGATAATATTATAATGCGAGTGTGTCCATTGTTATGCAAAGCGTGCAGCACACAAAGCACAGTTCGGTTGACCGAAAAATATTCAAATATACGAAAAACGGTCCGGGTACGAGACGACGACGACGACGACGACGACTCTATACGTGTATTATGATAATACGACTCGTGCGCGTCGTTCGTAACAAATGTAACGTCGGGTCGGCGTGTGTGTGTTTAATACGCTTGTTTTCGACGCAGGTACGTTTTTCCCGGGTCCGTCGTGTGCGCGCGCGCATAATGAAGCTGTCACACGGATCGGAACGAGCCTCGTGTGCGCGTGTGTGTGTACGTATTTCGTGTGCGAGCGTGAGTCGACAGACCGAGGCGCGGAGCTGCCGTGCCGGAAAATTCGATGGGATAAAACTCGATGGGACGCGAAACAAAAAAAAAAAAAAAACGCCGAATCCGTGAATATTCCTCACGACGTGTGTTGCTAAACGGAAGCGTTCGCGTACACTGGGTTTCGTCCGCAGACGTCTGTGCGATCGACGGCGTGCTTAATCCGGTAAACGTTTAGACGCGACGGCGGCCCCTTTGACGATCGAGATCCGTTATTATTAGGGCTCGGATGTTGTTGCACTAAAAATGTTATAAAATTGATTGCATTATTGCTGTAAAAAAAACCCGAAATTGCACTTAAAAATTGCAATAAAAACATATTTTGTACCAAAAAAATTTAAAAAATATATTAACAAATTCGACATTTAAAACTTTTTATTCAAACTATTTTTGATTTGTTTTTTTAGAAAACCTTACCTAAAAAGCCCGACATAGCCATAAATTATTCCTGTATAATCTAACAAAAAAAAGTGAAAACACAAAAAAAAACATAAAATTGTATTGAAAATGACGACAATCAACAAAATTGCAATAAAATTGAAAAAAGGTCAAAAATTTCAAAAAGTTGCACTAAAAATTTTTATATACTAATTGGTACTCGTTTGAATCAAATTTGTAACCTACTTTGCAACGAATCCGAACAATAGAAAAAAAGTTGCAAATGCAACAACATCCGAGCCCTAGTTATTATCGATTATAATATTATAGATCGTATTCGCATTGCGATTTATCACCGCTGTCCCCGGATCGTGGTCTACGCGCATGACACTAAGTGTATCGATAGTTTGTTTTTTGTTTTTGTTTTTTTTTAAATTTTTTCGAGGACGTTTTCGCACAGTACGTTTTGCGCGGACGCGAGGTAAACCCACCGAACCGTTATGACCGATCGCTCGTCGAATCAACGATTTTCGGACACGTTCGATTCGATTTCGCCTTTTTCCCCGCAGTGGGTTTGTATTTTCCACTCGACATCGAGAATTAAAAATACTAGAAATTAACATCTAAATAACCTTTTAGAATTTAATTAAAATAATAATAATAATAAAAAAAAATAAATAAATAAAAAAAATTACCTCGTTTGTAAATAAATAAAATTTATCTAGATAAGTGTATGCGTGTGTACGCCGCAGCACATTTCAACAATTTGCATATAAAGTACAAGCTAATTCGATTTACTCGTAAAAACGTCATTACTCGCGCGCTAATAGGCTTGTGCGAATTCACGCAAAATATTTAGTTGAATTATATTATAATATTATACGACCCGACCGACTCGCAGGGGAACGCGCGGTGCCGCGACGTTTGTCGTGCGTTTTTTCCGACTACCGTTTGCGGAGCGCACAACTGCAGTTTTATCCGGCGGCGGCGGCTCCTTCGCCTATGATGAACGAGTGTTTGTTTATCGTACGACGTGAACGGGGGAAATAATAATAATAATAAAAAAGAGAATTTCTTTTTTAAAACAGTCGCCCGACACGCACTCGGCTCGTAACATTAAATAATGCGTCGAGCGTGTACTGTTTCAAAAAACGATAATAAAGTCTTAATTCTTCTTGTTTATTGGCTTGTCGTGTCCGCGCGGCACGGCACGGCAAACGTAGATCAAAACAGACCGAGAAGACTCTGAGAGTCTTCAACGGCGCAGTAGGTATAGACACACACACACACACACACACACACACACACACACACACACACACACACACACACACACACACACGTCCCGCAAATAATCGCTAATGAAAATTTCATACGCGGAGCGGACGGGAATTTGTAATTTTTCAATCTCGCCGTATTATTACCGCGTTTAAGTAACGTGATGATGATAATAATATTATACCCGTTTTAATAAATAGATTTAAACGCGCGATAAACCCACTTAAGCAATATAATTACGTCTCCGATATTCGCGTCATAGTCGTCGCACGCACATGTCCGGCTCATATTATGTATACATATTTTATAATAATAATTCGTTGCGAGTTTGCCAAACGCGCGCGGTTTTTTTTTTTTGCGTTTCCCGATCGGATCGACGCCGATCGACCGACGTGCAATCGCACGATCTATAACGACGTCGTTACCCGTGACGGACGGATATTGTGTGGCGTTTTACAAATTTTATTATATTTTCGTAACACATATTTAAAACTGTATAATACTGATACTTTGTTTCATAATCTAATCACTATCGACGCTTTACTTTTATTTACTATTAGAGCGATAATTATCTAAATATTATCGACACGGGCAATACTTGACTCTACTCGACATCTACAGGAACTTTTTTTCTACGTTTTGGCTGATTAATTTGTTCTTTTTTTTTTCGTTTTACTATGCGGCTCGGAAGTCTCTCCTCTCTTCTCGGTGGCCACCTCTGACGAATACTATTTCTCGTGTCGACAATCAGGTCGGAGGATATCAATTTCATGATCCTATTCTGACCGCAGGAGCGTCGCTTCCGCAGGACTAGATTACCTATATGACGTAAACGATTTTGCGCCTTTAAACTCGCCGCTCGGGGGAGGATTCAAACGGAGCAAAGAACATAAAAAAAAAACACACGCATTGCAACGGGTCCGAGTGAAATCGAGTGTAAACGAGAGAAAATCCAATCATCGCCGCCGTCGCGATAGGTACGCAAGGCGTGCGCGCACACATATACATAATATTAATAATAATAATATGTACACAACGTACGAATAGTATAATCGTACGCGCGACGTAGCCCGTGATTTATGGCGCCCTTGTTTAATAAGCGTGTGTAATAATAATAAAAAAAAATAATAATAATAACGACACGAGGCGGCGAAAACCAATTTAAAGAAAACAATACACACACACACACGGGTCGTTCGGCCGTACTGCTGTCGAGGGTTACACGTTGCCTACACAAAACGAGTGGGTTAATGTAATGTCTAACCACGGCCGTGTTCCAATCAGTCGCCCAGCGTGCGGTGCGGCGAGGGAGGCCTAAGTGAATTCACCTGCGGACCGGCGACGTAAACACTCCGGATCGGTCGTTTTGTTTTTGTTTTTGATTTCGTTTTTTTTTTTTGTTTTCTTCGTTATTTCGAAACGTCGTCGTGGCGGGAAACCGCGAAAACGTAAACTTCTTCTTGTCGTGTCTGATGGTAAAAACGCCAATAACTATTATATAGGATAATTATAACAAAAAAAAAAAAATACAAAAACAAAAAAACAAAAAAAAATAAAAAAATAAAAAAATAAATACAATACATAAATTTGGTACGTCTAATAAATCACATTTTTTGGTAACGTTCTATATGTTGTGTTGCGACCAGTAAGCGGTCACCTCTATTGCATTTGTGTTTGTCAGCAACAGATCTTCCTTGATGCATTGTGCTGGAATCATGGTACATGACAAAAGATGTTCATCGGTCTGTCGTTCTCCACAGTCGCGTGTGTCATCTTCTCCATTAAATTCACATTTTACCATGTTAGATTTCGTCCTCGCCACCCCGGCTTTCAATCTGTTAAGAGTTTTCCATAATGGCCACGTAAGGTGTCCACCCATTGGAAGTCGTTGTGTTATCTGAGACATTTCTTCCGGTAGTGTAGCTCGTCTTGCCATCTTTGCAATCTAGCTTTTTGCGGGGAATCGAGCAGTTCTTTTGCCGTTTGTATGAAACTTTTTCGAGATTTAAGTCTTGTGTTCACGATTTCATGTCCGAACATAGGATGTCTTTCGTCCTTTATCTGTTTGGTTTTTTCTACGCCGGTGGTTACTCGTCTTCTAATTTCGGGTGGAGCTAGACCTGCTAGAAGGTATAGCTTGTGTGTAGGCGTTGGTCTAAGACATCCCGTTATGATTCTACAGGTATCGTTCAGAGCTACTGATACATTTTTGGCGTGTTTGGATTGGCTCCACACTGGACACGCATATTCTCCAGTTGAAAATCATAGGGCTATTCCTGTTGTTCGCATGGTGTGAGGTCGTGCCCCCCCCCATCGACTTCCAGCGAGTTTTCTAAGTAGGTTGTTCCTTGCTTGCACTTTCATTTCGGTTTTCGAACAGTGCTCCTCAAATGTCAATGTCCTGTCTAGGGTGACGCCAAGATGCACGGGGTAGTCTGTGTTGTGCTGTGTTTTTCCCAGCCATTCCGTATTAAGGTGTTTCTTGGCATCACGGTTTCGTAGGTGGAAGCAGCATACCTGTGTTTTGTTTGGGTTTGGTTTTAATTGGTTACTGTCATAGTAGTTGGTCATCACTTTAAGTGCGTTTGTTAATTTCTTTTCTACTACATCGAAGGTTGTATCTTGAGCTGTGATTGTTAATGTAATGTCTAACCGCGGCCGTGTTCCAATCAGTCGCCTAGTGTGCGGTGTGGCGAGGGAGGCCTAACTGCCTAAGTGAATTCACCTGCGGACCGGCGTAAACACCCAGGATCGGTCGTTTTGTTTTTGTTTTTGATTTTTTTTTTTTTTTTTGTTTATTTGGTTTTTTCGAAACGTCGTCGTGGCGGGAAAACGCGAAAACGTAAACGCCGCCGCACCGAGTGGTGTTAATTTAATACGGGCGTGTGACGGGGGTGTACGGCGCTGCACGCTCACTCGCCAAGTCGTTTGGATATTCGTCCTGGGCGAGCACTCGCCAAAAGGACAACGACACGTGGGCGCGCGGACGCCTGTTTGCATTTTATTTAGTGACGCGGACAACGCGTCCGACCGATAATCATTCGGAACGTCCAGAACGAAGTTATTTTCATACCGAATCGATTTGAGATTCATCAAATGTTTAAAACATTTTTTTATTTTTTTTATTCGATCGGTTAAATTTTGTTTCAAAGTCGTCTCGGTTGTATTTCACTCGAATAGAAAGATCGATTCTAAAAAAATTATACGGATCCCGTGTTCGTTTATTACAATATTCATATATATATTATATTTCTGACGTAGCTATCCTGATTTTTACTCGTCCAGAAGTACATGTAATAATATTATCGTATGCGACGATGAAATAATATGTAAATCGGTAAGTGCAGATTAATCGTTTTTTTTTTTTTTTACAATCAGACAATATTTAAATCGGTCATGTATGAGATATTATTACATTAGCATTTTTTTAAAAAATTTTTTAGTAAAATTATTAATTAAAAATTACAGAGCTCAAAGAACAAAATATTATAATTAATAATAAATAAATCTATCTACCACCTGTAAGCTAGCTTGTGACGGTGGAAGAGAGTTACAAGTTCTATTAATTAATGATAATAATCCAACAGTATACAAAAAGAAAAATTATCCGGATTAACTCGAAACCCGAAACCTAAAAAAAACCCGAATTATTTGAAAAACCCGAACCCCATAAGACCAGAACAATTTTAACACCAGAAACAATTAAAAACCCGAATAACAAACGCAAAACCTGTAACCTGATTCCAAGGCTTTGCATCCGAAACAACACGAAACCTGAAATTTTCCTCATTGTTGGAAAACCTATTGAGAAATTAGAAAAATAATCTCTCTAAAGGCGATTTCTAATCAATAGAGATACTGGATAAATGTTTCGGACCAAATATACTAGGTGCCCGAAAAAGTGTATACAAAAAAAAATTAACAGTGTAAAACCAAAAAATTCATCCCTCCACTTTAAATCTAAAAATGAGTCGAAACCTCTATAACCCGAATTTATTTTCGGGGACTCACGACCCGGAATTATCCAACACCTTCATACGACCGTTTGAAACCCTGATTTTAAATTTAAAAACACGAAATCCAAAACCCAAAAAAACCATTCGGGTGCAAAGCCTTGGTTTTTACCGAATACCCATGATAATGTTGGTAAATACAAAGTTATAAAACTGTTAATAGATTTATCGCGGCACACTTAAAGGGCGGTCGCGGCACACCGGTCGAAAACCACTGTGTTGGATCGACATAATATTGAGATTATTCAGACTTTTTCAGTTGGCTCGGAGAAATTGTTTACCAAAGTGGCTCGCCGAAGAAAAATGGTCGGGCATCACTGGTTCAGAACGTGAGAGCGCGGGACAAAAGAGAAACGAGAAAACGCGTCGACTCGATACATAGACGAAATTCGGTTCCGTGGAAAGGCGTACACCCCGCAGTAATGTTTTTAGCAATACATCACCGGCTACAGCTCCGAAGCGTACAGTTGACCTGCGGTGCACGGGATGCTCGTATATATATACGTGCCCGCTGTTCGAGCACGGCCGGCTAGGCCCGGGGTGTTCGTAGTGGGTACGGTGTGTGTGTGTGTGTGCCATGTGGTGACAAATTCAGACCATTTATTATTTCGGGCGAAAACGAGACGTCCGTGCAGTTTACGACGGGAAATCTCGTCGGAACACGTACCCATAACCGCGCGAACACAACACACACACACGTCATGTCGTCGTGTCTGCGATCGTATCTGCACACGGTGATCGTTTCGCGACGTCGTCGTCGAGCTATACACGGCCAAACACTCTCGGAGCGTAACAGTCGCGGTCGTAGAACGCTAAATTTCCTCGGCGTAGATCGGTTATGTTTGCAGTGGCAAATCCAATTAATATAAAATTGAAAAGTTTACTATGCGGCCCGCAGATAAAAATTTAACAAAAAAAAAAAAATGTATTTTATACTAATTTTGTTAATTTTATTCTTTGCGTTTACAAATACAGTAGATACAATTAAATTTAAAAAATTTCAAAAACTAAACATTTCAATAAATCATTTTAATTATTTACAAAACAGTTGTTATTTAAACTACGAAAAATATACATATTAATAATTCTTTTCGGACGATATTTGACATATATTTTACCCCGCTAACTTTTCAATTTCGGCAGAAATATTACCTATTTGATATATTAAGCCACTTTTAGCACGCCATTTATACGTGTGGCGGTTAATCTGGATCTAACGAGTGATTTATTACTGTTATTTTTTTAATAAATTTCATCAATGAAAATAGTTGCACACACTGATCTATACTACTACTCAACATAGAATTGATTTTACAAGCAAATTTACGAGTTCTACATATCGTACTTGCACGAAATTGTAAATTATAAAGATCAGAACGGAACACGGTGTAATAACGTGTACCAAATAAACCGTTCTCTAAGAATCTAAGATAGTTGTGACACGGTATTAATATTTAATTTTTTATGTTTCCATTATGATTGGTAGCGGAGGGCCACAAAAAAATGAGCCTCGGGCCGCGTGTTTGACATGCCTGCCGTAGACAGACCGAGTGTGTGTGTGTGTGTGTGTGTGTGTGTGTGTGTGTGTGTGTGTGTGTGTCTTCTGGTCGTGAAAACCGGTGGTGTCAAAGTGTCGTGGACACGGACGCGAGAAAGCGCGAATAAAACGAAACTTATCGTTGTAACGAACAAATAAACCACCCTAATCACTCATAGTTTCGAAATATTAAAGTCGTCACGAAGTATACCCGGTGGCCCTCACAAAAAGATCGTAAAGGCGGTAGTGTCGGGACCTACTATTCCTAAAACGTAATACCTGAGGAAAAGACGTTCGCAAATTTTCGTTCATCAATCTGATCTAATCGCAGTAATAATAATAATTGTAAAAGCGCCAACGCCGGAAGGTTTCTTTGACGCGTTACTCTTCCCGAAAAATCCATCCCCTGCACTTGCACTTGTCGTTCAATCACTATGTCACGGATTGTGTTTAAAAATAAAAATCGTTATAATACCATCATCATCGTCGTAGTTACGAAAGACTACCGGAGGGGGGGGTTACCATTACGGGTTTCGTGTGGTTCTGTCTGGACGCACGTGTTTCTCGAGTCGGACGTCCCGCGTCTTGATAAACGATCCTCGGTTTCGCGTCACGGTAGTTTTGAAACGTGTGTGCGACGTTCTCACCGTGCCCAGACGTGAACGGTTTTGAAAAACGTCTGTTCCGTTTTTGCGTCTTGTTATTCGGTCGCGTACATGCGTATCGGTGTTCACCATTATGTACACACGTGCGCGTTTCGTAACCCGTACGTCCGTATACACACGTATACTCGTGTTATTACCTAGGGCTCGGATTTTGTAACAAAGCAAATCCTTAACAAAGCATTTTAAAAAGCCAAAAAACAAAAAAAAGAGGAAGAAAAAGCATTAGTTATTAAATTTAATTCTAAATAATAACTTTAAATTATACATAAAATCAAATATTAAATATGAATTTATGACCATACTCGTATATTTGGTCAAGTTACTTTCATCGAAACTCATCATATTGGCCGGTTCTAATATATTTTTATACATAGAAAAAGATAAAAAGTAGTGTTATTCTTTGAACAAATACGATTGCGCTTTTCTATAATCAATTTCGCTACTTCACCTTCACCAATAGCTCTTCTAACTTGTGTTTTGCTTCTAAAACTGTAGCTATATTGTTCGCCAAGGGTCGCCTAATATAAGTCAATAAATAAAAGCAAACATCTGAAATAAAAGTAAAAAAATACCTTTTTTTCTAATTTTGTAATTGCATGTGGTATAAATCCAAAATTTGTTGTGATGTAGATGAGATTGTCTATATATTAATAATATAGCCCAAGTTTATTGCAACACATTGAAATAAATAAAATTTTCAAGAAAAATATGTGAAAATTGAGAAAAAAAATCAAATAGGAGAAAAAGCAATAAAAAACAGGTTTTGTGGGAAAAAAGCAAAATAAAGTTTACTTCATTGAAATCAGAATGAGTCAAAACGTATATAATATATATTATGTATAAGAATTATCTTTCTATCACAAAGAAGCATTCGCTACAAAATACGAGACCTTCAGTTATTTCTAGGGAACGGACATTAATGCCATAAAAATAAGAAAAATGCCCTCAAAAAATACGACTTAATGCCTTAAAAAATGATTTAAAATAAAAAAATGCCCAAAAAAACGTTGAAAATGTATTTAAAATCAATAAAAAAACAATTTCGAATTTAAAACTTACAAAAAAAACACATAATTATGAAAAATGTGTCTTATACAAAATATTTAAATCAATTTAACCTTCTGTTGTCTTCTCAATTATCTTCTGTCCATCTTATTTTTACCCCAAAAATTATTTTTAAAAAATTAATAGGTATATTCGTTATACTTTTACCTTTTGTTTCATAGCACTGTATAATCAAGTGCTGCTTAATATTCTCAAACATAAATCTTCGACGGTTATCGTCCATATTTATAACCATTGATTTTATAATCAATGGTAATATGTTGTAACTTGTATGTATGTATATATACGTGTGTGTCTACACGTGTCAACAATATTTTTATAAATTCGTAACGTAAATAATATTTATTTTTATTTTTTTAGAATGAATGTTCGTGCAATTTTATCGAATTTTATCCGTTCCTATATAAAAATGACTTAGAAACATAAAAATGCGCTAAAAATGTCAGAAAATGCTCTAAAAACGTAATAAAATCTTAAAATGCAAAATAAATGCAAAACAAAAGTTACATTTTTTAATTCATTGATGTATGAAATGAACTTTGTGCTTGGAAAGCAATGTTTTCAGACATTCAGAAAAAAACGCAATCTATGAGAACGCGATTTTCTCGTGGCCCGGACGATTGGGTTTAGTTTAGACGGTTAGACTCGTTCTGCGAGCCCGTATGGTTTTTTTTGCGAAAACCGCCGCGTGTGACATTACGTTATGCGCGGACAGGACGCTGAAAACGGGTTTCGGGAATATCTACACGAAACGAACGCCGTTTAATAAAAGTACAATACATCGTTATATTATATTATATACCTATTCGTTAAATCTCGTTCATCGGAGATTCCTACCGTATACGTGACGTGTGTGCGCGCGCGCGTACTCGTACGACAAGCCCCGTACACGACAAGCCCCGTACACGACGACCGAGGTAATATTATTATAATATGCAAAAAACCTTTCCGGAGACGATTATTTATTCACGTATTTATTGTGCGGAGCCGACGTTATTTAAATAATATACTAATAACGTTAAGCTTTAAACTTAAATAAAATATTACGTTAACGTGTTTTACATTCATGATTGTGTAATAATATTCTAATTTACAGTGGGTATTATATGATTATTATAATATTCCGTGTGTATTATATTCGTTATTATACTCGAATATAACATAAACGTATACCTATATATACATATATGTATTTACACGTACGTATATTAATATACGATTTGGGCGCATAACATTTTGACGTTTACGTCTTGAATGTTTATTTTGTTCGTGTTTATACCTATCTGACCGCGTCAGTGTACGGTAATAAACATTTTTCCACCGAAGATAAAATAAACATAATAAATCGAAAATTAATACGAAACCGAAAATAATAAATAAATAAATAAATAAATAAATGAAGCGAACGACAATGAACACCGTACCCGTTATACATATATACCTGCACGTCGAGCGCTCGGTTCCGTTCGTAGGTACCGACTACGCGGACAGCCGCAATATTATGGAGTGTTACGGGTTCAAATCCGAAGAGAACGCGTCACATAATCGCGTCGCCAGATCTTGGCGTGTAGTTGATTAAAGTTGCGTTGAACACGTCGTATTGTATTCGTAACGACGTTTCGTATCGTTTTCTGTCGAAATCTCCGGAAAGACGGATTTCAAGTTGAAATCTTTTTCGAAGAATATCGTCACGTGGCGACTGATTCGTCTGATCGAGTTTTATGGCCTTTAACAGAGTGTGTCTCGATCAAAAAAACAAAACAAAACAAAACAAAACAAAACGAAAAAAATTACAAAAAACACTCTCGTGCAAGCCATGTCGAAAACCTTGAATCCCGAAAAAGTCACGACGTGTATTCGTTTACATGACGAGTGGAGTTTGTAAATAATTATTCGATAAACAAAAAAAAAAAAAATTAATAAATTAAATAAATAAAAAAAAAAAACAAGGAAAAAATTCGTTTTTCGCCAAAAATTTGGCAAATGTTTTTTTTTTTTTTTTTTACGCGAGTACAACACGTATAACATAAACTATACATACGTTTTTTTTTTTTTTTTTTTTGTTATTTCAATACCGACAATGAGATAGACGTTATAAAACGTCCGTGTGTGTTTTGCTGGAAAAGAACATCGCGACGAAGTACTTATCGTCGCACACACGGCTCACGACATGTCTCTTTCCTCCTCCTCCTCCTCCTACTCCTCCTCCTACTCCTCCACCTCCTCCTACTCCTCTCCGTCGTATCACTAACCCCTCGTTCAATTATTCTGAAAACGCAATAACGCATTGTATTATATGATTGCCAATCTTATCGCTAACTTATTGTGCAACGACCCGTCCTAATTTCACTATCGGCAAATGTGTAATTGATTTTACCGAGTCGTACAGCTTTGTTGCGACGGCACTTAAGTGAACGCACACACACACACACACACACACACACACACACACACACACACACACACACACACACACACACACACACACACACACACACACACACACACACACACACACTACGGCGGCGTGCGTCTCGGGCAGTGCCTATACTCGTATGTATATGTATAAAGTCGACCTTTTTTAGCATAATACGAGACGCGAACAACAAACCAATTTGCGTTATCGCATTTTATTGTCGTGTCGAGTGCTTTGTAAATATCATATTATTATACACGCGCGTAGGTACGTATAGAAAAACGAAAACCGGCGGCGGCTGCGGCTACGCATACTTGTATGTATGTGTATATTACACACACACACACACACACACACACACACACACACACACACACACACACACACACACACACGCACACAATGGAGGCGGTCGTGTTTATTTTATTCGCTAGAGCACGTAAAATTAATTAGACGACGGCGGCAGGTATATATTATAATATATTACCGTACGGTGTGTTACACGCGCGTCACACGGGACGGGGGAGTTTCGACCGGGGAACATCTGCCAGGGACGACGACGGCGACGGCCGACGCGAGCGCGTAATATCGTACGTCGAAGTACGCGTAACGTGTCGGTCGGGTCGGGCGAGAGCGTCGGACGACAGAGTGTTTGTACGAGGTACGTCCAGAAAGTGAGTTCCGTCGGGCAATAAAAACGTGGAAAATGTGTAAATTTTAATACGAATTTTATCGACACAGTTTTACGGAGAAGAGAACGGGAAATTTTTTGGGAAATGTAATGATAACGACGTCACGGTGAACCTTCTTCTCTTGCACCGAAACATCATTAACCAAAATGGTCGTCCAGTTCGTCGTTCTTCATCGTGAACATTAATTGTACAGCCTTCGTTGAAAAGTCGCACCCGTTTCCTAACGTCGAATCCACTCGTCGCATTTTCTCCGTAAACTTCACCAATTCGACGATGGATATCGACTGATTTTGTGTTCTTTGCGTTTAAAAAACGAAACATAGATCGTAACTCACACGTGGCGGAACGTTCTGTTCGTTTATCCATTTTGAAACACTCGCCACGTGACGTACGTACACACTAAAACGTGTTTAGTAAAAGCCCGAATAAAATTTAGTATTTCAGCATTTACTGAGTACAAATAGTAAAACCTAGCATTGACCTAGGTATACCTAGTGATCGGGCATTTACTACGGTAACACATATGTATATATTGAATTGTAATTTTATATGATGTGATTTATAGTGTTGTAGGTATTATGTATGATGTGTAACTGTTGAGCCATCTTGGTTTTTTGCTAGTAGCTAGTTAATACAAAAAAAAAAAAGAAAAAAATTAAATGAAATAATCGGATATGACCGTAATTAAGATAACATCGCAAACGCGACGAAAAATAGAAAACGGAATTTACTTTCTGGACGTACCTCGTATGCCGTCGTAAACGCGGTCGCGGTCTTATCGAGGGGGGTGAGGGACGCGTCTGAAACGCTCTTGGAAAAATCACCCCGGCGTGTGGGCGAAACGATTATCCGGTATACGATATCGTGCGGCGTCATGACGCATATTTTACATAATATTATCATACCCGCACACAAACGCACACCTACGGTGTGTACGCATTGTGCGCGTGTATTATATACATGTGTGTGTGTGTGTGTGTGTGTGTGTGTGTGTGTGTGTGTGTGTGTGTGTGTGTGTGTGTGTGTGTGTGTGTGTGTGTGTGTGTGTGTGTGTGTGTGTGCATTGTTGTGCGGCGTTTTTCCAACACCGATCCAGACAGCTGATGTCTGTGCGCCGGAGCGGCGAGCCGACGAGACGTCGTGTTATTATAACGGTGAGATGTATTATAAAAGGCGCGCGTCGATCGTGCCGGTTGATTGTGGCGGCCGGGCGGGACGGGGAGAAAAGACGCGGTCGCGGACCGCGACTCAGACGACGACGCGATCGTATCGCCGCGGTATTGAAATAGACGCGAGAGAAATAATGCGACGCCGCGGGCGGAAGACGAGTCGACTTTTGTCGCGAGCTCGCGCCCCTCAACCCTTTCTCGCGTCGTACCTATCGACCCCCGTCCTCACCTGTGCCTCCGTCGTGTCAGATGGTTTTCATTCAAATCGGAGATTACGTGACGTACGCGTAACACGCACACACACACACACCCGACGGGTGGGTCTTCGTATATTGATACGAGTCTACGTATACTATGTGTGTGTGTGTGTGTGTGTACGCGGACGAGAGGGCTAATGTCGTATTATAATAAAATGTGATAAAAACGCGTCCGCCGAGATCGTATCTCGTGGTCGTATTATATGACACCTGGACCGTCGGCCAGAGTGTGTACAAAACGTATGCGTATAACATATACACTGGTCGCCGCTTATTGGACTCGCTTTGGGACCTGCGCACCATTTGAGTCCATTAACCGAATGAGTCGATAAGGCGAACGACCCAAAAAAAAAAAAAAAAATTTTAAAATTGTTTAAAATCAAAAGCTTATTTACTTAAAACATATTTATTGAGATTCGAGGTAAGTATAAAGGTACGTACAGACCAAGCAACATTTTGTTGGCAACGTGTTGCCAACAGTGTTGTCAACATGTATCTCAGCAACTGGTTAAAAGTTGACGGATACACGTCAATGTTGGGCGGCATGACATCAAAAAAATTTTTCGCGTGTTGCTTGTATCTGAGTTTTCCAATCGAAATGGAAAACATCGCTCAGTATGGACGATTTTTGTCAACAATTACTGTCATTTTATATTGATTTGTACACACGTTCACATATCGTTTAGGTAGTTTAGTTGTACTTTTTAATTTTTTGCACTGTTTTTACTCAGACATTAAGTTGTCACCATAGCTTATTCCATTTTTTAAAAATTTTCTCTGCCACCATCTTCTTTTTCTTACTTTACCATGGGTAGCTATAATGATGAATGCAGCACTAGCACCAGCAGCAGCAGATCCATTTGGTATTTGTTTAAAATAAAGTATTTATTTTTTAAGTATTTTTATATTTTAACTTCCACTTTCACTTTTTAACACTTTAAACTAGAACTACAACAGACGGATGTGGACTAACGCACAACTATTATTTGGTTTGAACGCGCCACACTGTTGACAGCGTGTATCTAGATACATGTATCTGAATCCGACGAATTTGTTGCCAACATTCGGCAACGTGTTGCCAACAAAATGTTGCTTGATCTGTACGTACCTTAAAAATAAAAATCTAGCTACTCGCAATTAAAAATAAAATAAAATAATTCCTACGTAGATAATAATATGTAAAGACCAATAACTTTTTTATATAAAACTAATTTATATATAACTAATAAACGTTTCCCTGGCACCCGTGGAGAAAATCGATTTTTCCCTGGGAAATTCGTTGGTACAAATTCTGAAATGAGTGGTACAAATTGGTACAAATTATGGTACAATTAATGGTGCAAAAAAAATATGGATTTTCCAATATTGTGGTGCCAGGGAAACGTACCTGATATAAACTAATATTTTTGACCATCATGGAAAAAGAAAAAATTCAAATCGGGTTCAAAACGTTTTCAGACCGACGGCCAAACGAAAATCACTAACGATCACCACGTGGAAATCGATTCGTACTTTTGTAAGGGATCGTGTTGTTTTTATTGCTGAAAACCTATTCGTACGTTATTTTTACACCCACGGTAGTGGCGGTCGGTCATCTGTGACCAAAAGGGTTCAAAATGTTCACTCTGCGATGGTATCGCACGTGTTCGCCAAACAATCCACTCGCGTATATTGTTGAAAACACAGTCGGTTAAGGCTGTGTAGGAAAGTGACTTTTTTCCGGTTGTAAAATGTAGCCTTCTTAGCACGAAATTCGAGTCGTGTAGCAACTAGCAACGAATTCAACTTTGGAAATTTTTATTTTGCATTTTTCGAGATTTTTCAACTTTCGTATCGTTATTTTCCTTTTATAAGTAATTTTTTCCTTTTTTAGTCAATTTTATCGTATTTTTCATCAATTATTACTGTCGCTATTGAAATCTTAACACCCGATTTTTTTTTCTTTACGCATTCTGTATACATTTTGCCGTATTTATCTACATTTTATAAAATTAAAATAATATCCTCATTTTGAAATATTTTACAGAAGTAATAAAGTGTTTTTATTCAGTGTTTTATTTTCCACGATTTGATAAGATAAAGTAATTTGGATCATTAACTATTGTTGGCGGCGTATCAATCGTAGATTTCAAATTTTTTTCCAAATAAAACAACCGTTTTTTTGAATTTTTATTTTCAGTTCATTTAAAAACAATGTCAAGTACAAGTTTTGGTATTTTAAGAGCATTTTATAAAGCATTTTTAGGTGCATTTTCGAAGGTTTTATTGTGCATTAAATTCACAGCCCTCACTTCAGTGATATATGATCAGACTCGGACGTCAAGAGAGTGCATGGCGAAATCAAGTGTATTGTACAACACAATACTCGGTATAATGTTGCGACCGCTGCCAGAACATGATGCGAACGTTTCTCGTGTTTTGAGCTCAACATGAACGAGTGACTGGATTTTTGTTTTTTTTTAATTACCTATTTTTATTTAAAACTCGACACTCGGCTATTATATAAATGTAATACATATTTCTCGAGTGTCAACGTTTCAAAATTAATATTCAAATATGTTTACGATTGATACTAAATAATACGTTTTTTTTTTCGTTTACCTCCTTAGCCGTACCGACGACAATGTGTTCCGTTGGTATAATCGATCGAATCACGCGATTACGTGGTTTTATTTCATTAATTAAAATATGTTTACGAGTATAATACGTTACTACAGATCGTATTGTATCGAAGTCGTTATCCGCGGCGCAAAAGTATTCCGAAGAAGATAGCGATTTTTATTTTGTATTTTTTTTTCTAATAAGTACAACAGAACAATCACTGCTTGTTTACGTAATCTGGGCTACATAGATGCCGCGTGTTTTGCACGTTGCTCCGTGTACGTATCGATATCCTTACGCAGGGATACGCGAGTCTTTACGGGCGGGGGGGGGAGGAAAATAATAAAAAAGTGTCGTCTTAACTCGAAATAGTGATTTCGATTGAAAAAATAAAACGCACGAATAATACACGTCACGGATATATTGAACGTCGGTGTACTAACAATAAAATTCTCTGCTCGTCGCGTTCGCATCGCGCAGTCGAGTATTTTTATTTATTTATTTTTTTTTTTTATTTGTTATTTTCAATCAAATAATTTTACATTCTGAGGAGAGTAATAAAAATCGTATTTGGTTTTACTACGTTGTGGCGGCGTTATTATTATTTTAACACTTTCACGCTGCAGTGCCTTATATGATCGAATCTTTTCATAAAAAAAAAAAAAAAAGAAATATCCCACAGGATTTTTTACGCATAGATTGAATTTTATATTGGAAAAAAGATATGTATTTATATATATACGCGATGCCACCTTGAAAAAGCAATAAATTCAAACGCGATGTTTGTTTTTCGTATCGATTCAAACCGTACCGTCGTCGTCGGTGTAACGCTTTGGCGACCGAAATAGATTTGATTAAATCGAATGCGTTTTATACGCGTCATAGAAGAGATAAATTATGTATGATTTAATTCGCGCTAATACTATTACGTACTCGCATAATGTGATAGACGTCCGGTTCGACACGTCCTGTTCAATAATGCATGTCGTTAAATTTTCCCGAGGTACACGATTTTTTTGATTTTTTTTTTGTTTTTACTCGATACGCTTTTTATTTTAAAAAGCAAACACGATTATTATTGCTTTTTACCGACCAATTTATAGCAGATTTACCTTTTTCCGAGAATTTTCCACGACGTACGTTTTCCCGACACAATACTATACTCACACGTCCCGTTTTAAACCGACTTAAGCGTGATTCGCACTAGTCAGACACGTATACCGACAGACACCGTTCCGTAAAATATTTTTATAGGTATTTGTTTAAATACAGAAATTATCGTTTAAACGTTTCCGTTCCGATCATACACGTAGCGAAACGACAGAGTCCGTCCGGCATTCCGCGCAACCAGGATTTATTCGAGGGGGTGGGGTCCAAAAAAATATAATAAATATTTATATATTGGTTCACGATTGCGCGATAACAATATTATAGAAAAACAGTGGTGCAACACGGTTTAAGATATACGACATACGTATGTTATATTTTATCTTAAACCATGGTTGGATATAGTATGTTATTGACAATCGTCGATAATATTATTGTTATATTATTACAAGGTATACAAGACCGTGATATTATCTAATATTCTAATGCAACGGGTCGGCAACCTTTTTGGTGTCAAGGGCCAAAAAATAAAAATACATTTTTTCACGGGCCATAATTTGAAATACACCTTTTTTATTTAAACGAAATATGATAATAATTTGAAATTTAATTTATTTAAGTACATCACTGTTTGGTACATCAACTTTATCGAGGTATCTACAAACAAAGTCATAATAATAATTGCACGTCAAAATAATAATAATAAAAAAAATACATAGTAAAATATTGTATAATATTGGAAACAAATAAATAAATGAAAGAAATAAATAAAAATGTATGTGATTTTTGAGTTTGAATGGCATCAACAAGTTTATTGAGATCAGATTTTATTTTTTCTACGTAGAAATTCTCAATACAGCGTTTAAGTGACCATCGGTTAATCGTGAAGCGTATATTTGCTTTTCCGATATTTCATTAGTGAAAAAGATTGTTCAAAATATAAGTGCTCCCGAACATGGTCAACATTTTTTTAGCAAAATATTTTATTTCCAAATTTTTATCAGTAAAGATTACGTGTTGTGTAATATTTTTAAACCAATTATAAATAATTATTGTCACGGGCCGCATAAAATCGCTACGCGGGCCGCGGGTCGCCAACCCCTGTTCTAATGCATCGGGTTTGAAGTGTTATCAACAAAATACCTAATGTTCAAATCTAATGTAATAACTAATGAGTAGAGCAAGGACTTTCATGCATTTGCATATTTTTTTCTGGTAAACTTTATCGTATGCTTGTTAAGTACAAAATACATTTCATAACGTTTATGATGAAATACGCAACGTTTTTAGTGCATATTTTTGCATATTTGGACATTTTTTTGGTTTAAGGGGCATATTTTTGATTATGAGAGCATATTTTAAGCTTTTAGTGCATATTTTGAAGGTTTATCGAAAATCAAGCGCTTTGGTGAATATTTTTCATGAATCAGGGTCAAAAGTTCGCTATAAACTTATAAAGACGATAAAGATAAATTTTATCTCGAAATAATAATAATGGTCAGTATTTATTATATCTATTTTTGTATTTTTATTTAACGAATAGTAGGTGTATGTGGTACGTTCTCTGCTATTTACAAATATCAAAAAAATGTTAATAATTCAGTGCAGTTCTAGTTTAGGTAAGGTTAATATTTGAGGATAATTCAAAAATTATTTTAAAATACCTCTTTTGTTTTATTAGACGCAAAATAATAATTAAGAAGAATGGGATCCAACATTCAAAAAAGATTCCAAATCAATTTGATAAAACAAATCTACTTAAAACTTATATAGAATAATAATAAAATTAATTTTTTTTAAGGGCATGTTTAACCGCATATTTTTAATTTTTTGACGCATAAGTGCATATTTTAAAATGCATATTTGATGATTTTTTAGTGCACGAAAGTCCTTGCTTTACTAATAAGTAATAATCAATCTAATCAATAAGTTTCGATGAACATTTCACTAAAACATTTTAAAAATAACACTATGACATAAGCCAAGGGGGGGTCCGGACCCGGGGTCCACCCCCTGGGTTCGTCACTGCCGCGCGAGAATGTATTGTCCTAGGCATACCTGGTAATATTAACTAAAATATTATATAATACATTTCGAACATTTTACGTATTTTGTCAAAATTCAAACTTAAAATGCATAAAAAAAAAAAAAAAAGTGGGTATTGGAACAATAATGGGTATAGTATATTATTTGAACGGTACTGCTCAGTGTCTGTCGGAGCGCGTCTGAATAGTGTGAATCATGCTTTACGCGTGACTCTGGTACGAGAGCGCCCCGTACAGGTTTCCGCCCCGCCGTACCTCACGGTTTATAAATAGCTGGCGCACGTGACGCACATCGTTTACATCGGAATTAAGTTGTCGCGTGTTTTGAAAAAGCCAAATTGTCCGCGGCAAGTATCGTCACGCCGCCGTAGAAAACGGTCTGTTTTGGGGACGAATCGAGTGGACGAACCGAACCGAGGGCGAAAAAAATGATAAAAACGTACGAGCCGATTAAAACGAGCGTTCCCATATTAAAATCAAAATATGCGGGTATTAAATGGTTGAAAATCCAAAGTCGTGTTAAAAAGTTATTTTTTTTATACCCTTTAACTATTTTTATTTTTAACTTATTAACTCATTCTATTAAAATTTCTATTATTTTTATTCGTCTTTATAGCTAAATATCAATATCGCGCGATTAAGTTAATTGTTTGTTTTTTCGTCGAATTCTCAAAAATGTCGATCTAAAAATATGTAGGTGGGTGGAAAATAAATATCGTGGTCTTTTGGTTTTCCCCTTTTGAATCGACGGTCGGACGGGAATTGACAAAGTATCAAATCCGCGTGACTAGAAATATCAGTCTAAAAAACGGATATCAATATTAAAAACGGCAATAACAATTTTGATTCAGTCCCCCCCCCCCCAAATCAACAAACCATATTGAAATATTGCCTGAAATAGTGATAAATAGATTATTTAAATTTTATTACATAGGTACGAATGGTTTTTAAACGCATAATGATGTAATATTTTGAGTATATTAATTAAAAATTAAAATAACGTATTTATAATTATACATATTTATATAGTCCATGTGATTTGACAAAGTTGTTTTCTTTTCTTGTAGCCACGTGATTTATTTGTAAAAAAAATATTTTCGATATTGATTTTTCAGATTGAAATTACAATACGTTAAAGTAAAAGTGTTGAATAAAACAATTATGCGAATATTACATAATTTTATAAATAAAAAATAATGCGAATAAAATAATTCTAATTCGATTTTTTGCATATTTTTAATTTCAATGGTATATTCCTACAAAACAAGAGCATAAATGCGTATTTTACAGTGCGTATTTCCTAGGTTTTTAGAGCATATATCAATCCGGGCCCTATAATGATCAATATGCATCTTGCATACGCGATCTTAATGACGTTTTTATCGTCGATTTTTTTCAACGCTGCTATTGTCGTCGACCCTCGGCCACCCGAACTGACAGACGGTGACGATTAACAAAAAAAAAAAAACGCACACTATAATAGAGCATGTGGCGATACACATCATAATAATACATTAACATAGACCGACCTAAATGATAATAATAATGTAACGTAATGACTGTATTATGATGAAAATCGCGATCAAAATAACGCGTACGATATTCGTGCAGACAAACGCACGATTTCGACAGACGTTGTACAGTAGTCGGTAAGATATAGGTATTGTTTATAATTAGGGCTGAGGACTTTTAGTTTTTCATATTTTTTTTAGAAAGATCGTTGAATCGTGTTAGTGATCAACAAAATATATGTGTCATAGTACCAGGAAGTCATATTTAAAATTTTGATTTGCATATTTTCGTATATTTTGTCATTATTGCGTAAAAATGCATATTTGAGTATATTCGTAACATCAAAATCATAATATTTGGTAATATTCGATATAATTTCTTAATAATTGGCTGAGACAAAAAATAACTAATTTGGTAAATTTTCTGTTTTAAAATAATATTTTTACCATCGCTTAGATAATTATTACTGTCTTTCTGATAAAATCGAAACGTATTATATAGGAAGTGAACTAGGAAGTTGCCCGTCATTTTTCGAGGATTTATTATAATTATTAACTTATCGAAATAATATTTATAACGATGTTTTTTCATATAAACATTATAATTAGATGAAGTAATAAAATAAAATACATTTTTAGAGCATACTTGTCCAAAAGTTTCGTCCAGCAATTTTTTAGATTCGAAATTGAACTGAGATGGTACTTTAAAGAGGTCATTTTTCCAAAATCTCCATATTTTTTCCAGTCATCAAGAATAACGATCGAAAAACTGAGTAAAAACGGTAAAATCGGTAAAAATTCGCCGTAAACGAGATTTTCACTGTTCAGATTTTAGGTATTTAGTCATAAATCGAAAAGTATTGAAGCTAGAAACTTGAAAATTTTATCCAATATCAAATACATACTTTTTTATATTGGACAAAATTTTCAGAACAATTAAAGCACTTTTGACTTAAATATAGAACTTTTAATTTACCAAATTGTTTGAAAGTTTTTATGTAATATAATTTTAAATATTTGACAAAAAGTTCTGAAAATGTAATATGACCTTACTCATATACCTAACTAATTATCCTAACAAAAGTTCAAAAATCGTTAGTCAGGATTTTTTTTTATACACGTTTTAACAAATTCATATAAATTCATTTAATAACGATGTTTTTTCATATAAACATTATAATTAGATGAAGTAATAAAATAAAATACATTTTTAGAGCATATTTTGAGTGCATATTTCTTGTTTTTTTTTTTTTTTAGTGCATGCATATTTCGAGATTTTTAAGCACTAGAAGTCCTCAGCCCTATTTATAATGTAAAACGAGCATTGGCTCGTCGGTACACCACGGCCGAATATCACAGTTTGAGTATTATACAAACACTAATCGAACGTGGTCGTCTTTTGCGCTGCAGCCATCTAATTACGAGAATTATGATTTTCAACAATGACGATTTCTTCTCCTCGAACATACCTAATAATTATTAAAACTCCACAGCCATAAGAATGTTAATGTTTAATTTTCTAATTTAAAAACCACGCTCTTAGTAAATAATAATGAAGAAAAAAAAAACGTCGGACATATTTTCTACTTCGTTATAATATTATTATCATGCCTTCTCATTGTGCATTGTTTACAACTGTTTTTTTCTCATATAATATGCAATTAGTGTTGTCGGACGTGGGTGCATTCGATACTCGTATAAACGTTGCCGTACACCGCTCTTCGGGGCGTTATCAATAACAATAATAATGATAACAATAATAATAATATTAATAACGTTTACAATTTATCAAAAAACACGACGTGGTTCGTACCTATTTTTTTTTCTTTTTTCAACATTTTTCAACAAAAACGAAATCCGCCTCTCTCGTGGCAAACCGTCGTACGAAACATAATAATAATAACAATAATAACCACGGATCGTGAGTTCATGCATTTGTATATCGATCTTGCTAAGTCGTATTTAATGCTAGGTGACATAGAAATCCTTTTCAAGGTAGTTTATCTGTGGTTAAGTATGTGAAATTTGATGTTGCATATGTTTGCATATTTAGAGGTTTTTTTTTTCCAAAACTATTTGGCATATTTTACGCGTTTTTCTATTTTACTGTGCATATTTTTACCAAAATTTGATCAAAATGCAATAATTTATATTTTTACACGGTATAAAATAGGTATATGGGAGTTTTCGCAACATCAAATCATTGAAAATAAAACGTGTAGAGCGGATAAAGCGAGTACAAAAACGTACGTATACGAACGTGTGGGTACGTTTTACCCGCATTAAGCAATATTAGTGGAAAACATGTTACGTGAAATAGTCTTTACTCTTATCTGACTTATCTTCTTGATACTTTTACTGTGGTTTATTCTAGACTTTACATCAGTCGTTATTGTGACACGTGTGTACGGACGTTCGTTCAGTATAACAATGTTTCGAAAATCTTATATATTTTTTAACTTTGTTTTGAAATTATCGATCATGCCGAAAGAAAAACCGTCATCTAAGACAATATTATTAGCGAATGGATTTGGTGAAAATATATTCTCGGCCGACAATAAAACATAATTTCGTTAGGTTTATTTTCGTTTTTTTTTTTTAATTAAAACATATTTTCGTTACATATTTTTAGATTTTTAATGCATATAAACGCATATTTCTGAACGTTTAATGGCATATTTCAATGCATATTTTCCCAGCTTTTAGTGCAAAAATGCACAAACCTATAGGTTAGGCATATTTAGGCATTTTTGAGAGCATGAACTCACGAGCCATGATCATAACACACCACCGGACTTGATGCTGGCCGCAACATAACGACTCGCGTGCTGCACATTGTATATTATACATAAAAAAAAATAAAATAAATTTATATATATATATATATACTCACGAAGCCGCCGACCAGTTTTCACAATGACAGCGGTTCAGCTGCGCAACGGTACGGCGGTCTTACACGCGATTGAGTGACGTTCGGTGCTGCTGGCCTTTTATAGCGCGGGAGAACTGTTATTGTCTCGTGGTACGAGGTGTACACTCGTATTAAACATTATATTATATTATGTAGTGTATACCAGGCAGCCAGGTCGGTCGCGCGCAGACCACAGTACGATAATATTATTATATTTGTGTGTGTGTGTGTGTGTGTGTGTGTTTTGTAGGTGGGTTGTTCAGCATTGTTGTGCACGTTAACGTCTTACATATAATATTGTATTATGCTGGTCGCAGTGCGTTGTGTGCAGCGTATTAGTTGATTTATGTTAGTGTGTCATCAATACACACATACACACACACACACACACACACACACACACACACACACACACACACACACACACACACACACACACACACACACACACTGTCGCCGGTTCAAACCTCGGTCACGGGCGGCTCTCTCTCTCTGGGCAGGCGACTGTCTAGAGAGAGCGGCCGTCATCTCCCCTGTGCAGAAGGCAACGGGAAACCACTGCACAGTACAAACCCTTCCCTAGTTACACCTTCTTCTAGGTGCAAACCAACCCTCGGGTTGTTGACCCTAAGAAGAAGAAGAAGTCACATAGGTATATATATAATATGTACACGGACAGAGAGTATTATTTAAGAGTCGTGTGACGCCCGTTATAATATACATACGCGCGCGGATACGTAGCGACGACGATTCGAACGTGTTTAGTATTTTTTTTTTTCACCTCCCGAACGCTCCACGAATTCTCGTGTCGTTACGATGAGACGTGTTCGATGTATTTTATCGTTCGTTCGATACTTTGTTATTTGTTTTTTGTTTTTTTTTTTTTTTGTCATCATTATTATTCCTCTAAAAGCGTTCGAGAACAAACGCGGAATTAAATTTACGTCGACGGTACACACGGTTTAACCGCTGTTTTTCAGACGAGCTGCACAAAGGGTCGATTCGTACATAGATCTCATCGTGTTCGACTCGTGTTTCGAGATTACGGCCCGTTATCTTGTAAACGGTCTCGGAAAAGGGTACGAAAACGCGTGCGCCGGCAAACCAGTTTGTATATTTTGTATTCCGTACACGGTCAACCCTTTTATCGTAATGAGCCGGTGTTTATAGGACCCTTTAATTTCGTTTTTATTACGACGCGGTCGCAGCTGCCGCGGTGATGGCGGCGGGTATGTGTGTAATAACACAGAACGTATTGTAGACGATGATAAACAAACGATTTCCGCGATAATTTTAGGTAAAAAAAAAAAATATATATATATAGGAAAGGAAAAAAAATAAAGTAAATAAACGTAATTATAATAATTTATGGTGTACGGGAAAACAAAACGGAATAACCAGCCCGGCGTAAACACAATGACGACGATCGCGCGTTGTCGAACTCGATTACCGGTTAACAATACTTTTTGGTTTTTTTTTTTTGTACTTGTTTGTTTAAACGAATTCATTTATTCGAATTATTTCCGATCCGTGTACGTTATTTTTTGGTGCAACAAGTGAAATTTCGATTTCGTATGAACGTATTTCGAATGATTAAAATGATTTAACAGTTCGTTATTCCATTACTGATAAAGCGAAAAATAGTGTAGCCAAAATACAAAAAACCCGATAAAACCGCCCAGTTGCACAACATCAATATTATTGAACCTAACGGGTTTTTGAGTGTTTCGATGTTTTTTGGGGTTTTTTCAATAAAGCCCGGGTTTTCGCCAACCCTGGTTCAAACACAAGATGATATACCATAGGACCGGATGGGCTTCAACGAAGAAAAGTTTGTAGAAAAGTCTTTGGTTCTTATAACCGACGCACCATCGCGTGGTCGACGTGGGAAATCGGAGAGACACTATCCGGCACCTACCGCCCACCCGTCACGTCGTTTGAAAATCAAAAGTCACCACCGTCCACTATATATATTATATATATGCATAGTAGTTCTACTCGACAGCAGCAGCGGCGGCGGCGGCTTTTTTTTTCACTACACACGTACCTACATACAAGCCGGTCGTCGTCCGGGATTATAACCTAACCGCGCGCGTCCCCCGGTTCCATACGTCGTCCGGACGTTTCGATTATATTACAAAATATAAATACGTGCGTGTACACGGGCATCGCGCGCGCGTAACAAGGCAACGGCAATAATAGTAATAACAATAATAATTGAGGAACCAATCCTTCTTTGGTCAAGTTCAGGGGAAACGAGTCCGTTTCGCCGTGCCGCGGACGTCCTCCACCCAATATATGCGTACGGTTCGATATTTTTTTTTACTTTTTTTGCTTTTTTTTTTTAAATATATACGTATGTATACACTCGTGGACCCGAACGTCGAACAATACGTTGCATTTACATTCGGAACATAATTCAGTGACGAGATTGGGACGTGCATTATAATATGCAACAGGTTACCTATATATAATATACGCGCGAGATATACATATACGCATACTTATAATACTCGTGTGTGTGTGTGTGTGTGTGTTTATATACATACGTTTTATTCCGTCGTACAGGTACGTTATATACATATACATATATTATATACACACACGGAGGCACTTATTATACGAATATCATAATATATTATACACACACACACACACACACACACACACACACACACACACAAATAAATAAATAAATACCCGTGTATTCAGCATACTTATAAAATATTTACTTTATGTTGTTGTGCACGCGCTCGTGTGTGTGTGTGTGTGTGTGTGTGTGTGTGTGTGTGTGTGTGTCACTGGATTTTTTTAATTGGAACCGAATCCGACCTTACCGAATGAACGGGAATGAACTCTGTCGCGCCGCGGTCGCTTTGCGGAACGAATAAGTTTTTCGGCCAACAAAACCGTAGTGACGCGATGCGGGATCGAGTAGTGACTCTTTGTAATTATTTCGGTAAACAAATAATTGTCGTCGTTTGAAATCAATACGGTCCCGCGGGAATTCTTCGTAACCCATCCCGACCGTCGCCTCTTACCCCACCCCTCATTTCCCGTCATCACGTTCCCGCCACCGTCGTCGTTCCCACGCGTCGGAAGGACGCGGTGAGTGTATCAAATATATATATATTATAAAATACACGTACTTTGTCGAATTCGATTTGCAAAGACCGCGGTCGGTAATCAAGTTTCTTTTCTCTGACTTTTGGTCCACCCGCTTTTGTGTCGGTCGTATTCGATTCGAAACAAACACGGTCGACGACGAACGCTTCACCGCCGCTGTAAATACGCACTTCCTTTTGTCGCACGTGAACCGTGTACGGCAAAGTACCGGGGACCGGCCCGCGACCGCCACGACGACCCCCCCAAAGATCACGGTGCGTCGACGCGGCGCAAAACGATATCGGGTGCGACGAGTGTGCGTACACGACAACACTACATTATACTCCGTGCGGATTCCTAAGTTTTGCCAACTTTTTTTTACTCAAAATGCCTTGTGCCCATCATAAATATACGCCAGTCGCTACAAAAAAAAACCTCGGCTTGATTTCATTAGCTGAGCGTCGACGTATCGCTAGTACTGGATTCCTTGCTGGACATCGATACACCCCAGACAGCAAATTCGTAACGTTGACGTCCTATAAATATTAACATCATAACGAATACAAAATATTATAAATTAAATGTGATAATGATATCGTATGAACATTCTGATTGAAATAGTATGTCTATAATATTTATGAAACGTTCTTGAAATATTGAAATGATTAATATTTTAATTGAAATATTTTAAAAACATTACTATGGCAACATTACGAAAAAGTTATTAGGTATTTAAATATTTGTCAATTAAATATTTGTTACCTGCCCTGCTTTCACTAATCCGTTTTAAAGTCCCGTCTCATTCGTCTCGTTCCACAGCCTCTTTTTACGTCCCGCACTCCAACACCGACTATACATGGCAAATGAACCGTTAAGGCGTCTAATGCCGATTGCCAACGCCGATCCTGCCTTCAACAATTTTGTCGAAAACTTGGTTGTAAAATTCTATGTTATACGAGTTATCGTACGACGTAAATTGATTTTTATCTCAAATGTTTATAATCGAAAAGGGCCCGGCCCGTATAATCAAATAAATGAATACACAGTGTTTCGTTTGTCGTGCGTTCCCGATTATTTTTCAGACAATCGTTATAAAATACACAATGGGGTAGATCCGGCACGAGAAAATCGACGGCGTAGTTTTGAGTGTTTATCAATCCGTTACCAAAAAACGCACTAAAGTGCTCACAAGAGTCTTGCCAGTCTCAGATAAGCCCCCGTCCATTCACACCCGACGCAAAGGAGAACCTAGGACTTACGCAGAAGCAACTGTGGGCAATTCAAATAATCTAAACTCTGAACCTATTTCCAATATTATATCCCAATTTATTACGCAACTTAATTCCCTCTTTACTCCATTGATTTCTCTTTTATCCTCTCTATTAAACACATTACTTTCTAAGAATACCTTATCTCCTTAATTGCAGTCTTCGCGAAACCATAAATATCTAAACTGTTGTTATTAAATATTCTGTGATTATGTTATTTTAATCTTAATTGGATACGATATCATTTTCTACCGTCTATCATTATTTGTATTAATCAGATTTATTATTATCATGTTTAATATTATTAATTTAATTGTATACTTGTAATTGTCGAACTATAATAGCTGTAGCTGAAAGTTCTAAATAAAAAAAAAAAAAAAAAAAAAAAAGTGAACGACCGTATTGTGACAAAAATTACACGATGTTAAATTGGAGCGACTACTTCGTGAAAAAATGACCATTTTGTGAAAATTTTCATGAAATGTCATATTTTCATGAAAAGTTCGATTTCACGAAGTGGCTACGACATATACATTGTCGGTGTATAATTGAAGACCCGAGGACAACAACTAGACATCTCTATATTTTGTTCGAAATCAGTTTTTAATTGCACATTATTAAAAAAAAAGAAAAGAAAAACTGCGTCATTAGGTGCAACGACCAGACAAATCCGACTGTTATCAATACAGAGATATCGTATAAATAGAGAAGTCTTGTTTTTATTTTAGTGCAACGACAAGACATATCCGGAGATGTCTTGTTGTTGCATTAAAATAAATAAATACAATTTTTTTTTTTTATTTATTATTTTATTACCTTGGATAAAGTTGTTAATTTTTTTTTATATATGACGAAGAATTTGTTTATTTTTATTTAATTATGAATAAGACGCTTATTTTTTATTTTATTTTATATTATTATGTTATTTTATATTTATGACAAAAAAATAGTGAATATGTATTGATAAAAATACATTTTTTTTTTTTTGGTTTTCCGGACCATAGTAGACCATCCCGTAAAACAAATTTCCCTCCACCTTATTCTGTTTTCGGCTATTTCTCTCCATTTTGCTCTTGGGTCTATTGCTTTTACTTCTCTCTTTACACAGTCTTCCCATCTGAGACGTGGTCTCCCTAGTGGTCTTTTTCCTATCGGATCCTCTTTAATTACTGTATTTATCATAGCGTCTTTTTTTCTCCAAGCGTGACCCGCTCACATCAGTCTTATTTTTGTGACTTCCCTTGAAATACTTGGTCTCCAGAACTTTAAACATTTTTATCTTAATGATAAAAATACATTAAGATAAACAATTTTAAAGTTCTAAAATAGGTATATAAAATATTATAAAATGAATATCTTATAAAAAAATATTATTATTTCCTTTGAAAATAAGACGTGATATTTAACAATGATGTAGGCAAGGCCACAACTGAAAATTTCGAGGAGGTGGTCCAACATTTTTTTTTAATATCGAAGTAGTCTTGTAAGTATCCAAGTGTTCTTGTTCTACTTTTAAAAATGTAGAGGGAGGGGTCTGGACCCATAGACCCTCGAAAAAGACGAAAAGCGAGGACGAGTCGGGTGTATAATAATGATTTGAATTTTGATCCGCGAGTGCTTTAATAAATCAGAAAAACACAACGTTTACGCACTCTGTTAAACCTAATTAATTATTATCGTATCCGATGTGTATCGATTTTCGTAATTTATACCGCTTTTAAAACGACATTATAACGTCCGGACGAGACACGTGGGTTACACACACACACGTACGATACATAATACGCGTATGATTTATAATATCCGATACAAAGTGTGGGTACGCGTATAATAATATAATAACATATGTATACAGGGTGTTTCACGAAGATCTGACATGTTGAATAACTTTTGTTCTATTCAATATTTTTAATTTTTTTTTTTTTTTTTAATGAATACTATAGCCTAGCGCTACAATAAAATTACATTAGATTTTTTTTTTTTTTTTAAACTCGAATTTCAAAATTTTAAATTTTAATTTAGAGTTTGAAAAAAAAATCAAAATAGCCATTTTGTAAACATGATTTTTAGAAAAATTTTGGTGTTTGAAATTCTTATAAAAGTTGATCCGTTAATTTTCTATGATTTTTTAAAGTTTACAAAAAATCGAATTAAATAGCTTAATAGTTCATTGATCAACTAGTGATATTATCTGATGACTGATAAACGATACATATTATTACATTTTTCGTACACTTTAAAAAATCATAGAAAACTGACGGATCAACCTTTATAAGAATTTCAAACACCAACATTTTTCTAAAAATCATGTTTATAAAATGGCTATTTTGATTTTTTTTCAAACTCTAAAATAAAATTTATAATTTTGAAATTTGAGTTTTAAAAATAAAAATAAAAAATTTAATGTAATTTTATTGTAGCGCTGGGCTACAGTATTCATTTAAAAAAAAAAAAAGTTATTCAACATGTCAGATCTCCGTTAAACACCCTATACATATATTATATCGTACGTGGTAACGGCGTGGTGGATGGCGGTTCGAATCCGTTATGGACGTGTTGCACTCCTCTTGTCGAACGCGTGTGACGACGGATGTGCGGACGGGGAATATACCATCGGCCACGACGACGACGACGACGACGAGAGGTCGTTAATTCGTTATTATCTGCAGTGTTGTTTTTCGTCAAACGCCTCATTTTTTTTTTTTTTTTTTATTACGAGTACACAGCCGTTCACGTGTTATTATTATTATTATTATTATTATTGCTCTCGGTATTATTACCGAGTGTTTATAATAATTTTCCTTTAAGTGTTTCGTTCTGATTTTTTTTTTTGATTTTTTCATTATTTATTTTTTTCTGTCTCGTATAAAAACGTATTTATTAACCGGCATTTGACATAGGTGTTTAACACACGCGCGCGCGCGTTGTACCGACACCCGAGTGTAAGTTCGATTTTATTACGGGCCGCGTGGGACGTCACTAAATACCTATAATGACTTACTATTTATGGAAACCATTGATAATTGCACGTCTGGTGTTTCTCTCGAGTGTATGAAATACCTATTATGTTTTATAATATTTTATAGAAATAAATAAAAAAAAAATTTAAAAAAAAAAAAACCGATCGCTCCACGGACGTCTATATTATATACATATTATACATACGTACGTATGAATACAGAACCGGTCCCCGGGTCGATCGATTTTACATTAAGCTCTAACATAATATTATATTATTGCCGCCTTTAATGTTTTAATTTTTAAAAAAAAAAAGAAGGAAGAAAGCAATATTCAGACTACCTACATTCGAGTATCTAATCGTTATTAGTCGTTGTATTAATTACTAGGGCTATACAGGTATACACATTATAAAAAAGCACATGACAAATTAACATGTTATCGAGTCGAAGAACACAAAAAGTAAGTGCGTGTGTGTGTGTGTGTGAGAGAGATAAGTACGATGAAACAACGCGTCTAATAGGTTTATGTTGTTGCAGTGGTCGCAATGCTACTCGTTTTCCGCCGAAACGTTTTGATAAACATTTTCTTGTATATATACGTACACGTCGTACTATTACAAGGCCGCGTTACAGTATAATTATATATAGCAGCGGTTCTCAACCTTTTTGAGTTCGCGACCCCCTGTAATGTCACCAAGATGTCTAACGACCCTTTTGTAATGTAAGCATTAAAAAACTGAACAAACTGTTATCATTGTATTTATTTGTGTATTAATTTTACGAAAAAAGGTATATTATGTACATTTGACAATTTTTTGAATTTAACGACTCTTTTGATGTTGTTGATTTGAAATAATTTTGTCAATCCTTGGCTCAACAGATTTGGATAGACTTATTCTCACTGTTGGCGATATATCCAGCCGATTTCTCGATTTGGTGTTAATATTGCAGTCATCGTAGAAAATCCTGTTGTGCATAAGTATGTCGTTGAAAAAGGAATTAACATTTTTAAAGCTTCCTCTGCAGTTAATGCAAGATACTCATATTGAATTTTTATCCAAAATTTACTTAAGTTTTTATCACTATTAAAAATTTGTTCCAACCCTTTGTCTGAATACAACTCAATTAATTTTTCTTCATTAAACGATGATAATTTATTTATTAAGTATTAATTGTATTTTATTTTATTTATGGCTCTTAATTATAACATTCTAAGTGAAACAATTTTTTCTCACGCGAATTGGTGACCCTAAAATAACTGTAGGTGACCCCCAAGGGGGTCGCGACCCCCCGGTTGAGAATCGCTGATATATAGGGTTCTTAATTTGAAATATTTCAAAATTGAAAATTTCACTCATCTTGAAATATTTCAATGAAATTATGAAATATAAATTTTTTTTTAAATACATGACAATATGATGTTGGTAAATATTAATATGATATGTATTAGTGAAACGTTATCAATCAGATTCTATCATTCCTTGATTATAGACTTACAGTTTGACCATAATATAAACTAATAATTATTTTGTTACCTACGCACTGAATTGAAACACAGTATAACATGTAGTATGACAAGTCAAAATTTAATGGCATTTCATGACTTTTGATGTAGAGTGGTGTGAAGTGGCTCGATTTCAGGTAGCTGCAGAATACGTCTGATTAGTGGGGCCGGTCCTCAGGCCTGTTATTTAGTCGATGTTGACCTCAATCCAGCGATATATTCGATGTGGTAAGCGTCTTTTTGTGGTTTTTGTTTGTGTTTGAAGATTTTTCCGGTGCTTGTGCGATTCCCGTGTTTATTGATTATTAGACCTTAACATAATATTAATAAGTTCTGGTACGCGTATGATTTACGTGAATTGTAATATGCAATATCAAGTTGACAAATGTGTTCTTTTGCGTGTACAATATAATATACACACGTACATATATAGCAACGGTCGGCAACTGGCGGACCGCGGTCCGAATCCGGACCGCAGAAGGCAGTGATCTGGACCGTCGACACATCTTTCTTTGATAGTTTAATAAGTACATTATTTCAATTTCCATCGTGATTATTGAAAAAGACTTCGTTTTTTAAAACAGTTTTTTTTTTATAAACGAGTAGAGAACAAAGTTAACGGATTCTCACCTTGAGCCTATTGAGAACATATTTCGTATTAGATTTTCTACAATAGTTCCCGATTTCAAGTTACTAGCCAAAGACAAGAAATGCGATTTCTCGTAATATAACATCACAAGACGTGTTAACTCTTGAAATAATTTTAACATTTTAGCAATAACTATTGAATAATGTAATAAAATTAATTTTTTTTCTCTACGGACCCCGTTTACGTATTATTTTAGTTTTCCGGACTCCGGTAGAAATCACTGGCCGACCCCTGATATATAGCTTATTTCATTTATGACTGATAATTTAATATTACTAGAATATTTATTTTACGGCTAGATTGGTACGTTTATTAGAACATTACATAGCATTATATTACAGTGTCATATTTTTTTTTTTTTTTTTAATTTAGACATCGAAATTTAAATCACGTCAAATAATATTGTTGTTTGAATTTGAAACGTATCGAGTATGATACAGTTTTCTACGAGCGTTTGATTAATATTTATTTTTATTTGTGTGTGTGTGTGTGTGTGTGTGTGTGTGTGTGTGTGTGTGTGTGTGTTTGTGTGTGATACGCGTGGTATTTTGAAAAAAAAAAAAAGAAAAAGAAAAAGAAAAATCAAACTCCTTACTCGAGTGAACGTAGCGACGTAAAAACTTTTTTCTTTTGTTTCTCGCGCACAAACGTGCGATACTTGTTCGCGTGGTTTTTACCGTCAACGCCTATCGGTATTAAAATTATGTACAGGTAATCGACCAAGGTTACCGCGGTTCGACAACAATCGGGGCCTGGGAAAAAGGACGTACAGAGGCAGCGGTACGCCGCCGTCGCATTATCTGCCTGTGCCCCCGTGCTGCACGCAGTTTAGTGTCCCGTGTACGGTCGATTTGTTTATTTTATTCCGTTGTGATAACACTATCACCGTCGCCGGGGGTTAGGTCGGCCGGGGCGTGAGACGGTGAGAAAAACGGACGCGCGCCCACCCTCGTCACCGGTGTCCGTACCGCGGCAGCCGCAGCACGATATCACGCTGCACTCGTAGATCATGATGATGATAACAATAATAATACAAATAATACAAATATTATTTTTATATTTTGGGTACGTGAGTGCGTCGTGCCGTACACACCCCGCCGAGGGCTGGCCGAATACATATTATTCGCGTGTCCCCGCGCCCGTCGGAAGGGTATGCTCGAGCGTCAGCCGACCGTATGAAACAATCGTCGTGCGCGCGTATAATGGCACTGTCAATCATCGCTCGTTTTTTGACGTTTCAATAACATTCGTCGTTCGGTCGTCCATTGTGTGTGTGTGTGTGTGTGTGTGTGTGTGTGTGTGTGTGTGTGTGTGTGTTTATTGTGCAGACAGACACACGCATACACTGCTACGCGACGGCTGACGTCAAAAAGGCGCTCTCGAGTATACGGGCGGACAAAAAAAAAAAAAATAAAGTAAAATAAAATAAAATATAATAAATACATATCGAAAATCGAATATTCGCCAAAAAGATTATAGGAACGTGTGTGTGTGTGTGTGTGTAAAGTCAAAGACGAAGGCTGATCCCTGACCGCCACCACGGTACGAGTATCATGCCGGGGGATTATAATGGGGTTCTTTTGAAATCGAATTTCGCACACACCTAACCTGAATACGCGTATAATATATAATATCCCGCCAGATATATAAATATATATATATATATATATATATATATATTATTTGTGATATCGTGAGAGAGCGTGTGCTCACGTTCGCAGAGTAGATAAAATAATTTTGCGCGTATTATAATAATAATAATATGTGCGAACGGCGACGCGGGTATTTTCTTTTCGCGTCGATAAGTCCCGCGGATACGGTGCGGATACGGCTGGGTGATCGGGTACCTACGCGAGTCTGCGAAACGACGTGCAGCACACGTCGTGTGCGTTAATCGAATTTCCGAGAAAAAAATACGTTTAGCGCAAAAACGTTTCTCACACGCTTACACAAACACACAAACACACACACACACACGCACGCACGCACATACACACACACACTACACTCGGTGGATTAGTATACCCAAAAAAATATTGATATATACAATTTTGTAATACAGTGGAACCTCAATAAGTCGAAATTCAAGGAAAATGCAATTTTTTCGACTTATCAAGGTTTTCGACTTACTAAGGTTTTAGAAGAAAAATTCGGCTTAAAAAGTTTTAAAAATTTATGTATTAAAGTTTTCAATTATTATGTATGTACATACGATGTAAAAAAATTTGATTATACAGGTTATTTAAATTTAAAAAAAATTATCGCGAAAAAAATATAATAAAACAAATATGTTGCGTCATTTATAATAGATAATTTTTTATTTTACTCGGACTCGAAATTTGAAATTTGAGATTATCAATTGTATTTTCTACTACATTTAAAGCAGAGTAAACTTTATCGTCCACATTACTTAATCGTTCGATGAATGTCCTTAGCAATATGAGGGGGCTGCTGTTACTATTGCTTCATTCAAACACGATGCACAGGCTCAAATGACGCTTCTTCGATGTCATCAACATCTTCGGTGCCACGTGCGGAGTCAGTTATATCGTTGTCTGTCAGAACACCAGAAACGGCAACGTCACTGTCGATTTTAACGAAATCGTCAAAGGTCTCTCCCCGCGATTCCATAACGACTCGCTATCGTCGCCCATTCTCCGTCATCCGTATCCGGTATTTTCGATTATAGGCATCAATGCGTTAGGTCTTTCTCGAATCAAAGTACGAATCCACACGATCTAAAGCGGTTCACGATGTAGTTAGGCCGGGGTCATACTATGCGCTTTCTCAGCCGTAGCGTGTTTTGTGGCAAGTGTTTGCTGTCCACTGTCATAGTTGGCGTTTTTTTTTTTTTTTTATTAAAGAAATAACCCTCGGTATCTTGGCCATTGGGATGCGATACATTTTTTTTTCTTTTTAAATAGGTATTACATAATATATAAAGTTTATTAACAAAAAATGTCTTTACTAAATTTTTAAACGCTTCAACTCTAAGTTGTGATGTTCGAATGATTAAATGAGTTTGTCCAATCCTGTCTCTTGGAGGAAAACGAATATGCCGGTTGTTGGTAGGACTGGTCCAAGTATGTCGTATAAGTCGCTGGATGTATGATTGCGGTTCCTAGCTTCAGCGTATCGAAGACATTCCGTGAGGATATGTTTTATTGTTAGTTTAACAATCCGCACGTTATGCATGAAGGGGGCTCCTCTCGGGACATTAAATAACCATGAGTTATCCCGGTGTAACCAATTCTTAGCCTGTTGATGGTGGTTTCCTTTTTTCTATCGGGATGATTATTGGGCCAGTGAAGGATAGTTGATTTTATTTCATTAAGTTTTGGTTTTTTTTTTTTGGTTGTCGGCGTTTTATAAACGCGTTTTCGTGTTCGTAATACACAGCCGTTAAATGTTTGACACCAGCGGCTACTGTCGGTTATCATTAACCGAATCGGGGCGGTGAAACGCCGAGTATGACACCTCCGAATGAAAACAATGAGTTTCGTCAGGGCGGCGAAAACGTGTACGATTGCGGCAAAACGTTTTCAACAAGGACGTGCTCGGTGAAATACGGCTATCGTTCCGTCGCGACGCATAGTACTGACTGATGTCGTAGAAACGTACGGTTCTGTTTGATCCGGTGACCGTACGCGTTTAAAACGATTAAAACGTTGCGGCAGAAAACGCATAGTACGACCCCAGCCTATATGATTATATGGCATAATTGTACGTGTGTTTTGTAGTAAAGTTAGGTTAGTTGTGTTCAAGTAAAGTTTTGATGTGTTAAATATAATATCGAATAAAATAATTTTAAATACGGAATACACGCCAAGCGAAAAAGGGGAAAAAATTATTATTGAGCAAGGCTTTAATTTTTAACGGCTTTTAATTGTTTAAATTTCGCTCAACCGAGGACAATTTTATCCACGTGGTGTCTCTTGGGTAACGCTAATAGACTACAGTGACCCAACTTGAGTTTTCTTAGAATTAATATCCCGGGACCCAACTCGTGTATTCCATAAAATAGGTCGGGACCCAACTCATGTACTCGATAAAATAGGTCGGGACCCAATTCGTGTAATTTTGTACATTTGGGGCCCAACTCGGGATCATTCACAATTATGACTACACAAATACGTGTCGATGAAAAAAATAATAAATAAATAAATAAATAGTAAAATCATTTTTACAACAAGTGTTCGTTGTTCAAATTATGTGTGCCTATATTTCGCGCTTTGAACAACACGCACACTCGTAAACGTATATTAAAACATTCAAAGTTTCAATAGTAGAAAAGAAAATTTAATTTGATTTTATTGTGTAAAATCGTTGTCGAAAGGTTTTTTTTTTCTTTTGAAATTTAAACGCGACAAAAAATCGTAAAGAAATTAATTGAAATAAAAATATTTCCACACAAAACGTCGGCACGTCGTCGAATAAAGTAAAACGCGCTTTTGTACGCGCTCGAGTTGTTTTGAAATTTAAATTTAATTCGTTTTCCGAATCACTTACGAAATCGTGTACGGCCCACCATCGACGATAGACTGCCCGAGAGTCATGGGGAGGGAGGGGAGGGGGGAAATATTGAATAAAAATAAAACCGAAATCGAAATCGAACGAAAATATCGACGTGACGATAATAATATTTTATCGATCGTAATATTAAAAACACTCGCGATCCGTTCGACGTGAGAACGTGACCGCGCGGAGTCTTTGAAAACGAATCGGTTTCCACCGGAGCTCCGCCTCCCACGCGTCTTTTCCTATTTAATTATTTCGTTTCGAGCGTACAGAAAGTTAAGTCCCGGCGCTGCAATCCATTAACCGGATTAAATTTTAGCCGGTGCCGCAGACGTTTTGAACGCGACAGTTTACGGGAAATAAAATCATTAGTTAAATGAAATTTCTTCGGAAGGCGGACTCTCACGAATTATGTACACAAACATGATAATATGACGTGCCGTGTATTCATTACCTAAACCGCTCGGTTTAAAACGTCTGACGATAATTATTTATTTTGGAAACGAGCGGCAACCGTCGTCTATGTAAATACATTTACATAATACATATTATATACTAATACTATATTACGAGTAAGAGTATGATATGAAGCGTTTACAGTCCTGGCGAGACACGCTAAGCACGCGGTTTTGATTTCGCAACAGACAAAAGGAAATTTCGCTCTTCCGTCGAGAAACGCTCTTACCGCCCGATACATATTTCATGGCGGTGCCACGGTTTTTTTCGTCGCGTACGTACCACAGTCTTACGTTTGAACGCGACCGCGAATCGGAATTTTTGAATTTTTAACCCGACGGATTTTATTTTTTCACGAGCTCTCCTCGCTGAAATATTTACAACGCTATCGACTTGTACCTTCTTCTTCTTCTTCTTCTTCTTCTTTGCCTTTCTCACTGCTCTCCTCTATCTTCCCGACTATCTGGATTCTATCTTCCCAATCCGTCACATCTAGCATTTCTAAATCCTTCTTCCCCCATCTATCCATCTCTTTCTCCCCCCCCCTCTGGGTGTTTTCCCGCTCGGTTGCCATTCAATTGCTGCTCTCACGTTTGTGTTTTCAGCTTTTCGCATCGCGTGTCCAAACCACCGGAGTCTTTGGCTTCTAATGTAGCTCGTTATCAGAGGTACTTTAGTGATTTCTCTTAGATCTGTATTTTTCCTTCTTCGTCATGTATTAAGTTCGGTGTCAAAACAAAGGGTCACAAATTCGTCTTGGTATTTTATTTTCAAACGCTAGTATAGCTATTCTTTTCTAGGCCATACTTCACACCCATAAGTTACTGAGGGCCTCATTATGGTCACGTATAACCTAATCTTAGTGCCTCTAAAGAACATTTTTCACTTGAAGTATTTACGAAGTGCGAAGTATAAGTAAAAGCCCTCTTCGCTTTATGTATGCGACTCGCAACTTCGAGGCTCCGGTCATTGTTGGCAGTGATAGTCGAACCTAGACACTTGAATCGCTTAACACTTTCAAATGTACCCTTCCCAATATCAATGTTGTTCTGCTCCTCGTTTGGCAGAATATCAATTACTTTTAGTTTTTTCTTGATTTATGTTCAAGCCGATCGATTCGGCCTTCTCTATGAGCGTGCTTGTATTTTGCACTACTATTTCCTTGCTGTCCCCTCACAGGTTGAGATCATCCGCAAAGCCCAGCACATCAATGTGTGCAGTGGTACCAATACTAGTTCCTAAGTTGTTATTTCGGACACTACGTATTAATTTTTCTAGTGCGATATTAAACAACAACGCATCTCCATTCTTCACATAGGGTTTGATCAATTCTAACTTGATACTTTGTACCCCTCATGCACATTTTTGTGAGCGAAACCTTGTACCTATAGTCGCCGTAACATGATTTATCTCGATACCTCGCGGTTTCACGTGGCGAAGGACCTAGTTTTGAGGCGCGCGCCTCATTTTAAGCGGTGATGGTGTCTGGTGGTCACTGTTTAGTGATCAACGATCCTCATCATTTATCATTCGCTTTCTTTGTATACAACTTTTTAAGTACCCTATAGTAATTAAATAAATGGGTAAACTTACCATCATAACGGGAGGGGGGGGCGGTTTAGAAAAATTATTTTGCGCCTCAACAATATTTTAAGTTCGCCACGCCGCTGGCTGTACGCAAGGTATTTGTTTGTGTTCCTCAAATTCCGTATTATCGTTTTAAGCCTGTAAAAAAAAAACAAAAACAAAAACCAATTATTCATTTGACGAGAAATTATTGTTAAAATTAACAACAGTTGTTATCAGTTGTTACCATAGACCTTATACTCGTATAATATCACAAAGTAGTTTTACACATACGTGTGATTATGACATAGATCAATATTAGTTAAATTAGTTAATTATTAATATTTCTTTTTACTTTTTTTCTTTTAGTTAGGGCGCCTATAATCGTTGTATCGATAAACGATCTGAAAATTCCCTGGACCCGGATCTCCGACCTCGTAGTTTATCTCGTTTTTAAAACTGAATTTTCTTTTTGGTATGGTTTACACAATAACTATGACACAGTAAAAACGGATCGGCTGTTTACACGATTCGTGTGATTCGCGTCAGAACGATAATCGGCACGGGTAACACGTGTTTCCGCGCACGATGTATACGATTTTGTAATTCGCACAGTGGTGATGGTACACAATACAAATGTTAATTATCGATTTCGTTCGATTGGAATTCGCATTGTTCGTGATGACAATGTGTTTGTCAGTGGTACGACCACATCGTCACTGGGTAACATTTAATTATCACTAGGGGGGGAGGGCACTAGTGTCACGTTTAGTGTTACTTTGTACGTTAAAATATACACTCCAATACCGTATTAATGAACGGCTGAGTAGAAAAAGGATAATATCCCAAAAATCGAATTTTCGGAAAATAAAAAAAAACTATTGTTTATTTCATTGATTATTACTCGAATCGACAACTTGTTTGTACAACGTAGTACATGAGCTTCGACCTCCGAAAATATGAGATCTTGATAATCGACACTTTTTTTTTTTTTTTTAAATAAAAAAAATCAAACGGTTGGAATATTTATTTTATGTATTTTCGAAATATTATCCTTTTTCTACTCAGCCGTTCATTTTCTATGCGTTTGCCGGGCGTTCGTGACGTTTGTTTTTATTTATTTTTTTTCCACCTTCGATGATCGTACCTATAACACGTAAATGTACGTATCCTACAAGCATATGGTTATAAGCACGCATGCGCACAAACACGAATAATACGAGTGTGTGTGTTATACCAGGCATGCATGGTGCGGCCGTAACAAAATTATAATTGTCGGCCTGTCAGGTTATCGCGTGCGCGTACAATATTCTCGGATCGGCTCGGTCGCACGGTGGCCTACACGCTACGCGCGTTCACACGGTTGACGGAGTGCACTTTCGTCGTTTTTTGAATGTCAGACGACTGACCGTCAACGTATCCGACGACGACAAAACGTCGAACGACGCAAACTATTTCGAACACACAAAACATCGAACGTCGATAATCCGTCGATTAAAAATAAAAAAAAACACACACAAAAATCACGTAAATAAAAAACGGTCAACATTTTTTTGTTTGTTTTTTTTTTTCGTATATAAAAACGTAGTTTTAGTAATGTATTGAAATACACTCATATAGGTATGAAACAAATTTTTTTACCCGAACGGGGAAAAAGTTGCAGACCAGGTGACTATGTATACGTGCACCGTGCGCGGAGGGGGGATGGAATCGAAGAGACGATAATACCGTTCTGTCCGCGGAGCGTTGTTAACTTATTTCTCATGACGTTCAGACACCGTCACCGCCTCTGCGACTATCCGGCCGGTGCTTTACACGCACATTCGTTCTCGGACGTACCAATTATTATTATTATTATTATTATTATTATTATTTCAACGACTGCAGTGTAAAATAATATGGCCTGCGAGCCGTCGTCGTCGTCATTATATCGTCGACGCCGTTATTGACGGACCGTAAGAACGCACACGAGTCTCTCGAAAAATAATAACAACCGTAATGATGGTATCGTACGTTGTATTATCGTCACGGCGGCGCGCAGATTCGGGGAATTGTTCGTCGTCATTACGGCGTATATGTAATAATTATTACGACCTTCGTCGTGTTTACTCCTGATTTATTCTACCCAGTACTCGAATTGGAAATATAAAAGAAGGGGTACTAAGAAACTTAAAAAAAAATTAGCGTCCACTCAATAATTGAAATCAATGCAAATTAAAAATTGAAGAAGGGGTACGCTTAAAAAAATAAAGATAAGAAGGGGAGCTCCGTCCGCCTGCGTCCCCCTCAATTCGAGCACTGATTCTACCCTCCACCCATCATCGGGGTAAATTATAATAGCGACGATGGCGAGACGATCCAAAAGGGCCAGGGTGACGTTTTTGAAATTATTCAGGAGAGTAAAATACATATATGAAAAACAATATTTTCACCAATCACTTAACCATGATAATAATAACTAGTACACCAGTTGCGAAAATTCGCAATAGATAATTTATTTATACAATAAAAAGCATAGGAGCAATCGTATCATTACATGAGTTACAAAGGTTTGAGTTGAGAAGGAAAATCCTGAAAGAATCTTGAAAAAATCGAATGTAAAGTTGATTGTGCACGCATAACTTTCCCTGAACTCAATGAATTTAAGTGGTTAATAGTTAAAAAAAAAATTCTTGATCCACTGAGTGTTCTTAGACTTGTGTCAACAGCCTACGTTAGTTAGAAATCTAGTCATAGCGGTTTGAGTGAAGGAAAATCCTGAAAAAATCTTGAAAAATCGAATGTAAAGTTGATTGTGCACGCATAACTTTCCCTAAACTCAATGAATTTAAGCGGTTAATAGCTAAAAAAAAATTACTTGATCCACTGAGTGTCCTTAGACTTTTGTCAACAGCCTACGTTAGTTAGGAATCTAGTCGCAGAGGTTTGAGTGAAGGAAAATTCTGAAAAATCTTGAAAAAATTGAATGTAAAGTTGATTGTGCACGCATAATTTTCCTCAAACTCAACGAATTCAAGCGGTTAATAACTCAAAAAAAAATATTTCTTGTGGGTCCGTTTCAAATGTCCCATTTGTCCTCGCATAAATATGAGCTTGGACTTGGAGATGGGGGCGAAAACATACAGTTTTAACTCTTTTTAATAAGCAAACTATTCGGGGGTTTTACAGTAAGACTCCATAATAGACCGACGAGTGATGTATTTCAATGGAACGTACTATAGTCGGGATCGTCCGTACCGATACGGGTGACTTTTGAACGGTACGAAATCGTATAATTTGATTAAATTTTAAACGTTTGTTGTTCGCGAGTGTATATACGCTTTTCTCGTCGTATACGTTACCTACTACGACCTACCGTAGGACGCGCGTAGACGGTCCATTTGATATAATTTTCTTTTCGATCAAACAGTTCTCTATAATTCATAATGAATACGTTATAGGGAAAAATTGTATAAATAATACATTATACGCTTACACGCGAGGTTTCACAAACGTATAATATAATATAATACGTACCGACAGACGGTACGAATTCACTACTTTTATGTATGATAAAACAAAATTAAACTTTAATGGACTTTGAAAACCTATAAAGCCATATTGTACATATATGTATATATATATGTCATGTTTTCATACGTGTTCATGTTGGTGTGTATAGTATTATAATATTACTACGGAGGTACTTTTATTTCGTCTGGAAAACCAATTGAAGATACGAACCCGTGTAATAATAATAATAATAATAATAATAATAATAATAATATAAATGATAATAATCGTATTCGTCGTCCTTTTGCGGCGGATTCCGTTCGATATTTTGTTCGTTAATCGTTTTTTCTTCTATCTTTTTGATTCGACGATGCGCTTAAAAAACACACACACAGACGTATATAAACACATTTCTGATAACGAGCAGTGGCGGTTATGAGGGGGGATAGGTGGATCCCCCCCTTGGGCCGTTTTTTGTAAATTTATTTATTTATTACCTATAAATCATGGTACAATTTTACACAAAATGGAAAAAACATGTACCTATTTTTAATTTTTATCGTACTGCAATTTGTTAAAATGTCTGAGCAGTTTAGTTTATTTTTGTTCTCATATAAGTACCGCGTGTGTACCTATGCGTATTATCAGCATTTTTGCTTGGCTTAAAGGTATTTCTTATTTCTATCTACTTGTTAGGCTATTCATTAATTAAATTGTATTTCTATTGCTTTTACATTATAATATGCGTGTGTGGTGTGCTTTTTTTTATTTGCTTAGGTTGAAAACATGGTTAAGGTCAACAATTGGCGAAGAAAGGTTGAATAGGCTAGCATTACTCCACATTCATAAATACATTTCTATAGATATAGGAAATATTATTACACGCTTTGCTAAACAAATGAATAGGCACATGCTTTTACTGTAGTTTTTTTTAAAATGATATTTGACGTAATATGACAAATAAAAAAATATTTACGCTATATGATGTATTTATTTTATTTCAAAATATTGAGGTAAGGTCTATCCAACGTTATTAACCCTACCATTTTTTTTTTTTCACCCCCCCTCCCCCTTAAAAGTCAAATATAACCGCCACTGATAACGAGACCCGGGCCGCACCTGACACCTGACACGTGTTCGTACGATATATATTATATACCTGCATAACGATATCCGTACGCGAGTGCGTGCGTCGCGATAACTCACGGAAACCCCTAACGCAGTGGTTTTCAAACTTTTTTCGACCACGGCACACGTCTTCGCCCTTCACGATGTTTCCGTGGTACGTTTCGTTAGGGTGCAATTATATTATCTAACGTAACACTTATCTCAGTCGCTTTCTCACTGCAAACCTTCGATTTATCAATATATATTATACACTCGAATATTGCAAATTCACAACGGTCGAACGCATCTATTTTCGTACATCACATAATAATTATTCAATCCGGTCGGTGATTTATGGAAAAAAAAAAATAAAAAAGCTGGTAAGTGAGATGATGGTGGTACAAGTTCGTCCATCGTCCCTTCGGTCCTCGGACAAGATATTGGTGATGAATGTATTAAGTTTTAAAGAAATGATGAGTCATTTCTTTAGTATAAAACGATTCTGAGTAAAGCTTCAGTGTAATATAATATATTATTATTTAAATACTGTTTACGTATTTTACGGTTATTTGTATAATTTTTGGTGAGTTTTTTTGTAATTAAACCCTCATAAAATATTCAATTAGATATAACTCATTTAAACTTCAATTATTATAAAAATTATAACTCATTAGAAATAAACTTAAAAGAAATCAGACAATATCGAAAAAAATCGTATAATAATTTATTAAAGTGTGTATAAATAAAAATCCTGACTAACGATTTTTGAACTTTTGTTAGGATAATTAGGTAGGTATATGAGTAAGGTCATATTAAATTTTCAGAACTTTTAGTCAAATATTTAAAATTATATTACATAAAAACTTTCAAACAATTTGGTAAATTAAAAGTTCTATATTTAAGTCAAAAGTGCTATAATTGTTCTGAAAATGTTGTCGAATATAAAAAAGTATGTATTTGATATTGGATAAAATTTTCAAGTTTCTAGCTTCAATACTTTTTGATTTATGACTAAATACCTAAAATCTGAACATTGAAAATCTCGTTTACGGCGAATTTATACCGATTTTACCGTTTTTACTCAATTTTTCGATCGTTATTCTTGATTACTGGAAAAACTATGGAGATTTTGGAAAAATGACCTCTCTAAAGTACCATCTCAGTTCGATTTCGGATCTAAAGAGTTGCTGGACGAAACTTTTGGACAAGGATTTCTATACGAAAAAGTGTTTACAGAAAAAAAAAGAAAAAAAAAAAAAAAAAAAAAGAAAAAAAAAAAAAAAAACATCATTGTAAAACCATAAGATCCTTCGCTTCACTCAGAATCTAAAATGTTCAAAACACCACGGCACACCTAGTGAATATAGGTACGGTTTCCTATCTGCGACTGGCCGCGTGCGACTGGACGCAACGACTAGTAGCAACTAGTCGCGGCTTGCGACTGTTGTAGTGATCCGATAGCAGTGTTGTCGATGAGTCGCATGCGCGTTTTTGATCAATAGTTTATTTTTTTAAGTGATTTACGACGGAAGGGTTCGCGGAATTTCTGTTTACTGTTACGTAAATGTCCATTTATTGGAATTTCAAAAAAACCTTCATCTTCTCGAGTTGTGAAAAAATTGTCTATTGATTTTCTTTAATTGGTTTTTTAATCGATTGTACCTTTCGTCTTTTTCTTCCTCTTCTTCCTTCTCTAATAAAAGACTAATTATTTTATAATTATTCATAATGATTTCCTACATCGCGGTTCGTGAAATTTGTAATGTATAACAATAATAATTATAATGTCGTAAACTAAACACGTCTGTAAACTACTAATTTTTTTTTTTTTTTTTTTTAATAAATACCCAATCTGTAAATTATATTTTTTTTACAATAAGCGTATGGGCGATATTAATATTAATGAGCGTGAGTTGACCGATAAAAGAAGTCACCGAGCGGTGACACTTTTTAGCTTGACTAGAACTACTAAATGTTGGAATAAAATGAACTGTTATAGGTACGCCAGCCTCAAAGTATAAAGTCGCATTCGGGAAACCAGTCGTTCGATTGTTATGACTAGTCGTTGCGGGGCCAGTCGCAGATAGGAAACCGTACCTTAACGCGTCGTTCTTCCGTCACCAGGGCCGGATTGGCATAAAAAGGCCCACCGAGAAAACTAATTTTTAGAGGCCCGAAACTACGACCACTATTCCAAAAACTGAATCAATCATCCGCAAAGCCGCTCGCGAATGGAATCCTGTTTTTTTTCATAACACTCATTAGTCATTATACAAACCACGTATTAAATCATATAAAACAAAATTATTATGAGCCCAAACTAAGTCGATTACATCAAATTAAAAATGTACAATACATATTTTAACATACCCCGTTACTTACTTATATACAAAAACACTGAATTTCATACTTCATACTTAAGTATTCTTTTTATAAATTAAAAATATATAGGTGATCGGCAATGGAAGTCATACTATATAAAAATTAACCATTAAACAATTTTATTTTATGTTGAGACACTCAATAGACAAATACGATCACAAAAACACCACTCATACAGTTGTGCATTAACACAATGTCCTTAGAGTAAAAACTAAACAAAAACCTTTAATCTTTATTATGAAAAAAACTTTATTTTACACTAAAAATTATACTTGTAATTAACAATAACTAGTAATTAGTATAAATAATATAATTACAAAAATCAGTTAATATGGTAACGAATCAGCCATTTTTGAGCTTTTTGTAGTGAATAGGACTATACGTTCATCATTAATTTATTTAAAAAATTCAAATAAAATTCACGGGAATTCGGAATAATTTACATAGAACAGTTTATTATTTAAACATGACTACGAGCATGGTTTCTCGATATGAACAATAAACCTTAACTGATAGCTAATAAGGCTTGATGATTTGGAGTAATTATTGTATTGCAGTAATTATTGGTTATTTATTAATAATTATTATGATAGTTTGAACTTTTCTATGTTAAAATTTGAATATTGGAATCATAATTTATATAATATTCTACAAAAGCCGAAGGCCCAAAGCCAAAAGTTTTTGATGGTCCCTAATCAGACAACCAGGCCCTGTTATAGAGGGCCTGTGACCGTCACTATAATATTATCGTCCGATCCGCACACGCCATACGCGGCTGTGTAGGTACGTATATAATGACGATCGTATTCCACGGCGGCGGCCACCGCAGAGCGAAGCTCGACTCTCGTTAAAAACAGTGATCCGGGCGAACGATCGATGATTTTCGGGACTCGTGCGCGTGTGCGCGTACGTCGTTCTCGACCAGGTGAAAATCGTTTATTTATCGTCGTTATAACACACACGCACACACGTGAGATTGTATTTTTACGTGACGTACACCGCAGAGACCGAAACTGTAGGTGAAAACGAAATACGGCGTATCATTATTATTACAGTCGTACGTACACCTTATACCATTGATGCCCAACCTTTTTTTTTCGGCGGGCCACTGTGGTAAACAATTATTTTCAAGCGGGCCACAAACAGTGGCGTAGCCAGAAATCTCTCAAGGGAGGGGCCCACCAGATATCACACCAAAATCATACGTTTTAGTATATTATATTTTATATTTAATTAAGATTAAGACAATTAAAGTACTTATATTAAAGCATGTACAATTTAAGTAATGTCTACTATTTTGACCAGTCTTGTAGTTAGTTATCTTCGATGTTCTTTTATATTGTTGCATATTATTTTTAAATTCGGTTGTCAATTTATACAAATATTAAAATATAAACACAAGTAGATAGTTAAGTTATAACTTATAAACAATGCATTGACAAGTAAAAGAATACGTTATTCACTACACGATTAGACTAGGATCACACTATATTGTGTTTTATCAGATAAGTTACCCCAGCACCGCCATATGCAAATTTTCACAATTTTTTTATCTAAACAATTGTACTATAATTTGTACCAATTTGTACCAACTAATTCAGAATTTGTACCGCAATATTTCCCGGGAAAAACGGGTATCGAACGGTTCCAGAGAAACAGTCTAGTCTAGAATCTAGATACGATAATCCATTATCGATTTTATCTTTTGCTATTTATATTTTACTGGGTATCGCAAGATAATGCGAATTAACAATTTACTATTTTTATTTTGGTTTTCATATCAAATCATTATTTAATCATACATTATAAAATATTAAAGTATAATACGAGTGTCGATTACTGAGTAGTATTATGTTATACTATTATAATATGTACTACACGGGCTAAGGGGGGGCCCGGGCCCCTATGGGCCCCTCCCTAAATACGCCACTGGCCACAAAGTAAAAAAGTACAAAAATAATTTAACGTATTCGACTTGTTTTCATACCTTTTATTGCGTATTGAAAAGATTATGGACTGAGGTACACTTCGTAAGTGCACATTAGTTTGATCAACTTTGTGGATATATGAACATTTAAATTTCAACCAGATTTTTCATTTTGAGTTAAAGAAATACAAGCTCAACTTGCGCATTAAAAATAAGTGTAAAACATTTTTATACAGTTTTTAGTTTTATCATTATCATTATTATTGTACTTTTAAAATATTTATTTAAAAAAAAAAAATCATAAATGAATAGAAAAAATATTTTTTAATTATTCTAATTTTTATTTTAGAAAATTCGTAAAGGGGCCACATAGAATACCTTCGTGGGCCACGGGTTGGGCACCAATGCCTTATACAATAAACAACGTCGTCGTCGTCGTCGTCGTCGTCTCATGGTCGAATGAGTAATATATTGGAATTCCATTTAAATACCCGGCGTGTGTGTACAAACGCATATAGCTTATATTATACATATATATAATATATTAAATTATGTATATATTTTATACGTGTGTGTTTTTACTCGAGCGGTGGATAAAAATCGATTGACCGGAACGAGGGGAAAAATTAATCGAACGTTTTTTTTTTTTTCTACCCATTTCTATTATGGACCGTCCGCGGCAGAGGCGGCAGAGGCGTCCTGAACGCAGAGTCCGATTTCAATTTCGTAACCAGTTTTAATCGACCGTAATCTATATCGCCGATCGCGCGCCTAGTGTCGCCTGGGTCGTAGCGTAAATTTGTGTGTGTGTGTGTGTGTGTGTGTGTGTGTGTGTGTGTGTGTGTGTGTGTGTGTGTGTGTGTGTGTGTGCGTACGTTATTACGTTGTGTGAACGAGTCTCGGCGTTTTGTCCAGATGCCTTGGCTCAACAATTTATTTGCATACGTAAAAACCGTCCGGTCGCGGGATCCGATTCCGGCTCCGATACACCAATGCACACGCTTATAATACACACACACACACACACGTGCGTCGCGATGTCACGGCACGCTAGTGTGTGTGTGTGTGTGTGTGTGTGTGTGTGTGTGTGTGTGTGTGTGTGTGCGTAACTACGATTTCCGGTAGCATATATATTACGATATTAAAATATATACACACGTATCTTTGTCGTCGTCGTCGTCGTCGTCGTCGTCGTCGTCGCGCCCGATAACGAGTCTCCGGTCGGGTTTCGGGAACAGTTTCAATGGAGTCTCTTCGGTATTATTACAGCAGGTACTTGCGAGATAAGTAAAACGTTTATTCCGTGCGGCGGTCCACCTGCACCTAAACATATATATATATATACATATATAATATATATACATTACACATTATACATATGCTTTTATGTATATATAATAAGTAATATACGTTCACGGCGGGCGTATTATTTTTGACGACGTTTACGTTCCGGAACGGTGATGTGCTGTTTGTTCAGAATTACACGACGACGAGGTATATTATAATATTATACTCGGTAGTACAGGCACTATACTGTTATTATTATTACCACGAACACACACACCGGACGTGCCGCGTGCCCCGCACGGTGCTCCAGGAATCCGAACTCGGCGGTTTTCGACGAGGCGTGGGCGTGGACGCGCGGTGGTCCCGCGGGGTACGTTATTATATACCACACGCGCGTACGTTATTGTACACGGATAAGGCCGAGCGCACGCGGTGCGACTGTTTCGGGACGAAAGTTTGCGAATAAGTTGTGCTCGCAACCGGTTTGCAACCAGTGGTGTTGCCATAATTTTTTTTTGCCATTAATTACCTCATTATTATCATTTTAAATTTTAAATATTATAAATGTAAAACTAGCTGCCGGTGGGATACAGGTGAATAGTAGAGTATTTTAACTGTAAAGTATTTAAATGCAAGATTTCAATCAATTAATTAATCAATTTTATATTGATAATACCGTATCGGATTTGTGGGAGATGCCGCCTATGGCGGCAAATGGCGTTCGCTGTCTAGCAGACACTCATCACTCTATGAATTTATCTGTTTGAAATTTGTGTTTGTTAGGAAATGTAATATTTTATGTAGATGGTAATAATAAGTTCTTTTAAATATGACTCATCACCTAGGCTTATAAAAAATTGATTTACCAAAATATGCATTTGATTTTTATAAGATACACACAAAAATATAGTTACAAAAAAATATTTATTGAAATCAGTGATTGGCGATATACGATACAATAAAAATCAACGAATTATTTATTTATATATTAAAATTCATCACTTGGGCTAAGATTTGTATGCAATGAAAAATTGTAATATATTATGCAAAAACGTGTATTTTAATTTTCATGAAGTTTTAGATGCTGGTTTTTTAGTCAAATTATGACTTGAGATGAAAACAAATATTAAAATTACATTGAAAAAGTCTAATACATGATGATGCACGGAAGACGATAAACGAAAAAAAAAGCAAAAACTAAGCATGCGTCGCCCGGTATCGAAATCGGTGTGCACCGCCTTGCAACAAATAGTAAAGATTCCTACCTAACGCCTAAACCTACCTAGCCACCTATATACTCGAGTTGAGATTCACGTTGAAAACTCGAGCTCTTAAACGGTTCGTGATACGACGACGCGTACTATTATCACTATAAGAGCAAACAAACGGTGAGAGCGGTCGGCGGGAAAGATAAGCCGGGAGGAGCCGCCACCGATAACGTGAAAACTAAAATAGTAGATAACGTAAAAACTAAAAGTGATAACCCCAATATAACCTAAAAAGATTTTCATCCGGTCGAATCGGGAAAAGGGGACGGAGAAAAATCGGGAAAAAAGCCGAAATGATTATAAAACGGTCTAGAGTATTAAGGAAAAATACGATATAAGAGTAAAAAGAAAAGGGGAATAAAAACGAAAAATCGCGTACCCCCCGTAACGTCCCACTCTATAAGAATTTTTTTAATATATTAGATTACTAAAATTAAAACCACAATATTGTTCGGGCATTGATTATTATTTATTTCTTGTGCTACTGAATAATTCATAGACTTGAATAGTTATTTTGGTTTTGTTGTTTTACACTATTTATAATTTATAATATGTATATAATCGAAGTTCGTATCACGCTGAACAATATTAAAAGCTAATATCAATACTAATTATACGTAGTTATTCATAAAAATTAAATATCTTTATCATTATTATTTACTATTTATTATTAATTAAACACTGTGAAAGTTAAATTTATGTTTGGTATTATAGAATATAAACTAAAGGATAAGAGTTATGAACAATATATTAGATCTTTTAAATTTGCATAATTTGTAAGGTATCCAAATCTCAAATCATTTTATTAAATTTGTAATTTTTAAAACAATTGGTACCGATGTTGAATAAAATGCTCGGTTCGAGTTCGACTTCACACAAAAAAGTTCGGTTCGAGTTCGGTTCGACATACCCAGGTTCGGTTCGAGACCATATTTTCGAGTTCGACCCACCTCTAGAACCTACTATATACCTAATAATAATAATAATATTAATAAGAATAAAATCCGCGATAATGTAAAACTAGCTTATAGCAGCCCGTTTACCGCAGTGGCGGCGCCATAATAAATAAAGCATTTTTTTTTTTTTTTTTTTGAGGAGCGGGGAAGGGTAAAATAGATTAATTTGCGGTCCATGGGCTGATTCGTTTCATATTTCCCGAGCCGAAAATAATCGAAATTCTACCCCCGTGCATGTCAAAATGATATGCAACTTTTGTCCCGAAAAGTGCGCTTGGCCTAATATGTATCAGCAAACACGATAGATAGCAAACACGATGGATCACCGTCGGCCGCGGCGGCAGGTCCAGATCGGATTTCCGCGACGACGTGAAGTTTATCCGGTCGGGTCCGGGATGCGCGAAACCCACACGTGCATACACACACGCCAGTGACTATACGGTGTGTGTGACCGTACGCGACGTGTACTCGTAATACTTTCTCGAGTGCGTTCGCGTTTTACGGTCACTATTATCACATTTTCTACATTTTTTTTTTTGTTTTTTGTTTTTTTTTTTTTTTTTTCGAATCTCGGAAACGGATCAGACTCGAAAACGGCGCGCTTTCCCGTTATGATTGCGTCACGACGGCCGCGGCGGGTCACTGCGTACCCGATGTCATATCGTGAACGGTGACTGATAAACAAACAATACACCACGCGGACGATCCAACTGTTTTTTATAAAAAGAATTATCCAAAGAGAGATAAAAAAGATATTGTGTGCGTGCGTGCGCGCGTGCGTGTGGATGGTACAACAGATTGTTTTCGTTTTTTTTTTCCCCCGTTTGAATGACAAATTTAAGCGCACTGAAGCTTCTCGGATTTGTTAAAAGAATATACCGGTTGAATTTAAAACGTCTAGTTCTTTTAAGACCTCGCGTTGCAGCTCTTTCGTTCGGTCTACGTATTCCCTTGATGGCAGTTGTCGACGCAAAACAGTTCAGCGTAAATTTTTGAACATTCGCCGTTTTCGTTTTAGCGGACATTGCAAGGTGTGCACCTCACGAGTACGAACCAGTGTTGCAGCGTCTCCGTTCGTCTACCCAATGTGCAGATAGGAGAAAACAGGGCGACCTAACGTTCCGTTCTGAATACTGTGGATTCGAGTGTGTTTTGTGAAACATTTTAGGAGCGACGGAGGGTAGGGAGAGGTGGTGAATCGGAAAGCGTCTACAGACGGAAAAATCCCTAAATACGCCACCGGGCGAAGGCACGGGCGGCAGACACGTCTGCAACGTTTTCGGACGCTCGCGAGCGGATATTATCGTTATCTCGCCATTGAGCACGGGGTTTACGACTATAATAATGGCGAGCTGGCGTGTGCTGACGCGTCGCGTTCTGAACGACGTCGTCGACTCTCTCGATCGGGGCCGTTTATCGCGTTAGACGGTCGGGAAAACCTTTTTTCTTCGGCGGGCCACTTTGGTAAACAATTATCTTCAAGCGGGCCACAAAGTAAACAAAACACGAAGATAATTTTACGCATTTGACTCGTTTTCATACCTTTTATTGCCTATTGAAAATATTATGGATTGAGGTACACTTCGTAGGTGTTAACACATTAGTTTGATCAACTTTGAGGATATGAACATTTAAATTTCAACCAGATTTTTCGTTTTTAATTAAAGAAATACAAACTCAAATTTCACGTTAAAAATAAGTGTAAAACATTGTTATATAGTTTTTAGTTTTATCATTATCATCATTATTGTATTTTTGAAATATTTATTTTGAAAAAATCATAAATGAATAGAAAAAATATTTTGTAATTATTTTACCGTTTTTTTTTTTAAACTGTTTTTATTTTAGAAAATTCGCAAAGGGGCCACATAGAATACCTTCGCGGGCCACATGTGGGCCACGGGTTGGGCACCAATGCGTTAGACGGTCGGAAAAACGGCGAGAGAGCCAACGAAATTTTATCGAGTTTTCTCGCTGTTGCTCGGGGTGGAAAATTCGCGTCGTCGTTCATCTGTAAAATTCGTATTTCTCTCTTTCTCTCAAAATCTGTCTCTTTCTCTCAATATCTCTCTCTCTCTCTCTCTCTCTCTCTCTCTCTCTCTCTCTCTCTCTCTCTCTCTTTCTCCCTCTATCTCTCTACGTGCTCGTTTCGGTTCCATCTTTCTGCGCGTAGGCACGTTATGTCGTCTGTTGTGTGCGTGCGTGTGTGTTCCGGTCACCCCACGCGAGTCGCGTGAAAACCGTCGCGTCCCCGTCTCGGACGGGTTTTCGCGGCGCGTCGTGCAGCGCGTACAACTGTCGCGCGGGCGACGGCGATCATCCGAGGCAGTCGAGTGGAAAACCGTACACGATTATAGATACGTGTGCACGTATTGTCATGATAATGCCGACGCGCACGTACGCGGCGAACACACGTTTTGCCCGCGACCGGTCTCGATTTTCGTCGGCGGCACAACGAGACGGTGTGATCGCTTTTACGGGTCGTATATAACACAACGTGTACACACGCGGTGGTGTTCGATAATCGTGCGAAACGCGTGCGTATTTCACGTGATATTATTGCCGTCGTTGTTTCCGTCGTGTTTGGTTTACTCATCGCCCCCCCTCTCCCCGTCTCCCCTAGCCGATAATGTCCGCGTGTTCGGACGAGACACAATAGAGAGAAAAAATATATATGTACATATGTATCTGTGTTTGTGATAAGGAGTGGAGACAATGGAGTGAGAGACAGAGTTGTTCACTTTTGGAGTAGCCAAGAGAGAGAAAGAGAGAGAGAAAGAGAGAGAGAGAGAGAGAGAGAGAGAGAGAGAGAGAGAGAGAGAGAGAGAGAGAGAGATGGAAAGAGAGAAGAGCCGGCTAGAAGCTTTAATATCAGATCACGCGATATTTGCGACGTATATATACAGCTGTGCGACAGCGATAACCTGCGAACCGCCTCACCCGACCCCTGCGCTTATTTTGCGATTATACTATGATGATCATTGAATTGGCTCCCAATATAATTTTTAACAAGTTGTTCTCAAAATATTATAAGAGTTGAAAAAGTACACGACTTTAAATTAAAATAATTTAAAATACAAGTAGTCCGTCGAAATTGTTAACAAAAATAAAAATAAAAATGCAAACGTAAAAAAATATTCACCGACCTGCGCTTTTTTGATATTATTATTAGTAGGCTTAAATCTGTGTACGAGAATTTTTACGTATTCAAATCTGGATACTACACAGTGAAACCCTTCTGATCCGTCTCCTTTAGGACAGAGGGCATACGCGATAAAGGTCAGCTATTATCAGAATATACGGAAAATGTTTCATTATTTAAAAAATATTTACACGTTGTATTTACGTTACTTAGAAAAAAAGTCAATTATAGATTTTTGAAGAACACTGTCGTAACAAAAACTACGCACTATGACGGGAACGATACGAGAGACGACGATGTACTAAAGCGGACAAGCGATTGGGACATAAGGGAAATAATAAACTGTAAATTAATTTTATACATCTACTATAAATTGGAAAATCAAAATTTATATATTTTAAAGTATTCGTATCGACAATACATACTATGGTCGGATCAACCGGAGTGGCGGTCCAGTCGAAGGCGGACGAGAGGGGTTCTACCGTTCCATTGTCATATTTATGAATTTGACCGTCTATAAATTTTATTTTTTCTCGTATATTTTTGTTTGGTTTTTTTTTTTTTTGGCCTTTTACGTCGGACCTTCTTATAATTATTGAAGTATCTGTTTAAAAAAAAACAAAAAAAAAAAATTAAAATCGCGTGATTTTTCAACTTTTAATTTTTAACGTACAAGTATATGGTTGAATTTATTTTCGAACGATTTCGATATAACCAATGGATTTATAAAATAAATGTGTAGGGAGCCAACTCGACGCATAAATCTCGGGAGCCCATTCCATAGCTCCGGATAATATGCCCGCCGTCGTCATCATCGACATCGTCGTCATCGTCGTCGTGGCCGTAAGACGATTGACGGTCTTTTGGCGCGCACCGACCGAAGTCGCGGAGACCGTTTTCGACACCTGCGCGCACCCGACAATCGATTCGGTGTGCTGCTTTTCGCGAGAGGGCGATTTAGCGATTTACGCCAAACGCGTCACACACGCACACACTTAACAACACGTAGCGCCACGCGTTTACGCGCCCCCATAAATACGAGCGCGAATGCGTTTTATTCGCCCGCAAACCGCCGCCGTCGATCGCGGCCGCCCGAATGGTTTTTATGCGATCACACATAACAATATTTTGGCTTCGGCGCGCGTAAACTTGCGTATGTGTGTGTGTGTATATGTATGTGTTTTACGTGTGTGTGTGTGTGTGTGTGTGTGTGTGTGTGTGTGTGTGTGTGTGTGTGTGTGTGTGTGTGTGTGTGTGTGTGTGTGTATCATCGCAATAGCCGCCAGCCGACACTCTTTTAACGAACGCGGTCAAAACTTTGCGCCGTCGACGACGCCCCTGCCTACTCTGCCCTCACGGGTTAGGTGACGTCAGGTGCAGTTATAACACTTCCGGTGCACGTGTGCTTCACGCCCGTACGGTAACAAAGTTTCAGCGTATCGAATCCGAATGTGTTCAATAAAATACGTCATCGAGTGTTTTGTGCCGGCGAGCGCGCGGGGTTTTAGTGTTTTTCCGTTTTGAATTCCGACCGAGTCCCCAAAACCGCTGTAGTAGTAGTAGGCTCTGTAGGCCCGGCTCGAGCGATTTTACACACCTAGGCGAATTCAAATTTTTGCCACCCCTCATACACGTAAATACTATATCAAATTTTTTTTTTTTCACATAAACATTACTAAAATATAGTTAATTCTGAGTTCATCATATTTATTTGTATAAAGTAAATAATTTATTAGATTGATATTATATTCATAATCACTACTGATTTTATAAAAACAAACAATTCGAAAATAGTTGTATTACAATATAAAAGTTAATAAAAACATAATATTAATGTTAACATCGTACTAGAACTTGAATTTTCTGGCTTTTGCGTTAGCGAAATCAGATACGACGTATTATTGATGTAAGTAAGGAATCTTCAAAAAAAATTATCTAATTTACAAAAAAGTTAAACGCCGCCCCTGAAAAATGCCGCCCTAGGCGTGGGCTTATATCGCCTACCCCTTGAGCCGGGCCTGAGTACGGTACGCTTGCGTGTTCGGCTCGTGATAATCGTGCGACCGTCGTCGCGTCGTGCGCGTGCGGACACGAAAGAAAACGCGACGTTCGTACGGGAACACGGAGGGAACGCCGAGGGATCGGATCGGTTATCCCGCCGCGGCCTAAAACCCGTTTCGCCGGCGCGGCGAGTCGATCGCTGCACGAGTACTCGACAGCGAGTTTGTCCCGAACCCGATTCTTTTGCAGCTTCCGACTGTCGGTCTCGATAATAAAAAATATTACGTTATCAAGTACACAGACGACGTCGAGATCTCGGCGAGTGCGTCGTGACGTACACGCCGGTAAAACTTTCGTGGGTCGAGTTTGTGATCCAATCATATATATATTTTTTTTTAATTTTTTTTTGAAAATTCTTTTTGTATAAAATTTAATTCAAAATAAATTTAAACAATAAAAAAATCATATACCACCTTTAAGCACACGCTTGTGTTGGTGGTAGAGTGTTAATATGACATAATATTATGAACAAATTAATCAATAATAATAGTAGAAAGTTGATGAGAATACATTAAACAATACATACAATAATTATTAGAATACTATTATACTAATATGAATTCACAACAGTTAATACATCCTTTATTTATTTCAAGTATTGAAAACAACCAAAACTGAATTTTTTTTTTTCATACCTGTAGTTGAACGATTCCCTTGTGTATAGGATATTTCCCTTTTTATATTTATCGGCATTAAATTGTAATTTTTTTGGGCCTAGATAGTCTACGAATTTTCGAACAAACGTTTTTCTAGAATATTCTATATTAACGTCGAATGATCTGTTTTCCCTTTTGAATTTTATCCTTTTCATATTTATATGTATAACGTGTAATACGTACAATGCAGCGTTAGAAACATTTGAAATGTGGTGTTGGAGACATATGGAAAAAATAAACTGGACAGAAAGAGTAACAAATGAAGATGTGCTGACCCAAGTTGAAGAAACAAGATCGATAATTAAAGTCATAAAGCGACGACGATGGGACATGATGGGACACGTTTTACGTCATGGCGAAGAATTGCATCATACCATAATAGAAGGTGCAATTGAAGGACGGAAACCACCAGGAAGACCAAGAAACTCGTACATATCTCAAATTAAAAATGACGCAAGGATTGATACTTACGCCGGATTAAAAAGACTTGCCGGAGATCGTGATAAGTGGAGAGCGAAGTTAAAAATATTGTAAACCAACCCAATATAGGTTGAAAAAAAAAGCGTTCGTATTACATAATAGTATAACGTCAGTACGTACTGAATAAGAAATCAAGATATAAATTTGAGTCGAATAATACCGTACCCCGAAAAACGAAACTCAAAACAGACGATTTTATCGAGTATAAAATATATCGATCGAGTACACAATGATTAATGTTCGGTCAGTACGCGCTCGTCGTTGTGTAGTCGTGTTTTCTCAGTTCGAATATCACGCGGACCGCTAATGTTTAAAAAGGATACGAAATCAGACACAAATACCTCGCGGTATTAGCTTTAGAGTAAACAACAATCTCTTTTTATAATGCGTATATACAGTTGAAAACTTCACGAAACGTCCACAGTTTTAGTTTCAACGACAAATAATATTCAGTTATAATTTGTGTAAAGTATTTGATGCTCTTGTGTATTCTGCAGCACAATCGTACTGAACACTAATATTTATACAGTTTCGACGTAGTAATAAACGTAAATACGGGCGTGTAAGATGTCGTGTACTAACGATATTTCTTAAAAATCGAATACCGTTTTACTCCATAAAAATATCGACTTTTGTTGTATTTGATTGTGTTTGGTATTTTGAAATTTGAAAATTCGGTGAGATTTGGAACACGAGTCGAATAACTAAATATTCTCGCGTTTAAAAACTCGGTCGGTCGAGCACGACGGACCGTTTTACAACCGTAATTAATTATTGGCTAGATACGCGATTTTATCGACGTGATGTCCTAATGATTCCTACGTAGTGCGCCGCCGTTGCAACTTCAAAAAGTCAGTTTTTGATTGATCTGGAGCAGTGTTTCCCAACTTGTTTTGCTCGCGGAATCTTCGCGGAAGCTTGAAATTTTAGTAGAACCCCCATATTTTTCTATAATAGTGAACCTTACATATTATTATTTGTACACTTAAACGAGTGGTTAGTCGGATACTTCCGGCACAAGATTTTCACGGAACCCTCGGCGCCGGCTCGTGGAACCCTTGGGTTCCACGCAACACCAGTTGGGAAACACTGGTCTAGAGTTCCCAATGAAGAGTGTACATAAGTTTTCTTTGACTTGTGCGCACGATCGATTTACAGATAATACGTAATAATTCAAAGAAAAAATGAAATTAAAGAATTAAAAAAAATACAGAAAAACTTTCACGAGTTTTCAACGATTTCACGGGATTAAAGCCGATCGGCCTCGTTCCACCCCGACTCCGAGGCATCGAAAACCGTTGTTCTGTTGAATTAAAATGTCATTGTCAGTTCCGCGTCGTATCATCCGATCGACATTAATATATATAATATACTCTCGATATTGATATTAATGACGTACAAATGCAACGTTGTGTAACGTCTAGACGTAAGGTCGAAATACCGTCACGGCTCATCTTAAAACGATAAATCTCCTAAACCCGTTCACGGCGGAATTATTTTCTACGGATATTTTGCCCGCCGCCGCTCCTGAAAAATCCAACCCTCCACTCGGCGTCCGCGGTCTTGACGGATCGCGTTTACACGACCGACGCGACGTCGAAACTCGACCGTTTCAAATATAGACGAGTTCCAAACCACGCGGTCCTTCAACGCACAGTGATAATTAAAGAGTGGATTTTTAGGTTCTCAAAACCTTAAAATATGACGCTAATATGCTTCAAAAAAACCTTAAAATATTGTCTAAATATTCCTTAAATTTGTAAATACGCAAATGTGATTTTTTCCTAAAACAGTTCGATGAAAAAAATAAATAAACTGTTAAGTGCCATTCTCTTGGTAACAGGTAAATTATTGAATTACAAGAAAATGTTATTCAGATGATACATAGCTACATAAATGTGATAAAATATAATATATTTTTTAAAATATATATAATATAATATAATATAATATATATATAAATATTATTTGAAAATACATATTGTTTAATAAAAATAATAGATAAATTTGCACCGTTCCTTAGGAACACAACCAATTCGATTACAGACAAGTAGATAATCGAATGATTTTGAATTTTTATCACTCTTAAATCGAATTATTTTTTTTCCTAGAAAAAATCATTGATAGAAAAAAATCGCGTTTCGATAAATTAACGAAATGTACGAATTTTCATGAACAATAATAGAATATATTTTAAAACGTGAAAAATATTCTCTAATGTCCAAAATATGCTTTAATACCTGCGCAAAATTAATTTTTTTCTATGAATTCTGTGTTAGATGAATCATCCACGTTTTTCACCGTCGTAAAGTCGCGTAAAATCAATGAAAATAATATGTGAAAACCTCCGCTCCTTATAGTGATACAATTCGTATCGTTGTCGACGAAACGAAATTTCCGATCGCTTAATCAATAATATATATATACGGAAAAACAAACGAATAAACGAATAAATCAAAACTTTCTACTCCGCCGACGACGACCAACGGATTTTAAAGCGGTCGTTTCGGGCGCGATACGTCCTCCGCCGTAATACTATTGCACCCATTGCTCGGGGAACCGTTTGCGTTTAGATTCGCCGTCGAGATTATACGTATACATTTAAATTATCATAATATTATACAGTGCAACAGGTAATCCTTCAATCGTAGCGACGTAATGACGGCCTTACGATTTCAAACTTTCTACGGCAACGTTATTAAATCGTATGTGTATTTAACGTACGCACTGCGTTCGTCCCGTGTATAATACGATATTATATGGTTCAATCCGTCCATTATATATTTTCGATCGAAATTGAATTTCGTAATATTCGGACATGATTACGGAAAATAAGAAGCAACGTCCACGTGCACCTAATTTGATCGGTTTTAAAAGCCACCTGTATAGACGATAGAACGTTATATTTTACGACGCTTGTATATCATGATGATTATTATTATTATTATTATTATTATTATTAAAATTATTATAACTATACGGACGCCTGATCTGACCGGGACGGAAAATCGTATTCGGAATCGAATTTTAACGATTTTTCGACAGCGACCACTCGGCGAGCGCCGAATTTATTTATGTGTACGATATCCCGAAGAAAGCGCTCGTTTCACGATCAATAACTTTTTATTATACCGCTCCGGCGGTAGCGTAATGTGAAATAAGGTTAATTATCACACAACGCATATTAACGGTATCACGAACATAAAATATTAATAATAATAATAATAATAATAATGATAATGATAAAAGAACACACAAAGAATAATATTATAATCGTTCACGGTTAGTGCACGTATACAATACGGTGTACCCTCCCCCACCCCCCCACACCTCATCCACCAGCCGGCTAGCGACAAGTACGACGCACTGCAGCAGGCCGAACACCGGAGTGTATGATATTATTATATTATAATATTATATTAGGCGACGAACGCGCGCGCGCGCGTAGAAAATAATTAATTTTTGATAAATTTATTATATTTTTTCCCCCGTTTTTCACATACACGCCATTACTCCGACGCCGCCGCCGGACGGTTTTATATTTCACTTATTTTAAAAAAAGAAATAAATTCGTTTTTTTTTTTTTTTTGCTCGACGTGGGCACAATATCGAGTGAATGATTTCTAACGAAAAAAAAAAACCCGTAATCATTCAGTAGAAAAAAAATCGAAAAAAAACCGTGCTCATCTTACTGCGGTCAAAAGGTGTGAAAATTTCAGACTATATTACATAATATAATATATAATTACAACGTAACCGCGCGCGCACCGGGTGTTGAATTTCTGCGACGCTCGGCACACCACCGCCACCGACTTGAGCCGATTACGCGTGGCCGCGGGCTGACGAAAGACCACGGGTTCGAAAATATCATCCAGTTTTCCCGCGTTCCGCCGAAACACACGATCTACACACGCGATCTAATACACGTTCTGGCGACAACGGTTTAATTATTGGTCTCGAGACCGTGGAAATCCGACGGAAAACCCGTAGTAATAACGAATTCCGCGCGAGACGCGGCCGGAAAACTTTTAAGCTATTGCGTAGTGAGTGAAAAAAAATTTTTCGTAACGAAAAAGCGTGACCACTACCTGTGGAATCCCGTAATCCCCTTCTCTGTCTACCGCGCGACGAACCGTATTGTCATACCAACAAAACAAACTCATTTTATGAGAGAAAAAAAACGTATTTTTCATATTTTAACTATCCTAGGCCTATAGTATCTACGATACAAATTCCTGAATAACTAGAATAATAAAAAAATTTTAAATAATATCAACTTCTTATTTATTTAATATGCAATAGCTTTATCGCGGCAGTCCCCGAACGCCACTTGTCTTTTTTTTTTTTTCGTCAATAAATCAAATTCGGTCGTTTTTTAAAAACGTAATTTTTTCATTTTTTTGGTTTTTTAAATGTTTACGATTTTATGTCGTCTATTCGTAGGTTTATACAACGGATCGTTTGACCACACACGTACACACGGCTCTGACGTATACGAGTTGTCCGCACGCCGAATTCCTATTATACACGTGTTTTCCTCACTCGGCACAACGGTCGAATAACGAACCGAGAAAACAAACGTTAAACAATCATAAAACACGCACGCCCCTTTTGTATTTTTCACCGTGCGTCCTGTGGATTTATCGATCGTATTGAAACGCACGTCGAAATTATATTATTATGAAAAAATGCCTCACGTACCTATACACACACACACACACTCGCACACAATCTCTTTGATTAAAGAATCCGATAAATCGCGTTCGTATAACGTCTTGCAGTCACTGTCCGCCTCTTTAATTAACCGCCCTTTTAAATGTACGTAATATATTATTATTATTACTAGTAACATTTGCTGCAGGGATGTTCTTCTTACGGTACGAGGGTCTCGTAGCTGCTATATTATAGTAATAATAATAAAATATGAAACAGAATTTAATGATATTGCGTAATTGCATCTAAAAGTCGGTATTTCTATATATATAGTTATTTATTTAACGAATTATAGTTACACACACACACACACACACACATACACACAAACATATGATGTGTATTCGTTGCGCCCAATAAATACGATTATAAAGCTTAAAACAAACGTATACGTCGTCTCGAAACCGATTTATTATAATAGGACTTTGTATGATAGTAAGTCGCACAGCACGCGTGACGGTGCGTCGCTGGTATGTGCAGAGCTCGTATCAATTTAATTATTAAAAAAAACATTTCGACGGTTGCGGAATGCATCCACGGAACGTAATATAATATTAATGGTCTCCGGGAACTTGCGAGTTTCCGTCGATGTCGATTTCGAACACACAAACGCGCGTTCACGATACTATATAAGATGTGTACGCGTGCGTAAATACTGTAATACGTAATACAACTATGTATGCGCTCTGTGTAATCAGCTTTCAAGACGTTTAATTCGTTTAAGACTCGAGTCGGAATTCTATTAAATAATATATATGTGTGTGTGTGCGTGTATCGTATACGTTACGGTAGTTAGACGCGAGGTTTTATTGGAAAACCCACCACGAGTGCGGCCGGGTCTTTAAATACTGATGTCATCCCCTGATCACGACGGATATGGGCCGCGATTTTGAACCACTCGTGGTGACACTCGGCGGTCACATCGATCAAGGCCGAGTGTCGACCAGTGTTTATCTCAGATCTCTTATCCCGGGGGCGGGGCGGGTATCGTAAATATTTAAGGGGGCATGCTATATATGTATGCATTTAGAATTAAATAATTAAGGGAAGTTAAAAATGTTTACTGAAAATATCATTTTAAGCTCAAATTACCCATCTCCGGTTCGGGGCATACGCAACTTCCTTCTCATTCCTTTAAACAGTCACTGAACGATTCCTCTCTCTCTCTGCACACTACACAATAACCCAATGGTCTGCGATATCAACCATCTACTCTTCGTCTGTCCCAGATTATCTACACATCGTGACCACCTATTATCTATTTTGAATACCCTCCAAGTTCCAACATCCCTTTAGATTCTATAGTATACTTTGAAACCAACAAAAAAACATCATAATAAATATTATTATCTTTCTTTGACCATTCAGCCTTTTTAATCTAATTTTATATTGTATACTGTTTCTATTGTATCTGTAATTGTATTTGTATTTTGTAATTCATAATTATAATTGTTGAAACTTATTGTATACACAAAGTTTAAATAAAAAAAAAACAAAAAAAAAGCTCAAATTATCGGTATAGAATAGATAGATAACTTTGGTTAATTAACAAATATATGAAAAAATAAAAAATAAAACAGATATTTACTACACATACATTACTATATTATTATTAAAATACTCAATTATGAGTTTAAGTCCTATATATTTATTATGTTTTTTTTTTTTTTTTTAATTATTATTACTGTTTATTAAATAAATTAAATCAAACTGATCCGGTACTGTTTTTGACGAGCGTACAAATCAGATCGTATTGCATCAGAATAATACGCGTTGTTTACATAACCATGTCGTGCATTTTTTCGGGGGGAGGGGGGGATCTGGTTTGTCAGAGAGAGGAACGTTTAACCAAAACGTTTGCCATTTTTCCATTATTTTGTGGTAAATTGTGTTGAAAGTTTCGGGTGAATCTCGAATATTGTACAGACGACAAACAAAATATTATAATTATTATAATAACAACGTGTTTCAAGGCGAGACAAAAGCCACACGACGTGTATTACGAAATTCGGTTCGAATATTATAAACTCGTGTTGTTATGAGTATTTTTAGTCACTGTATAATGTGTTTCTTATTTCGTTCTGTGTTTCGCATCGCACTTTTCTTCAGTTTTCGAGTTTTGTGGAAATCTTACGATTTACGAAAATTGTATAAAACGAATAAGCTTTGTTTTGAGACGTAAAAACGGGTGCGGTTCGTCGGGCTAAATCATATTTCGGCAGCAGATGTACGTAACGCACGACAGTGACCGACTTTTCACACACGAAAACGCATTTCGCTCCGAGTAGCGGTGGTTTCTCTATTATACCGTCTTTAATATTGTTCTAGATTCCAGTCAACATTTTGTACGGTGGTCAAGTCGAAGAATATTCACCGTCGTCTGGCCGAGAAACCGAGGAAATTTTGATTTCCGAATAATCGTTTTTAGTTCTCGTCGGTCGGCTCGAGCAATCGCGTATTACGATAATAATATTATATTCTTGTGATTCACGCGCTGTGCCCGGAGAAGAGCCACACACGAGTCGTACGGAACCATTTACGTTCTTGACGGCCAAGCCCGGCTCAAGGGGTAGGTGATATAGGCCCACGCCTAGGGCGGCAATTTTCAGGGGTGGCATTTAACATTTTTGTACATTAGGTAATTTTTTTAAAGATTCCTTATATCAAATCGTGTGCAGTGAAAAATAAAAGTCAATATAAAAATATAAAATTTGGTCAATATGATCGGGCAAGTGACAAGATTGTTTAGTGGGCTTTGCAATGATTTCAATTGAAAAAGAATGAGCCTATAATATGGACATGGAAGAAGTTGTATTTGATTTCGCTAACGCAAAAGCGAGAAAAGTCAAGTTCTAATACAATGTTAACATTTATATTTTGTTTTTATTAACTTTTAAATTATAACACAACTATTTTTAAATTGTTTTTTTTTTAATACAATTAGTAGAGATTTACTTGTCTATAAATATATCAATCTAATCAATTATTCACTTTATACAAATAAATATAATGAACTCAGAATTAACTATATTTTAGTAATGTTTACGTGAAAAACTATTTGATATAGTATTTATATGTTTAAGGGGCGGCAAAACTTAAGTTTGTCTAGGTGTGTAAAATTGCTTGAGCTAGGCCTGTTGACGGCTATTGTCCGGTGCGTAAGTATCGGCGGCTCGTCTTGGTTTTTGAATTTCTCATGTGTGTATGTGTGTGTGTATGTGTGTTTAACCATCGAGTTTCGAATTTCGAAAGCAACAGTCTTCGTTATTTTGATCGAAGTGACGGGAAATTTCGTTTTTTTGAAAAATAATATTTTTTCATATTGTTTCGAGAATCTTTCACCTAAACAGATTCTCAATTGTTTTTAAAAAAATCTAAAAATGTAATATTATCTTACACAGGCCCGTCACTAGGGTACAAGCGAGCCACGCGTTGCTTTGAGGCGGCAAAATGAAATTATTATTTTGAACCTTCGAAAAACACGGCAATGAAATTATACTGTTTCGCCCCTTCAATGTTATATCGTAGGTACACATACGTATACACCATACCGATCGACTGCAAACGATAGTTTTGATCAAGGCTCGTGAGTTCATGCATTTGCATATCAATGTATCTAAGTCGTATTTAATGCTATGTGACATAGAAATCCATTTCAAGGTAGGTATTGTGGTTAAGTATGTGAAATTTGATGTTGCATATTTTTGCATATTTGGAGGTTTTTTTTAACTATTTGGCATATTTATGCGTTTTTCCATTTTACTGTGCATATTTTTACCGAAAATTGATCAAAATGCAATAATTTATATTTTTGCACAGTGTATGAGAGTTTTCGCAACATTAAATTATTAAAAATAAAACGTATAGAGCAGATAAATTGAGTACAAACGTACGTATACGAACGTATAATAGGACATAGATACGTAGCCCATTAAGCAATTAGTGGAAAACATGTTATATGAAAATATATTCTTTACTCTTATCTGACCTATCTTCTTGATACTTTTACTGTGGTTTATTCTAGATTATATTTCAGTCTTTATTTTTTAGAGCATGAACTCACGAGCCCTGGTTATGATCATACCAATGTACGCACGTCAAACACAATAACGAGTTCAGTGTATTACCTGTAATAATAAAATTATATTAGGTGTACAGTAGAACTCCGACTATCCGGACTAATTAATGTCAAGGGTGGTCCGGATAAACAAATATCCGGACGATTGACGTACGATATATCGAAAATTATAAAAATGTATGAACATTTTATTGCAGTTTGATGTATGTATATTTATTATTAATAAATAATATGTAATATAAAATAAAATCCGTAACCATAAACAAATACAATAGAAGCCGCTTATTAGAAACACGGATAATTGATACAATCGCGTTATTTTAAAAAAAAGTCCGAGGACGGGACTGGCAGTACATTAGAACATTGAAAATAAATCGGATTATTGAAACATCACATCGGTTATTTGAAACAAATTTAGGCACATTTTAGAAGCTTTTAGGTTTTTGTAGAAGCTCTAAATGTCCACAGAAGTGTCGTTCACCATATTATGAATGAAATAGGTTTTGAACAGCATTACTCGTATAGTCGTATGAAAATATGGTCATGGAGTTACTCGACGCAAAAAAACAAAGATAGATAAAAATTTTAAATGTAATAAAATATATATTCATTTGAACATACTTTTTTAAATTATACAATACCATATACATACGTAGATAAATATACATAAATACATATATTTTTCGCATATTTTTCATTTTTTTTTTTTCGTAGTAAAAATAATCAAACCAATCGCTTATTAGAAACAATCGGTTAATTGACACATTTTACCTTGGTCCCAAAGTGTTTCTAATAAGCGGCTTCTACTGTAATTGTATTATATATTTAACTGAAACAAAATAAGCCTTAATTATAATAATGTGTGCAGACATATTTTAAAACCAAAAAAAAAGCTGACTTGGCACATTGTTTATTTTATTTCGAAAAAATATGATATTTTAGTTTGCTTCGTGTGTGTGTATTACACATTTTGTCGATTTCAATGTCGTTAATTTGATTTAGCGTTACACAGAGCGGCATCGCAACGTTCGCTTTAGGGCTGAAAATATCTCACGACTGACCGGCGTCGAGAAGCTAGGGTTGAAGACGAATTCGGCGTGTGCGGTACCGCGGCCGTCGATTTACTAGCAGCACACACACACACACACACACACCGACGTCGTCGACGTACGCTTATATTATTATTACATCGTGTGTTCTTCTCATTCCACTCGCGTAATATTCACTTGGACCGAATTGCCGACCGGTTTGCCGAGGCCCCGCAGACGCCCGCATCGCGGCGACACGCCCACCGCAATCATAAACGGGTCGTTTACTATACACACACACATGATATATACATATACCATATATATATATATATATATATATATATATATATATATATATACACGCCGAGTGTATGAACAGCGCATGTGTGTGTGTGTGTGTGTGTGTGTGTAAAACGAGGAATTTTAAAAGATTTATTTGTTTTTTTATATTATTATATATTACGTACACACGACTACGTAGGTACGTACTACGGCGGTCGACGTGTATATAATTTTCTTGTCATAATCCCATTAAGAACGGAAATTAATAGACCGCAATACACACACACACACGTACGCACGCACACACATGCGTTTATACGCACACGTGTAGACAAGTAATTCGCTGTTTAGGTACGCGACTTTTTTCCATTGAACGGTTCACCGAGGCTCGCCCGCGTCATACCATAGAACCGACATATTTTTGCAAATTATTTCTCCTGAACTCTCGAGTACGATGTTTTGGCGACCATTGAATTGGCTCCCGATATCGGGTTAGGTACCTGATCAAGAACTGAATTATTGGCTCCCAAGACGGGCAATATCGAATTCGCTCCCAACACAATATTCGACCAGTGGTTCTCAAAATATAAGAGTTGAAAAAGTACACGACTTCAATAATTAAAATAAATTAAAACACAAATATGCCATCGAAGTTGTTTTTAACGCACGCGTAAAAAAATGTTCACTGACCTGCACTGTTTTTAATATTATTTAGTAGGCTTGAATCTGTGTGCAAGAATTTTCATATATTGTCATATATTTTATGAATTCGACCGTCTATAAATTGTATTTTTTCTTGTATACATATTTTTTGTTTTTCCGTGGTCTTTCTACATTGGAGCTTCTTTTAATGATTTCAGTATCTGCTTGAACACCGTACAATACATCCGTGAAATTGAAAAAATTTGGGTGCGTAGGTATAATGGAATTGGGAATTAAATTTCGAACGAAAAGATTCACATAAATAATTAGTGGTACGACTAATATTTTTCAACTTTTAATTTTTAACGAATAGTCGAATTAATTTTCGAACAATTTTGATAAGCGATGGATTTATAAAAAATAAAAATATGTGCACGGAACAAACCCAATGCATAAATCTCGGGAGCAAATTAAATACGTAAAAATGACGATTACCCGAGTTAGGAAGCCAATTCAATAGGTCCGGATGTTTTAAACGAGTGAGTTGATGACCTGTCTACTATACGATCAAACGACGATTCGACAAGTCCGGCGGGTCAACTCCGTGAGCCGCGGCCTACCCGGGGGTCACGGCGGCAAATTCGAAATTTTCCCCGTCGTTCGTTTTCCGAGTTTCCCTTCCTTTTTTCTCTGGAACGCGTGGGAACGGGGGGGAACCCGTTTCGTAATCGATCGATGACGTGTGTGTGTGTGTGTGTGTGCCGGATTTGTGCCACAAATCCCCGATTTCGATAAATCCGCACCAAGTAACAGAAGACCCCGTCGGGCGAAACGACGGTGGAATAACCGACAGACGCCGGTCGTCCGACCATGTTCCACGCGCGTACCACGACCACACCGTCCTTCCACGTCACGTGGAAAAGTCGATAAGACGGTGTGAAAATTTTCCTCGCGATTCGCGTTTTCTATAGCTACTGTCGCCGGAAACAAAAACCGACAAATCTTCCAAAAGAACGTCTGGCTTAAAATTCGAACGCTTTTTCCAAAAAAAAAAAAATAATAAATAAAATAATAAAAAAAATAATAAATAAATAAATAAATAAGCAAACAAACTTTCCAAAAGAAAAAAACACCGCGGTCTCGTATCCCTTCCCCCTCTGCAGTCCCGGAAAACGTGTTCGTTCGCGTAAAACGCGTTCGCGTGGCGTGTCGTCGTCGTGCTCGTTCTTCCGCGTAAAATATTCCCCAATAACACGACAACAATGCGTATTATTGTTATTATTAGTATTATACACGCCGGACGCATTCACGTTCGAACGAGCCGCGCGATGCGCTTATCGGCGCACGTATATTTATCGTATCGTACGGATTCACGGTAACTCGGGCGCGGTGTGTTACGCGTCTCGCGGCCCAAGTCTACAACCGGTGATGTACTAATGGGGGGGGGGGGGCTCGAGATAAATCCTCCTCCCCAGGGACCAAAATAAAAAATCCAATTTTGAAGTGGTTAGAATGAAAAATACACAAAAAATGTCTTGAAAATGTGTACAAAAAATTTTTGAAAAAAGGATTTTTTATGTTATAATAAAATCACAAAAATATTAATTTTTCGTCCGAGGAGGTAGAGATACAAATGAACGTTTATTATTCACATAAAAACTGATTTGTATAGATATTTAATATTGTGTATCATTATTAGTAAATTGTTTCTGTGTGTGTGTGTGTGTGTGTGTGTGTGTGTGTGTGTGTGTGTGTGTGTGTGTGTGTGTGTGTGTGTGTGTGTGTATTTTTGTAATGACATACCGGCATGGCGCATACGGCCTCATCGAAATATTATTTTAGTTTAAAAACTTAATCCCTTATCTCTTGTTTATTAATATATTAAATTATGTTAATTTATATAAAATATTTATGTTAATTAATTATTATAGTAATATACATGAATGTCCAAATGTCCGATGTTTAGTTATGCTATCCATAAACCGTCATTAGCAAATAATCGCAGACGAAGTTCTTATTGAATTATCAAACTTAAGAAACGTCGTTTGGAATTTTTGTTGTAGTATAATATTCAATTAATATGATGTCTATTTTTTAAGTTGTTTTGATTTTTTTAATTAAAGTATTATTACGAAAATTAGTGTCAACTCTTTTGACAACTATGGTCTTTCGTCTTTGATAAAACATATTGCATTGGGTGCAGACGCACTCTGATAAACACATATAAATAATATTATTTAATTCTCCCCCCCCTTCATAAGACAATTGAATCTACGATACTGTCTACAACTATTGTCGATAAACGGGACGCTTAACGTGTTCGTCGTACGAGAGAGGGGGACATTTTGATGAAAAAAAGAACAAGAAAAACCGAGCCTTTTCAATAAGAACTAATAAAAATAACGAAATCAGAAAAACTCGAGTCGTATATTCCTATTATTATTATTATTATATCACGCATAATACGAGTGTCGCGGAAGAACTGAAAAATCATATTTACACGTTTATTTTATTACATACACACACACACACACACACATGTTGGTGCCTTTATTTATCAGCAAACGAGCGTTTATACGGTCAGTGGAGTCAGAGCTACCTCATTGAAACTCGAAATCATAAATACGATTTATCGGTTTGTTTTGGCAGTAGTTTTCTTCTTCGTTTTCGTTTTCGTTTTTTTTTTTTTTTTTACCGTACTCTTCACACGAAATATCATATTTATAACACGTATCGATATATTATAATATTACATAAGACAATTTACATTTCGAAAACGTGTGAATCCGAATCGAATGATTTACGTGTTTTCTCGTGGAAATTAAAAAAAGGTCTTTTTTTTCATATTATATACATTATACATATATACGAGTATACATGTTCCACGACAGAGCGTGTGGCAGGTTTTGGGTGTTGTTTTGTTATTCTTTGTATTTCCAATCGATCACCTCTGTCACTTGGAATAAACCCTTTTCATTGTCAGTCCGAAATAAGACGGACCCGAATTTTTTCTAAAAACCCGAATGTCCGGTTTCATCTCCGACGGGTTATGAATACCGACGGAATAAAAAAAAATTATAATAATAATAATACAACGTATAAATCTACAAAAGACTCCCGCGCGCTGCTGCTAACTTCTCGAGTAGTCGAAAACAATAAAAACCCGTGACGTAGCTCCACGTCCTAAGGGCTTGGATTATAATTTTTTCGTTTTTCGTTTTTTTTTCGAAGTCCGTTTCGAACTGATTTTTAATTTTACGCGATTATTCGTGCCGCCGTCTCGTGGCGTCGTCTCACCACGGGGCGACTTACCGCGTCCGGTCTTGACGCTCGTTTCGCGGTGTTTCGAACGAGTCGTCACGACGCGCGCGACGCGTTAGCGCGCATTAACGCGCCCGGCAGACGGACAAGAGACGTACACGGAATCATTCGATCGGATTACACGCGTTTGCCGGCGCAAGATGTCGGTGTGCGACATCGTATTATTATTATCGATGATAATAATCGTGAAAACGGACGACGTGCGACGTGTCGCGCGTTTCGACGTGTCGTCTGCTGCGAAACAGCTGGCGAACGAACGTACTGGAGACGTACAGAAGTGTTTTTTTTTTTTTTTTTTTAAGCTATTGCATAGCTTTTATCGCAAGTCTGGTATAGTGACTGAAAAAAAATTTTTCGTAACGAAAAACCGTGACCACTACCTGTGGAATCCCGTAATCCCCCTCTCTGTCTACCGCGCGGCGAACCGTATTGTCATACCAACAAAACAAACTCATTTTATGAGAGAAAAAAAACTCGTGTTTCATATTTTAGTTATCACAGGCCTATAGTTTCTATGATACAAATTCCTGAATAACTAGAATAATAAAAAAATTTAAAATTATATCAACTTCTTATTTATTTTTTAATATGCAATAGCTTTATCGCGGCAGTCCCCGAATGCCACTTGTCTTTTTTGTTACGTATAATTAATATACTGTTTGTATAATACGTATTACGTTGAACATATCGTGACGTATATGTATAATATGTTGTTTTGAGCGGACCTTTGCAATAACGAAATATATTTTCCACTAAAATATGAGTGACGGTGATAGTGCGAGTGACAGTGGAAATATAACGAAAATATCGGAACGAGACACGAGTGCCGTCGCCGCCGCCCGAGAAAAGAATTAAATTTCAAAATAACCAAAATGCTGGTCGGAGTGAAATGTCAAATCCGTCATGTGCTTTTGATGTATGCCAAAGGTTAGTTGTTTATTGATGTGAAACCAGAGGCGGCTCGTCATAAGATTACCAGGAGCCGTTGCTCCTCATCCAAAAAGGGGTGGGTGTGTATCTAATACAAGTATAGTTAATCAATGTTTGTGCTTTGTACCTATTACAATAAATGAATCTACAGCAGGTTAGGTACCTACTCATGTTATATTTATAGAAAGGAAGGTAGGTACCTACAATCTTATTCTAATTACCAAACAAATAACGAAGTAAGTAATACGAATAACGTATAATAGGTAATAAAAAAGCAATTTATTCGTTTTTTTAAAAAAATATGCGTACCAACTTATTTATGTTTTGTACTTGTGACGAACCTACAAAAATAATATCCAAAAGCTCTATAAATTTGCTAGGTGGGTGGATGGTTTCATGAAGCTTGCTCCTTGGGTTTCAGAAACTCAAGCCGCCACTGTGTGAAACATCTAAAGTGGCGGGTTAGACCGACTGTCAGCGTGGCGACGCGTTGCCAGTTGCCACGCACTCGACTGTCGACACGGGTATCCCCCTCTCCCTCACCGAAAGTTTGATTATTATTGACATAGAGGCTGGCCATAAACAAATGGATCTATGTATTAATACATAGATATTACACGAATATAGATGTAATATACTGCGGGAGTAACTATGGCAAATCGTTATTATATCGTTATCATCGGAGTGTCAGTATTCCACGGCCAAACGAATGAATATTACTATTGTATACATTCCGACTGCAAATCAACAACGATCCAAAAGAATATACCACCAGAAACGGAACAACGATAGATGCAGTATTTATATGATACCTTAATAATGTCATGTCCAACATTCTCGTAACATCATTCAGTTATCATCAATAAATTCGCACAATAATACCGTCAGGGCAACTTTGAATATGTCTGTTGCAGAAGTATACGATTGAGCGATTTCGATTTGTCGGAAATTATATTAATTTTTATGTTCAATTAACATTTATTTTGTAAATAAAAAATAATTTTCTAAAAAAAATGTTAGTATTTTGTTTTTATTCACGCCATATTTTTTAATTTTATCATATTTATTTCCTTTAATAAATCATTCTTTCGTGCATATTTTCTACACGAAAGATTTTTGGTGTTTCACATTTGCCAGGCGTCCCATCAACGGCTCGGTTTTTTTTTTTTTTTTTTTACCAATTTTCTTCCAGGTAAGTGATTTTTTAAGTTTTTAGAGTTTTTTTTCGTAGTTACGTCGTCATCATAGCGTACGTGACGAGATCCGCGGCAGAGGCCACTGTAAAAACGGTCTGTTGTCTAAACTCGAAACGTCTGTATCGGTTACAATATTATCATTCGAATTATACCGGTTCGGTTAGTAACGGATTTAATTACGATAAATTCTCGTGGGAGAAAAAAAATGTTTATAAAAGTTTTTACGCGAACGAAAACGTATGCAATACACGGGTTTAAGAGCGTAGAGAGCGTCGCTTACAAAATATTCGTTATGAAATACACTTTGTAACACTGTTCGAATCGTTTAACACACGATGACCGTCGAATCGACTCGCACGGTAATTACCGTTATTATGATTATTATTATGACGATTACGATTATTAAATCATATCGAGACCGTGCGGCGGCGGTGGCGGCGTGGTACTCGTCGTCAACACTGTTCGCGCATTAATTAATGCTCTCGAAATGATTGTTATTTTTCAATACCAGCGTACTCTCGACCGATCCGTTTAAAACGTTCGACACAATGTCGGCTCGTTTACTTTTCGCTCCTGTTTTATAATAATTACGTCTAAGGCCGCGCGCACATTGGATACGAATTTAATTCGTACGAAAACGTACGAACAAGGCCGTATCCAGAAATTTTTTTTTATTTTTTTTTTGGGGGGGGGGATCCAAATTATGTTTGTTGTAATTTTACTGACTTTAGGTTTTAAAATTCGGTTAAAATGATGTTATGATTCAAATTAGTCAGCAGTTAATTTAATTGGAGTCTAAGCCATTTATATAACTGAAAATATTTATGTTGGTATTAAAAACAAATAGTTATTTCAAACATTTGTAAAACACTGAAGAATTTCGGGGGAGGGGGTCCGGACCCCTTGGACCCCCCACAGATACGTACGCCTTGCGTACGAATACTTGGTCATACGAATCGAGTGCGCACACTGCGAATACGTTTTTGTACGTAAAATAGTCCGTGTTTCCGCTGATATCGCACTCGTGACGTCCTTTCAGAACGCAATTGATAATCTGTATCTTCGAGATAATTCTTTTCCGGTCCGAAGACGGCTGCGTCGTCGTCGTCAGTATCGTAGAACCGAATGGGTGCGGGAAAAAGCTTATTATGCGATGCACAATTAACTTATAAGGTAGAAGTGACGTTTTAAATTAAATTAAATCGATATAAATACATAAATTAAATATAACATAAACATTTTTTTTTTTTTTTTTTGGAAAATGTATGTGAACTTTTTTTTTTATTAAGAGTTCTGTAAAACTAATTTTTCAAAATATTTTGTATCAGAGCAAAGAGGGAGACCGGTCTTGACGTTTCCGAAAAAATTCGACTCACAATAATTCTTGGTGTTGAGTGTGTACTCAACGAGTGTTTCCGAGAAGTTCCGCAAACGACGATGAACGAACAACAAGGTGATGAAGCTTTAAAAATTGATCTTCCGGAAGCTATTGATCTACTTGCAGATATAAAATCTCGTAGATATCCATTAAAAGCATAAGCCCATATTTAGTTTTGCCGTTATATTTAATTATTTAAATTTCAATTACATCATAATATTATTATGAACTATTATACTATTATGATTAGCTATATTATTTTTCTTCTAAAAAACGCTTGCTTAATAGATAGGTGTACAGCATTTGATTTAAACAATATTTGTTTCGTTATTCTTTTTTCGAGCTTTATAATACACATATTATTTCGACTAAATTAATAAGGGGGCCGATAAAAATGTTGCCCTACCCTGAGAAATACTGAAATAACGCCCCTGGACGTCTTGTCACCCTAACGTAGTAGAACTGTTGTTTTTGTGCTAAAAGTTTGAGAGTGAACGCCGTGTACGTGTAGTATACCCTATGGGAACACTATTTTTTTTTTTTTATTGTGACAAATGCCTCGGCTACTATGGGCCATTGGCTACAAAAAATACATAGTATTTACATTAATAATAGATAGGTTACATTAAATAAGGTAGTTACATTATACTTATAAAATATGTATATTAAATTAAATTTCTTTATGAAGTTATGTGTCCCTTAGGAATTTGAGAACGTCGGTTGTATCGATGTTGAGGTTTTCAGCGAGATGGTGAGTTGATGGGCGCCGACTATTGGGGTGCTGCGGTGCTCAAGCACCCCATGAATCATTCTATGGGGTGCTCTGCACCCCGTGAAATAAAAAGATAGAGCAATACGTGATTTAATACGTTAATAATTTTTTCGTTGTATAATATTTATGACAACAATATATTTTGGATGTTTTGATAACTCGTTCCTAACATACGTATATGAAATGAAAATAATTGTATGTATAATAATTAATATGCATTTAAAAGTTTTAATATATGAAAAAAGGTCGTATTAAATAAGGTAACAATTTATGTTGAAAAAAAATTATTATTTATTTAAATTGACATTTATTAATATCTAAGGATTTTAGGCACCCCGTGAAATTTGGGAAACCCGGCGCCCATGGGTGAGTTAGATGGCATTTTTTCCGTTGTAATTCGTATTTTGGAACATTATTATGTAATATATTATTTTATGTTTGACGTGTATTTTCATGATCTATGGATCTGATCGTGAGAACACCGGCTACCGGACGCCGCCGTCGCTGCCGCGCCGTTCAAGGCTGAGCGCGATGACTACTGCGCGTGCCGTCGCCGCCGCGAGAACATAAAGTATAATAATATAACGTCATCGTGTATGCGCACACGTCGCGACGTCGAAACGAAAACGAATCCGATCTGTTTTCATCTCGGACCGACCACGGCCGACGGCACCGCGTGGATATAGAGAGAATATGTATCGAAACGCGACGTAACGGATACTATTCACGAGCGGTTAGGCGGCGGTCTCTTTGAGAGGCTGTGCAGCGCTATTTTTCATTTTCATTTTTCATTTTTTTTTTTTTTTTCATTCGCCCTTCTACCTAAACCAGCGTTTCCCGATCCTGGGGGGCGTGTAAACATTTCTGGGGAGGCGTAAGCAGTCATTAGAAAATACAGTTTTTATTTATTAAATTATTTTTATTTTAAAATGTAGGGAAAATATGAAAAATTAATAACGATCGGTTTTTTGAGTATTGATAAAGATTACAATTATTTCAGATCACGAATTAATCGTTTTATGTCGCCACATGATTATTATCATCAATATAATTGAATTAATCTCGGATATTTTATAATTTCTTTGTAAAGTAGGTACACAAAAGAGTGATATATTTTTCATGTTATAAAAGGGGGGGGCGAGAGTTTCAAATATCTACAAAAGGGGGGCGTATAGTAAAAAAAGGTTGGGAACCACTGACCTAAACTCGCCGACTTAACGTGTGTCATCAATCCCTAACCTAACCTAATTATGTCATCAATCATTGAAATTTACTCAAATCTCACCTTGCTCGAGTTACACTCAAACGCGATTCTTCCCTGTACATTTCTTATATGAGACACATTCACTCAAGCAATTCGAATCCTCATAGCTCCTCTTCTAATGAATGGATCTTGATCGTTCCACCTTTAGAACACTTAGTGGATCATTTTTTTTTCTTTGAGCTTTAAACTGCTTAAATTCGTTGAGTTTGAGGAAAGTTATGCGTGTACAATCAACTTTAAATTCAATTTTATCAAGATTTTCCTTCACTCAAACCTCTATAACTAGAGTTCTAACGTAGGCTGTTGGCTTAAGTCTAAGAACACTCAGTGTATCAAGTTCTTTTTTTTTATCTATTAACTGCTCGAATTCGTTGAGTTTGAAGAAAGTTATGTGTGCACAATCAACTTTACTTCCAATTTTTTTCAAATACATATATAATGTAATACATTATTTTTTTTTTATTATATGAATAAATTATATATTGCGAATTTTCGAACCGGGTATACTTGTTATAGTAATAATAATTATTATTATTATTATTTTTACTATGTTTATACGAACGACCCGAAGACGGCGTGTGGATTTAACGCGTTGTTTCTTCGAGGCTTGGAAGTGATAAAATGTATTAAAAAAAAAAAAAAAAAAACGTATAAAATCATATTTAATATTCGTCATTGACGCGGTGACGGCAGTGAATAAAACATACGCCGTCGTATCGTCGTTGCCACCGTGTGTATTTACTACGTGTAGGTGTGTGTGTGTGTGTGTGTGTGTCAAACGTACCCGTCGTTATAGTAAACTCACATACCCGCGCGCACGAGCTGGAAGGTAAGCACACGGAACACACGATTTTATGGAGGTACGTGTGCGTACAGGAAAACCACACGACAACGTGCATTATAATAATACGTAATAATATAATAACGTCGGTATGTGTTATTACCGATATATTATGATATGCACATTGTAAACGACCGATTTTATGGCGTTTTCGTGTCTTTCGCGTGTACACTAATGCCATATGCGCGCAGTACGCGTACGACGTACAATATACACGTATTATACAGATGTGTGTGTGTGTGTGTGTGTGTGTGTGTGTGTGTGTGTGTGTGTGTGTGTGTGTGTGTGTGTGTGTGTGTGAGTGTGTGTGTGTAAAATACACAGTCCAACTCGGCGACGGACTTCCGGCGTGATATTGTTTCTCATATTTTATTGATGGCGTTCGGCGACGACGTTATGCGTAAGGCGTAACGTCGTTGAAATTACGTTTTATCGCAGTCATCCCACGCAAACACATCGGTTGTCGAATAATACGATGCGCACGGCAGTAGTTCGGAGAGGAAGGACGATCGCGATGGTCCCACGTGACGCGGAGATGTTTTAGACGTCGATAAAACAGTATCTACTCGTGTCGTACCCGTCTTGTAAAATCCAATTGGATGAAAACCGAATGACGGTTTACGGCAGGGGTCGGCAACACGCGGCCCGCGTAGCGATTTTATGCGGCCCGTGACAATAATTTATAATTAGTTTTAAGATATTATACAACACGTCATCTTTACTGATACAAATTGGGAAATAAAATATTTTGCTAAAAAAAAATGTTGACCATATTCGGAAGCACTTATATTTGTGAACAAACTTTTTCACTAAAGAAGTATCGGAAAAGCAAATATGCTTCACTTAAACGCTGTATTGAGAATTTCCACATCGAAAATAAAACCTGCTATAAATAAACTTGTTGATGCTATTCAAACTCAAAAATCACATTAATTTGTATATATTTATTTCATTTATTTTTTTTTCCAATATTATACTACATTTTACTATGCATTTTTTTTATTATTATTATGAAGTGTAATTATTATTACGACTTTGTTTGTATCTACCTTGATAGCCCATGTACCAAACAGTGATGTACTTAAATAAATTCAATTTTAAATTATTATAATATTTTGTTTAAATAAAAAACGTGTATTTCAAATTATGGCCCGTGAAAAAAATTATTTTTATTTTTCGGCCCTTGACACCAAAAAGGTTGCCGACCCCTGGTTTACGGTATACGTGTTAAAACCGCCGACGAGCTATTACGCGGACCGCAAAAGTACGGAAAAAGAATTTTCCACACTCACGAGAAAAACTCGATTTAAAGACGTGTGGAACGAGAGCGTATTGGGGGCGCCGAAAGTCGGTTTTTAGAGGTTTCGCAAAGCGTTATTACCTTCGAAGCAAGTACCCGTCCCCCTAACCACAATATATCTGGATCAGCAACTGCCCGTCGATTTTTTTTCTTGCCATCGACTGGATCTAACCTAGTGTGTTTCACAGCCTTACCAGTTACCACACTCACCATCCACCCTTGACGGGTATTACAACTGCCATACCAAGATATAGGGATCGTATATAGCAGCGGTTCTCAACCCATTTGAGTTCGCGACCCCCTACAATGTCACCGAGACGTCTAACGTCTTTTGTTGGTGGTGCAATATTTATTCCACCGTGCCGAATGAGCAATTTTTTTCTTGGTCGGATTTCGTATATCCCACCGTGCCACCAAGAGTTTGACACAAAATAAACCGATTTTACTGCACGGCGGTGGACCGCATGCGCGGTAAGCGGTAACCTTCGGTATTTTAAGTGCGGCGTGGCCCGCTATACGATTTACTACAACTCGGGCACTACTGGTCTTCGAGTCTGGTTACCGCGTATAACACGCACACACACACACAAACACACACACACACACACACACACACACACACACACACACACACACACACACACACACACACATACTGTACGAAATAACCAATAGTTTAAAATCGTCGTTTTAAAAGTGAAATTCAGGTCTGACATACTATAATATTGTTTTATTATTTTTTATTATTAATTGTCGTATACGTCACGACCTTAAGTTCCGCGTGACAACAGGAATTATATTTATTAAAGACGATCTAGTGAACACCAGTGATGGATCTGAAGCTTGCTTAAGGGAGCGGGGGGGCAAATCGGTATCATGGATTCTTAATTAACAAGGACGTAACCGAAAACTTAAAGAAATGTACAAATGTATTACAAAAAAATCCCTGGGAGGGCGATCACCACGTCGCCCTCCCTCAAATCCGCCACTGGTGAACACTACGGTTGTTAAAAAGGCTATTTTTTATACGCTTTTGAGCCTTTTACATAGTGTCAAAAGCTATGGGTGTTATTATGTGGACAGAAAACGTTTCCTTTTTTAATTTGGAAAACGATTGTTAAAAAAAACTACGCCTCCCCCCTGTGCACCGCGTTTCCAAAAGTGACGATCGTTTGCGTGAACAGAAGACGTGTCTCTAAAAGAATCGTTTTAATATATCACCTTTAAAATGTTACCGCGCTGCTGGTAACTCTGAAAATAAACTCCTTTTTTTCTTTGACAAATGAATACAAAAATATAATAACCGAAGGGAACAAATAAATTGAATTCGAACTCAAATCTTAAACCGAAATATTTATTTTTCTTTACACTCGAAAATCTAACGATGAAATTTACTATTTTAATTGCTCAGTAAATTTATATTGCAATCGAATAAACCTTATTTTTGAAGTGAGCCTCTAGCCTGGACTGACGAACTCGGGTTTGTCGTTTCCTTTTCCGACCAGACGGTCGGCCATCATTTTTCAATCGTTTATACATTTTTTTTTCTATTAAAATTATTACGTCTCGTGCATCGTCGTGCACACTTAATGACTATTGCCTAGTAATATTATTATGGATTCCAAATTTTTTTATCGTTTTTATATTATTACTCACAAAGTTTTATGTTCTACACATTTTTAATTCATAGGCATATTATATCGGCACTATGGTTTTGATATTTTTTGTACTATTTTCTATGTATTATACAAGTCTTTTATTTCTATTTTTATATTATTTAGGGCGGATCAATGAAAATTTAAATCAGTTGATATCACATGATTTTATGAGTTGTAAATGTGTGTGTGTGTGTGTGTGTGTGTGTGTGTGTGTGTGTGTGTGTGTGTGTGTGTTTATGTTGAAAAAGTGATGATAATAATAATTTTATTGGTATACGTGTACCGAATTCCTGGATATCCTCGAGCAAACACTGAAACTCACTCAATCATTATATTAACATTTATTTTGTATATTGTAAACTTTTAATCACTATATACACCTATGTATTAGCGCACCTGGCAGTAGATCGCGTCGGGACCCATAAAAGATTATTATTACGCCCGACATGGAACATTAACCGTCGAACACTACCGCACCTCTACAAACTCGCATCCTAGGAATCGAATGGTGAAATTGACACGACTCACCCATCTATGTCCAATACCTAATAATAATAATAACAATCGTTTCTGCCGTTTTCGTTGTTGTTAATGTATTACTGTTGTCGCGCGTCGTGCGAGTTTATCGAAGCGCTTACCCGCGTGTACGCACACAGAGCGGTTTTTAAGCGTGACCACCGTTAAACCCATATAGGGCATACGTTTGAATTTTTCAAAAACTTTTTAAAAGACCTAATAAAACTTTGTGTTTTTGAAAAAATTACTTTTTATACGTGATTTTTTTAAAGTTTTTAGTTATATTGAAAAAACAACTATAACTTGTAAGTTGATATTCCGAAAATGATATACATTTTTTTTTCTGATCATTTTGATTTTAAAATTTTTTTTAATATTTAAAATTAAAAAAAAAACAAATTTCAATGGTTGATGACATATCTGTGTCTAACCTTTCTGAAAAAAAAAACGAAGGAAATCGACAGGATAGAACGGCCAGACGGACTGACTTTAGTTTTCATCAATTTTTTTAATACATAAGAAAGATTAAAATATATGAATTGATAGACTAGCGCTATATTTCTGCGTTATATGTCTATTAGTTTACTGACGCAATATAATACATATTCATTTATCTAAAGGTCAAAATAAATTAAAAGTAACACCGTTTTTATGAAATTTCAACGTTTTAATTCGAAATAACTCGAATATTTTGAAACATAACATAATATGTTTAAGAGAGCTAAGCTTTCCTTAAAATCGTTTCTCCCAATAAGGTATAGTCAAGTTCCTAAACACAGAGTACATCCCGGGTCCTAAATGTGCTAAACGTCACGTGCAGCACGATTCTAAATCACGGCGTGTTGCGTTTATTAAATTCGTAAACTATGTTCGTATGTGCACATTAAAAAAAAATAATAATAACGATAATAAGAAATCGTAGTTCAAATTTGAAAAAACCAAAATTTTCGGCGTACAGTTGGATATTATTTTGTTCGATTAATCAAACGACGTGTAGTACAACCTTACATCGTACACACGAGTACATCGTGCTGCACTTGAACTCATATCGTATAGTGAAACATACGTAGAACCACCGGCGTGTTGTAGACGGACCGCGGCGGCGCGGCGTGACGAACTAATTGTTCTGTCGACCGCCCGGGGATGATGTGTTCTCGTGGAAAACACAAACCGTGTGCAGGTGTGCAGACGAACGGACACGTCGGGTTTTCAGGGGAATAATTAATTTTTCACGGCGGCCGTGTCGTTTGTCGATTCGACGTGAGGCGTCGATCGATTTTTCATTTGTACCGGATCGTTATTATTATTAAAATAACCCGGTTACACGTAGGTACGTGGCGTATAACTCGGCGATAAAATCAAGAGCGAATAAAAAAAAAATCAAAATTAAAAAATCAAAAGAAATTTGTGATTGTTCGATAGATCAACACGATTGTGTTCACAAAACGTCAGTGTTTTTTACGTATTTTACCTTTTGCACCGCGGTTATGTCGGACGTCCGTGACTGCGCCGTGTGCGAAAACAAAAAAGTCGTTCGACACAAAATTCTTCTGCACAAAAGCGTTGTTTCGAAATGTATCGATGACAATAGTTGCTAAAAGGTAACACATTATAGCAGGGGTCGCCAACCTTTTCCAACAAGTGAGCTACAACACACATTCGCTATCTCTAGGGATCAGTGGCGTATTTACGGGGGGTCCCCGGGTCTCGACCCCCCCCCAGAAGAAAACAAAATTAAATTTACGTCTGAAATGAAATGTACTATATAGTAACATAATAATTATATTTACAAGATTCCTGACTCAAATACAAAATATTTTATAAAATTGTATTTAGAAGTCATAAAAATGAATTATTAGGTAAGAATAGAAGAAGAGAATATTCGTTTACTACCTATATATACATATGTATATACAGTGGAACCTCGATAACTCGAACCTCTATAAGTCGAATTTTCGATAACTCGAAGGAATAAATTGGCCCCTGGCTTCCAATATATGATATGTGTGATAAATTTTCTCGATAATTCGAATTTCGCTAACTCGAATTTATATAATAAAATATAATAGTTCTTTTTTTCTACTTTAGTCTACTTTATTCATTACATTACATACTTTTTTTAAATTTTTTATACAATATACATACTTACATAGTACATACATTATACATTTATTAGTAAATACATACATAAATAAATAATTAAAAAATTGAAGTCTTTGTGTTTTTAAATAAAAAAAATATTTTTAATAACTCGAATTTTTTTTTGCAGATTCGAGTTATCGAGGTTTTCCATAAGTCGAATTTTCGATAACTCGAATTTTTTTTTCGCCCCCAACCGATTCGAGTTATCGAGGTTCCACTGTATTTATATATTTGTTTATTTATTTATTTATATTGATATATACATATTTATATTATGTTATAATTTGTAATTCAGCGATAATGGTGAAGAGGGTTACTCAGAATATAAAATTATTTTTTGGACCATCCCCAGAAAAAATTTGAAAATACGCCACTGCTAGGGATCGACTTATATTTTAGGAATATTATTTGTGTTTTTACATAATATTTTATACTCAAGATAAAGAAGGTGTTCGTTAAGTTACGTTTATATTGTCGTATTATATAATTAAGAATATACGACATGATGTATGTGACTAATAATATTGAAAAATGTTAATAAAAACTATTTTTATGACCATAATATTATGTTAGATTGTTACACAACAGAACGCGATCGGCTGACATTGGTAAAATTAACATTTACTACGATCGACGCTAATAGTCCTAAAATGATCGACCTTATGATCTAACGTAATCGCGATCGACAGGTTGGCGACCCCTGCCTTATAGGCACACAAAATCACATTGAAAGTCAGAAAGCTACAGGTAATCGTGTGCGGTCGAAAAAACCACCTTGTAAAATTTCGGAGTTTTGAATTCGAGTAGGAAATAGCTGCACGAAATATTTTTGTTCTTCGCGGCACTGACCAGTGACTTTTTTTTTTAGTGATAATCGTCATTCATTACTGCACATATTTCACGTTCGAGAAAACACGGTTTAACACGAATTCGTAACGCGCGATCACTCGAGAATAAATTCGTTTATGAAAACACTATAATATTATTATGTTTCCATCATATTTCGATCGCATGAAACACGTTTATTTCTAGAAGACTTTAATTCGTCCGAATGTTTCGAGTGAAATAAATAACGGATGACCCGACGCTTTTCGGGAGGAGGGGCCGAGGGGGTGGCTCTGGGTCTGTCCCTGCTAAAACGGACGTTCTTTATTTATACATCAAACAAACCTTGAATATACATAATGTATTATTCGTAGAGCGATTGACTTAGTAGGTTGGTTCGAGTGCATTTTAAATTTGACAAAAAAAAAAAATAAATAAGTAAATAAAAAAAAGTAATACGATTTCTTTAATTAAAATATTAATAATAATGACAACTCTGAAGCTTTGACAACGATTATTAATAACGAGTAATTTATTGAGTGGTGGGTTTATTCGTTAATACGAAAAACAATATTTAAAAATAAAGTCGATAATTGTTTTGTGCGCGAAAAAATAAATAAAACAACATTGAAAAACCGTATGGACAGTTTTATCTGTGCACGTTAGTTTGAACAAAGTCTGGTTAAGAGTCTGAAATCGGAGTCACTAGAGGAGTGGTGTTTAAAAACGCATTTCGAAAAGTCGACGGACCACACTCAAGAGAAGTTTTTTCTTCGCGAAATATTTCTAAATTAATTAATAAAAGAGAAATATTCAAAACGAATTCCACAAAGGTCTCTTTAGTGTAATTTTTTTTTTATGCGATGAATTATGAGTACGAACTATAACTATTTTAATAAAAAAAAAATTTTAAAAAAGCTCTAAAGCCGGCTAACAAAAAATTAATGGTAATGGTAAACCTTTGACTCCGCCGTAACACATGCGCGCGCCCATTTTTAATACCAGTAATTAAAACGTAATGTAATGTGTATTTGATAACTGAAAAGCGTAAAATAAAAAAAAAAAATAAAAGTTTGGCTGGGATTAATTAATTAGAAAACGTATCCGATTTAAAACGAATAAAAAAAGGTCCAGACTTCAAATGTATTCAACAGCGCAGATTAAAGTGAATTATACTATTGACGATATCTGCCCGTATGTACATATATACATATCATTATGTACACATATACAGGGTGTTTCACAAAGATGTGATATGTTGAATAACTTTTGTTCTATTCAATATTTTTAACTTTTTTTTTATAATGAATACTATAGCCTAGCGCTACAATAAAATTACATTAAATTTTTTTTTTCATTTTTAAAGCTCAAATTTCAAAATTTAAAATTTAATTTTAGAGTTTAAAAAAAAAATCAAAATAGCCATTTTGTAAACATGATTTTTAGAAAAATTTTGGTGTTTTAAATTCTTATAAAGGTTGATCCGTTAATTTTCTATGATGTTTTAAAGTTTACGAAAAATGAAAAATATGTATCGTTTATCAGTCGTCAGATAATATCACATAGTAATAGTTGAATTATTAATCAATTTAATTCGATTTTTCGTAAACTTTTACTTCGTGAAACACCCTGTATATATACATACCTAGTCATATAGTTAGTTTTGGGAAAAACGTACGTATTCCATATGTTTAAAACGATTTCAATGCTTTTATTCAATTTAATATTTTTCATTTTTTGAACATTATTTCAATCAATACGAACTATAATAATATTACAATATTAACGACCGCGTAATATTCCGTACAAAGTAACGAACTCGTATACGATTAACTGAAATGTTTGTCGGTGCACTTGGTTATTATTTACATATGATAATATCAAAACTAATGTTTATTTTGTATTAATTTAATATCTGGTATAAATCGTATTATTATTACAAATTCGCTCGCACGTAAATAGGCAAACGTACTCGGTGTGATTGTAAATTAAAATCAAAGAGCATAGTTCTCATCCTCGCGCAAAAAAATAGTAAACGAAATCATGATTTCTATCGCCGATTAACCACTACAGTTGAACCAACCGTGTTGAAAAATGTATACTCGAAATTATTTCGTATAAGTAAATAAAAATAAAAATAATATTAAAAAAATAATAATAGTAACGATCGTGTACCTACGAGTTGAACGTTACTCGTACATCATAACTAGAGCAAGGACTTTTATGCATTTGCATAATTTTTCTGGTAAACTTTATCGTATGCTTGTTAAGTACAAAACACATTTTTATTTTCAGCGCATATTTTTGCATATTTGGACATTTTTTGGTTTAAGGGGCATATTTTTGATTATAAGAGCATATTTAAAGCTTTTAGTGCATATTTTGATGGTTTATCGAAAATCAAGCGCTTTGGTGAATATTTTATTATATCTATTTTTGTATTTTTATTTAAAGAATAGTAGGTATTTGGTATACGTTCTCTGCTATTTGCAAATATCAAAAAGAAATGTTAATGATTCAGTGCATTTCTAGTTTAGGTAAGGTAAATATTTGAGAATAATTCAACAATTATTTTAAAATACCTTTTTTGTTTTATTAGAAGCAAAATAATAATTAAGAAGAATTGGATCCAACACGCAAAAAGATTCCAAATCAATTCGATAAAATAAATCTAGTTAAAACTTATATAGAAGAATAATAGAATTAATTTTTTTAAAGGCATATTTAACCGCGTGTTTTTAATTTTTTGATGCATAAGTGCATATTTTAAAATGCATATTTGATGATTTTTTTAGTGCGTGAAAATCTTTGCTTCGATCATAACGTATGGCGTATCCCATTATAACTTTTAATCACAAAACAATTTTGGACCGGGTGTAAAGCGATAAAAACGTTTCCGTAATTAATACGACGTAGAAAATAATACGAGTGCGAGTGTGTATGATCATTTGTGTTTCACGTTTTAATATTTGTGAGACCGTATACCGTATAGTTTATGTTTTTGCGCGGAAAAATATTCCTTTAAAATGAACGTATTTCACGTGACTCGTGCTGCTCAAATGGATTTATAGGGCGCAGTGCCCGGCGTTTCGATCCGAAACGATATTTCACCACACAATCCGGTCAGTGCGTTAAAATAATTACTATAGAGCGTCATAATTAAAAACAAAAAAACAAAACAAAACCCCGCGGTATTGTACCCGAGCGCGTACGTATATAGTGTAATCGCACCGTTATAATAGCGCTTGTGTGATATCGTGTCGAAAACGTGTACTTATAATGAAAACTGTTACGGTTTATAGAGTTATGGCCACGGAAAGGAAAACGGCGGAAAACGCTTCCGTCAACAACGCCAGCCGATCACAATATAAAAATACAATATATAATAATATGATGTAATCCGATTGTTTCGATTTCTTCGAACGGTGTTTATTATTGTCGTCTAATCTTAAGAAATAAACATTTTCACTCCCATTGTTCGACTATATTACGACACGTTATTGATGACTTATCAAAAAAAAAAAAAAAAAAACTCTACTGGCGTGATAATAATTATTCTCATAATCACTTTCGGATTTTGTAAATCGTTCGATCGTTTTTTCACGGCGTCTTGTGGCTCCTTCACACGAAGCCACTCGGCAGCGCTACTTAGAAGCTCCTAATGTTTTTAAAAGCGCGTTCGTGGTGCTGCGAAAGTGTATCGGTAGACAATGTTTGTTTCAATATGATAATAAACGACGTTCTACTTACCAATTACTTTTTTCTCAGCCTCTCAGACATATCATTGAAATTGGGAACAAATTTACTTATTACTGCTTCCCACGCATTGCGCTTTGCATTTTTATTGCCGTAGTCGTCATTTTTACGTCTCGAATCGCGGACCAGTTTTCTATTTCACTAATGAAATCTTCAATATTAATGTTTGCACGATCAGATGTCATTGTTTCAAAATATAAAAAGAGATAATAACATTGACAGGACAGAGCACTTAGGCTGACAAATAAAGACTGAAATTAAAACGATAATAATTGAAATCGTTCGATCAAACACGGATTAATCGCGCTACTAACGCGCTACTGACGCACTACCAACGGGCTGCAAAAATAGTCGCGCGATTGCAGTCACGTGTGAAACCCCCAATCTAAAAATACGTTTTGTTACAAGAAGCGCGACTTTTAGACGCCGCGTTCTGCGGTGAAGCCCCAGCCACTGACACCGTCTGTGGCACTTCAAATTAGTGGCCGTGGTCGTGTGTGAAACCATCAACGTAAACTAATGTTTTTCCAATAGCAGAGCTTCTCAGTAGCACTGCCGAGTGGCTGCGTGTGAAAGGGCCCTTATTGTCCGATTACTCTGTCTTGCAGTCGGCCGACCGTTGTTCGTGCGGGAAAAATCCAAGTGGTGTACGACCTAAATAAAGCGTTTGTTTCACCGAGTACAGAGGCGAATTCGTAACGATTATCTCAAAAGAGGACGGTCGGTGGATTTAGTATTGTTATTCAATCGAAATATCTCGTAGTCATAAACGATAGACGCGTGGGCGTCCTGAGGGTGGACGAGACGAGGAAGTTTCCTACCCCCACCTAGATTTTTGATTCTATTCGCCCTTATAATCTTTGTACTCCTGATAACATTATTTACTATTATAGTATGATAAGCTAATACATTTTTAAATACTTTGTGACACTCGAAATATCATCATAGTTCGATATCGTGTTCACTTTTTTTTTTTTAAGGCCTTATTTGAGACCATCTTGCCATAGAACAAATCCTATTTTAGTCTTCTCTAATCTCCGCTACCTCCTTCCAATCCGTACCTTCATAATCCACTCCTTTAGCACTCAGGTAATATTTTTTGACTCCATCTTCCCGGCGGCGTTGCCTTGGTCTACCCGGTATTATTTTAGATTCTGAGTGAAGCGAAGGATCTTATGGTTTTACAATGATGTTTATTTTTTTTTTTTTTTTATTATTTTTTTTTTTTTATTATTTTTTTTTTTATTTTTTTTTATTTTTTTTTTTTCTGTAAACACTTTTTCGTATAGAAATCCTTGTCCAAAAGTTTCGTCCAGCAACTCTTTAGATCCGAAATCGAACTGAGATGGTACTTTAGAGAGGTCATTTTTCCAAAATCTCCATAGTTTTTCCAGTAATCAAGAATAACGATCGAAAAATTGAGTAAAAACGGTAAAATCGGTATAAATTCGCCGTAAACGAGATTTTCAATGTTCAGATTTTAGGTATTTAGTCATAAATTAAAAAGTATTAAAGCTAGAAACTTGAAAATTTTATCCAATATCAAATACATACTTTTTTATATTGGACAACATTTTCAGAACAATTATAGCACTTTTGACTTAAATATAGAACTTTTAATTTACCAAATTGTTTGAAAGTTTTTATGTAATATAATTTTAAATATTTGACAAAAAGTTCTGAAAATTTAATATGACCTTACTCATATACCTACCTAATTATCCTAACAAAAGTTCAAAAATCGTTAGTCAGGATTTATTTTTATACACACTTTAATAAATTATTATACAATTTTTTACGATATTGTCTGATTTCTTTTAAGTTTATTTCTAATGAGTTATAATTGTTATAACAATTGAAGTTTAAATGAGTTATATCTAATTGAATATTTTATTACAAAAATTACAAAAAAACTCACCAAAAATTATACAAATAACAGTAAAATACGTAAACAGTATTTAAATAATAATATATTATATTACACTGAAGCTTTGCTCAGAATCGTTTTATACTAAAGAAATGAGTCATCATTTCTTTAAAACTTAATACATTCATCACCAATATCTTGTCCGAGGACCGAAGGGACGATGGACGAACTTGTACCACCATCTTTCACCTTGGGTTTTCTTGAAACACTCTTTGAACCATTGAATCTTACTTTCTACATACGTGGCCTACCCATTCCAATTTACTCCGTTTGATCTCGTTTACAATACTTGGCCTATTGAAAAACTCCATCAGTTCCTGATTGCGCCTTTTTCTCCATCCTTAAAGATCTTGATGATATATTTTAGGTCCGTATATTTTGCGAAGTACCTTCCTCTCAATACTAAGTCATCTGTCTTCCTGCGTCCTTCGTAACGTCCAACATTGTGAACCATACATAACTATTGGTGGTATGATTGTCAGGTATAACTAATAATAATAATAATAATAATAATAATATAATTTCATTTGCAACAGCATAAATTAACAATGGTTAAATAGACAATATAAGTACAAAGTTGCAACTCATCCTGTAAGCAATAAGCTTGAATGCGGATGAGTTGAGTTCTATTAAGGTATAAAAATCGTGCATAATACGGTAAACAAAAAAAAAAAAATTAAATTAAATTAAAATAAAAGTTACAGATTAATTATTCTAAAATACAAAAAACAATAATCTAAGATAGAACACTAATAACATGATTTTTATATTGATTAAAATTAATAAATGAAAAAATATTTATATTATATATACTCGTAATAATAAAACGCCTTTAATAATAGTGCTTTGATTACCAAAATTAGTTTTATTATGAGGAATAAACTAAGTATTACTAAGTTCTAACCTCTTTTGAAAGGATTTTAGAGCTTAGTAGTTTACCTAGTGCATAGAAGCATTTATTTCCAATTTTAATTCTTTGTTGAATTTCAATTTGACATTCATTCTTCTGCGTTACAATCGTGTCCAGGTATTTGAAATCTTCTATTTTTTCGAACTCGTACTGACCCACTGTTATGGTTTCGGATTCAGGAAAGTTACCTGGTTCCCTACTGACTTTCATGGTTTGCGTTTTCCGGGAAGCGATGACAGGGTGGCGACAGACCGCAAAAGTGTTTGGTATTTTAATTTTAGTTTTTATTTTTTCGATCTCCTATTTGTATACTTTGACGATTTCGTTTTTCTTTTCTCGAGTCGACACGATCCGATCGCCGGCAAAGCGGCCCCCGACGAACGTACATTAGAGCGACTAAAACCGCATGATATTATATCGATCCCCCCTCCCCCCCTCAAATGTACGCCACTGGAGATCGTACGTACCCGGGGCGATAAAGAGATAAAACAGCGCTCGTTCGGGAAAACGGACGTAAAATGAAGGTAATAATAATAATAATAATAATAATAATGACAATAATGATAGTAAAATTAATAATATTACCGTATGACGCGTCGCGGCCGTAAAGCGAAACGTATAATGTAATATCTATGATATATAACGTGCGAATAATGATGGCGAACGTCATCGGCGCGCAGCATCCGACGCGGTCCAGGGGCGCGAGAGAGTCGTACACATTACGGCGTTTCGCGGAACGCGAGTCGCTCGTCGCACGTTAAACCCGACTGTAACGTGGTCGGGAATGCCCAGTTAAATATGAGATATTCAGGGAAGAAGTTTGTCTCTTTTGAATATATTTTAACCGTAGCTCGGGAGCAAGAATAGTATTTAGGATGCCAATATTACAAATGAATGCAGATTGGTCTAAATAACTATTATTATTATATTAAATTATTCGTATACATAAATGAGTTGGGTTACTTACGAATACTAAATTGTGGGAGAGTCTCGGAGTCTCGGAGTTCTTAGTACGTGATGGTCATCGCGGAGAACTGCCGTTCTCTTACATGTTAGTAATTGGCCGTAGCCTTACAATAATGAACGTGAGACAAATCAGGGGGGAGCTTAATATCTAGTCAGCATATTGTACATGTTATGTTTACAAGATACACATACATACATACATACATACATAGATACATACATATATATGTATATAATATATAATATGTACCTATATTGTACATATTATATTTCTAAAGTATAATTAATGATGTAACAATTGTTACACGACAACCCGACAAATCGCACACGCCAAAAACGGAATTCGCACTCGGAAAACTTTTACACCGTCCGCCGCCGACGTCCAACCGTCCAAAGTCGTTCGCGTGTAAATCCGATCGGACACGGCTCGCTCGTGTGCGGAGCGTACGTTTTTCAGTTCTCTATAAATAAAATTATGCCGTCACCGTCATCGTCGTCAGTCGGCGTTTCGAGAGGAAATCGACGACGCTTCTATGAAACCGTCCACATTTCACGGCTCGAATCACATTTTATCCCCGTAGTCGCGCGTGGAATAGGATTCGAGACACTATAATATTACACACACACACACACACACACACACACACACACACACACACACACACACACACACACACACACACACACACACACACACGCTTAAACTCGTACGAATGTACTATAATACCTATGTGTGTGTGTGTGTGTGTATTATATTGTTTTATTATTCAACGCGACGGGGGACTGTATCGTATAGTAATTTCGCGAGCGGCGAACGTACGCAATCGTATGAATGTGCATTATACGTGTGTGTGTGTGTGTGTGTGTATTCGAAACGACCCGATACGAATTCACGCAGACGCGACTTACGGACCGGGATGAGACCCGTGCACCATAATGATATAAAAAAAAAAAACCCATCTTAACGCGCTGTAAATTACGTTATTTTTTTCTTCTCCTACGTTATTTTCTCCTCCCGATTATTACACCGAACCGGAGGACGCCAATCGTACACCTGACGCGAGACAAAACGTACTTGTCGAGATAAAGAGAGACAGAGAGAGAGAGAGAGACAGAGAGAGAGAGAGAGAGAGAGAAATTTTCTTCTTCTTCGATTTGCTCGTTTTGAATTCATTTCGCAAACGGTACTTTTATTATTGTTATTATCACGACGGCGGCGTACCCGAGTGTGTTAACGTTACGAGCGTAATGTACGCATAATACGCCGTCGCTCCGTAGTCCGTATAGTATTACTGTTTGTGCTTTTCCGGGCGGATCCCGAAACGGGACTACTATTGTCGTTGGAAAAGTGACTGACGACTGTACGACTCGACATTGTTACGTCGTATTTGACGCGATTGCGTCCGCGTCGTCTCGGGATCGTGCCCCCCGAAATCATTGATTTTTCCGGAAAAACTAGCGAAACTATTTTATCTTGCTCGCCAATGATTTTTGTTTCAATTAATCGATAAAAAGTGACGGATTGAATATTGGCTTTTTTTTTTGTTTCTTTTTTGTAAATAACAACAGTTTAAATACTTAATTAGTATAGTGAAATCGACTGCGATACTTTTACTCGTGATATTCCCGGGGAAACGATTAGACAAATAGCCGATTTGATAATCAACCATTTCAAAGATATTACATAAATAACGAACTCACGTTTTCCCTGAGATTGCCGAGTGGCTCATTCGTCGTCACGGTTAAAAATTCAACCGAATCGCTCAAAACGAGGTGAGTTTCATACTCGTACGATTCTCGGGTAGATTTTTTTCCCGCCGAACACACCGATTTTCTAACGTACGAGTACGCGTTGTGCAGCGAACGCGTGCATGAGGCTGCGATGACGGATTATATACAGGCACGTACACCACCAACCCTTTTACGAAAAGAAACGAGCTGTACTGCGTGCGTGTGTGTGTGTGTGTGTGCGTGTGTGCGCGTGTGCGTGCGCAAGTGAAAAAGAAAAATATTTTTTACACACAGGCGTGTTAAGAGACAAAAACGGTAGTGTCGTCTTTTTCCATACGCCCTCCTCCGCATGGCCCGAAAACAAGGACAACCGGCAGCAGCGCCGGCAGCTATAATACGATGTGCGCAGCAGCAAAGACGACTTACGACGAACGCACCGGGTGCATATACGTGTGTGTGTGTGTGTGTGTGTGTGTGTGTGTGTGTGTGTGTGTGTGTGCGGGTCCGCACGTTTTGCCCCCCCGACGATATTATATATTATAGACGTCTATATATACACACACACACGTACATGCGTACGTATATTTATATGATTTACGCGTGAGCATTTTTCTCCTCCGTCGACGTCGCATAAGACACCACACAAAAGCGTTTAGAGTATAATGTGTGTGTATATACTTATACGTATATGTGTGTGGTGTTTGTGTGTTGTATATACGAAACGACAACAATACCACTCGTGCGTGCGTGTGCGTGCATGTGTGTGTGTGTGTGTGTGTGTGTGTGTGTGTGTGTGTGTGTGTGTGTGTGTGTGTGTGTGTGTGTGTGTGTGTGTGTGTGTGTGTGTGTACTGTTCATGTCATGCAGGTACCCGCTTCTCGTGTGTCTCGGGGATTAACATAAAAAAAAAAATAATAATAATCATAAAAAAAAAATAATAATAATAAATAATAATATAATAATAGGGGAAAAAAAGACGAGATACGAACAAACCGATCGGATCTGTGCGGTTTTCGTCAAGATCGCGGAAACAATGACAGTGCACACACACGCACACACACACACATCGGTCTCGAGGTATTGTGTCGCGCGTGCGTTCACAAGAGTGCGCGTGTCCGCGTGTTGTATACGTGTGTTTGTGTGTTTGCAGTGTTCGCGCGACGTATGCGTTTGACGTCAAAGGCCCGTGAGTAGGATTATAACATTGTCACGGAAACGGTAAAAACTACGTCGCGTTGTTAGTATTATTGTTATCGTTATTATTATTATTATATTTTTACTTTTAGAACGATTTTTCGTACGTACATAATATTATGGTAACATTATTACTGTACACCGTCACAACCAGTGTCGGCCCGATGTATTTAAGTGCAGAAATTTGCGGTTCCCATATATTTTAATAAATTTTAAAGTCGTATTTTGTATCTAAATTTTAATGTAAACTAATAAAAATCAACTTTTATTTCTATAAAACACAAAATCAGTACCAGCCTAGGTCTAAATAATACTTTTAGTAATATATGAACATATATAAATATATACATTTTTTTCTTTTTAAATTCTTAATTTTTGATTTTTTTTTTTTAGATGTCATTTTTTAGATGTCATTTGATCATTGACCACCATGGCAATTTTTATTTCAATTTTCATGATTACATAAAAACATTAATTAATTAAGGTTAACGTATTGTTTTTAGATTTTAAAAAAAAAAAATTCATTAAATAAATAAATGAAAACCAAATTATTGTTTTTAGATTTTTTCTTCTTTTGGCGTTTAGGATAACTTGAACGCTCCAGCGCAAAAGATGATGGCATTTCAGGTAGTCTTAAAAAATCGGCACAATCGTGACAAACTCCAAAACGATCGAACGTCGTCGAGACAAGGTCTACGGAAGAGAACACCGTGGACCACTAGAACGCAGCGGCGTGTTCTGCGGAATTTTCGGAATATTTTTTAAATTTTGTTTTTTTTTTTTTTTTATATATAAATCGGTCGCTTTTTTAGAAGTCGTGTGCGTACGTCAAGCGCTCGCGCACACAGACGCGCTTTGCACGAGACCCGACACAATTCGGGATTTAATTCAATTCATTTCGTCAGTTCTTTTTCGCAGTCGTCTGAATACACACACACACACACACACACACACACACACACACACACACACACACACACACACACACACACACACACACACACACACACACACACATATACATATGTATGCAGATATATTATTAAAAGCGCGAGAGCGTCAGTTGCCGGAGACGTTTTTAATACTGTTCCGGAATTCCTTTGGACGCCGTCCCTCGGCACGGGTCTTTGCGAGAGATTTGTCCTGACAGCCTATTACCGTACGCTCGCGAGTCGAAATTATTTCCGTACGTTCGCGCGCGCACACTATAGCGATAATGTGTTTACCATACGATATGTATACGTATCAGTGTAAACAGACTTTATTTCGCGTCTACCGTATTATGTGCGCGCAAATATATAAACGTATATATGTACCAAGTGTAAGTCACGCGCGGTTCTAAGCGATTTTATTTTTCGACGCGATACCATACGGTATTATTTTTAGATTCTGAGTGAAGCGAAGGATCTTATGGTTTTACAATGACGTTTATTTTTTTTTTTTTTCTGTAAACACTTTTTCGTATATAAATCCTTGTCCGAAAGTTTCGTCCAGCAACTTTTTAGATTCGAAATTGAACTGAGATGGTACTTTAGAGAGGTCATTTTTCCAAAATCTCCATAGTTTTTCCAGCAATCAAGAACAACGATCGAAAAACTGAGTAAAAACGGTAAAATCGGTAAAAATCCGCCGTAAACGAGATTTTCACTGTTCAGATTTTAGGTATTTAAGTCATAAATCGAAAAGTATTGAAGCTAGAAACTTGAAAATGTTATCCAATATCAAATACATACTTTTTTATATTGGACAACATTTTCAGAACAATTATAGCACTTTTGACTTCCACTTGATACACTGTGGTAACTATCACGAAACTAACTGATTCAAGAAACACTCAATCAAACACAAAGTCAGACAGAATACTAAAGTGCTAATGGTCGGGTATTCAAAATTATTATCTAACTAGTGGTTGCTGTCATTTATTTTTACCACAAAACACTAATAAATTGATGTTATTCTAAGAATATTAGCAGCTTGTGTTCACTTTTTCCTTTTGTATAGTTGAAAACTGAAATGAACAAATATGCTATAAATTTATATACCTACCTGGCTACCTATACATATACATATTATTAAGTTTAATTTAAAAAATGCACAATATGCAATTTCATGCAACGAAAATCAAAATCGTGCAATTTAGAATACAAAGTTCAAAACGTGCAATTTCATGCAAAATAAAACTTCGTTAAATTTAATCTACGTCTCATGATTCGGATTTATAATTTGTTTTTATATGTTTTAAAGCAAAGGAAAAAAAGTTGCAATTGCACGAGAATCCGGTCCTAGTTATAACCATAAATCCTCGACGGCGAAGAATACTTTCGTTTTATCGACAACGCAATACGCAATGAATATTATGTTAAACTGGCATAAAAAAAAAAAAGTACTTACGAAATAACGACGCATTAACCGATTATCAAATAATACGAATCATCCAGTGCTAAGCAATTAATATTGTTTTACCATAACGCGTCTACACGTAAAATTCGTTACAAAACTCATGTAGTCGAATGAACTTGTCAAACGTTACGTCATAATATTCGTGAGACAGACGAAATATTTTCCGGGACGATGTGCGGGTCATTATACAGAAGACGAGACATCAGAGGAACGAAACAAGAGTGTAAGACGATAGCGTGTGCGTGTGCGCGAGTGTGTGTGTGTGTGTGTGTGTGTGTGTGTGTGTGTGTGTGTGTGTGTGTGTGTGTGTGTGTGTGTGTTTGGCACACAACTTAGTGAGGTCAAAGGGAACGACTGAAAAACAAATAATATGCGAACGTGAAAAAGTCGAGAGCAATACAAATTTAAGACCATACAAATCGAACGTAAGCCGAGGATTTTAATTTTGAACGCGACGACGTCTTTTACGTTTTTGAAATGCGTTTTTATGCTTTAGTGCCTCGGGGCCACGGACAATATTATATTTCACCAGCGTACATGCGACGATAATGGTATTGAAAAATGTTGCATGTAAAAATACGATATATTACACGTATTGTTTTCAAACGACAAAAATCGTCGAAATTTCAAAACGAAAACGCGTGCGCGTACATACGTACCACGCAGACCATTTTTTAAGCAATTTTTTCGTGTCCGTATGGACACTCGGTAAAATCCTATGGACGCCTAGTAGAATAATATTTCGCTGACTTTGTGTCCACTAAAATAAAAAAGTGAATTTTAGCTATTATGATGTATTTTTTTCCGAATCTTCTTTAAAAGAAATGAAAAAAATTATACACCTACCTATTTATCATAAGAATAAATGGTTAAAAATAAAATATATTTATCATAAATAGTATTTTAAGGTTAGAACCTCAAAAACTAATAATAATACTGTTATCAATTGTTGGTAATATCACAAAACTGGAATAGGTGAAATTTCACTTATTCTGTGGTAAAAACGCCAAAATGTTAAATACAAAATTGAACGAAGATCTTAGTACCTATATACCAAAAACGTGACTTTGTGAGTAAATATTTTAGGAAAAATAACGACTTTACCAATAAAATATAAATTTAAATTTGAGACTGAACTCAAATAATTATAAGCTTAGATCATAAATCGTAAAAGTTAAAACGTAATAAGTTTTGTTTTTACTATGCAAGTTGTTTACTGTCATTAACTATAAAATATGCTTTACTAATTAATCAAAAGCAAATGCTTTTGGTTCATATCCTACATGTGATTGTTAGATACATGTTGTTCTTTAAAATCCCCATAAACGTATGGTAATATTAAAAACTTAGTAGTTATAAATTTATAACACTGTTTAAGAAATCAGATATGTACTTATTAGATAAATATATTTTTACAGTTTTATAACATAATATTATATACTGTAAGTAACACTCTCAATGTTAGGGGATTAATTAATTAACTGGCGAGGTTACTGCGTTTAGAGAAGGCAGTATTTTTATAAACGAGACTTGTTTTTAACGGAGAAGAAGTGGACACGCGGTGATTATTTATCACAAAAAATGGCCTGGACTACCACGAAATATTGCGTTTCGTCCGATCGATGTTGTTTTTACTGCCGCACACACGCGCACATGTGTACACGCGATGTGACATAAAACATACAATTACATAAAAATTTTGTGACTAACAAAATTGTTTCGGGAGCAATTAATTGTTTAATTCTTTATTATCGACGGGATTAACGACCAATTAAATTGACAAATTATTTTTAATTGAAGTCGTTTTCCCGACGTTCTTTGTACGTCGATTAATTACTTTTGTCGTCGTTGTTGTTGTTGTTTTCGTTGTTTTCGTTGTTCCTACAGAGTTCGTCGGCGTACAGACGTCGGCGGCGGGACCAATAAAACCTCGAATCACATCTCAATTGTATAATTGATGGAACCGGACGGTTTTTAATTCGTTTAATCGCATCGGAAACCGTAATAAAATCCCCGCAGGAAAACCGTCCGATGTAATGTAGAACGCACTGAATTATTAGTGTTTTAGAGTTTTGTTTTGCGAAAATTCGAGACGAAGAAGAGAGCGCATAACCTTTGGCCACTGTACGGTGTAATAATTTCGAAACGTCCGATACGATTTCGTAGAAATTTACGATTATTATTCGTACGGCAGCACTATGTGTTTCGCGGCCAACAATATTCGACTGTAGCTGTTTTCTTACACGAACGTAGCGACTGCTGCAGGGCTCGTGAGTTCATGCGTTTGCATATCAATCTCGCTTAATCGTAATTAACGCTAGGTGACGTAGAAATCCATTTCAAAGTACCGTGGTCAAGAATGTGAAATTTGATGACGCATATTTTCGCATATTCAGAGGTTTTTTTTTTTTTTTTTTAACTATTTGGCATATTTATGCGTTTTTCTATTTCAATGTGCATATTTTTACCAAAATTCGATCGAAATTCAATAATTTATATTCGTACCCAGTATAAAATACACGGGAAGTTTTCGCAACATCAAATTATTGAAAATAAAACGTATAGAGCAGATATAGCGAGTACAGACGTACGTATACGAACGTGTAGGTTGTTATATATTACAACAGTGTTGGGCAAAATGCTATCTTGATCAGTGGTTCTCAACCTGTGGTACGCGTACCACAAGTGGTACGTGGAAAGCTCATAAGTGGTACGCGAAGAAAATCTCCCCTTATAAAAAAAAAAAATTGGAATGAATCATTATTCACAAGCTGTACAGTTTCTAATCCCTGTTGTGTCAACTTATTCGTGCAAAATACATTTTCCCACCAATAGTATACACAAAGAATTAATATGTAAATGAATTAAACGTAGAAAGTGATTTAAGACTTAGAATTACCAAAATGGAGCCCGATATTGACGTCGTCATCCGTTCAAAACAGCACCAACCTTCTCGTTGAAGTATGAAGTAAACCATAATAAAAACGATATTAATAATTTTATATACATATTTTATTTTATTTTATTTTGTGCGTCCAATACTTCTGCTGTCACGATTTCGTAGTTCCTAATAAAATAAAAATCTACACATATAAAATAAACGTTTGCACTATTAATAAGTCCCTCCAAAAAATATCAAGTGGTACGAAAAGTTTTCAAACTTTGTAGGTGGTACGCGAATATAAAAAGGTTGAGAACCGCTGATCTAGATAATTATTCGAATCAATAATGTATTCGAATAAAAAACTATTCGAATGATTTTTTTACAACTATTCGAATATAAAATATGTATTCGAATAGTTTTCAACTATGATTATTCGAACAGAAAATTATCCGAATAATTTTCAACTATGATTATTCGAATAAAAATCGATTCGAATAAATTTCAAGGACAGTTATACGAATAATTGTTGGTCGTTTTATTTGATTAAACATAGTTGCAATAATCAATAACCCTATGTCAACCAAAATAAAATAAACGAAAATCAATCGAATTTCTACGTTTGAAATTTAGTCGGATAATTTTTTATTCGAATAATCGTACTCGAAAATTATTTAAATAAATTTTTATTTTAATAATCGTAAAAAAAAATAATCATTCGAATAATAATTTATTAGAATAAAATGTTATCTAAATTATCATCTATATAAAATGTCATTCGAATAACGCCCAACTCTGCGTATAGGTACGTAGCCCGCATTAAGCAATATTAGTGGAAAACACGTTACGTGAAATAGTCTTTACTCTTATCTGACTTATCTTCTTGATACATTTACTGTGGTTTATTCTAGACTGTAATATTTCAGTCGTTATTTTGACATAATATGTGTACGACGTTCGTTCAGTTCGACGATATTTCGAAAATCTTATATTATATTTTTTTAATAAAACTTCGTTTTGAAATTATCGATCATGCCAAAAGAAAAACGGTCTGTAAACTAAGAAAACAATTAGTAAATGAATTTGGTGAAAATATGTTCTCGGCCGACGATAAAATATTATTCTGTAAGGTTTGCGAAGTAAAAGTCACACGAGTGTGAAACGCTCTAGTGTCGGTGCAACATATTAATACCGAGAAACACAAAACATCAATTTATTTTTATTTTTTAATCTACATATTTTTAGGTTTTTAATGCATATAAATGCATATTTCTGAACTTTTAAAGGCATATTTCAACGCATATTTTTCCAGCTTCAAGTGCATAAGTTCATATAATTATTTAGGAATTTTTTAGAGCATGTGTCGGCGGAGAACGGACTTTTTAAATTCGTTTTTCTCTTTGACTCGTGCACGATTATACTTAAGATACTCGAGTACCTACGCGTTATTATGCGTTTTAGACGATTTATCACGGTGTGCACGTGATGTAACCATCCTCTTTCCACAAAAATTATTTAAATATGTATTATATTGGACGACGAAAAACACCGCACGGTTTTTATATCGCGATAAAATGATACTTTCGCCATCTGTTCCGAGATAACATTAATTCCAAGGTAAAGAGACGTCCGCTTATTTATGAAAATTCGATTATGAAAACAAATTTGTGTTTTCCATCCTCTTTTCAATTTCTTCGTTTTTATATAAATTTATACACTGCTTAAAAAGCATTGTGGAAATAAGCATTAAAAATTGTACGAAAAAAGAAAAAAAACCGTGAATTTAAAAAAATGTGTGCTTTCGGGGGAAAAAAAATTCGAAAAATTTCACGTGTGCATTAAAACGTTACAGATTGTGTAATTTATACGTGGGTACATATACACACACACACACACACACACACACACACACACACACACACACACTCCGTGACATTTAAACTATTAAACTATTTACACATTCTGTAAGTCGCGCTCGTATAGTTTAACTGTTGGTTATCATGTTTTCGAACAGCGTCGTATAATGTTCATTTACAATTATCATAATTTTATTGATCAATAAAAATTACACGAGTAATAAAAAAGTTAATAAGAAAAATGCGATCGCAGTCGCGCCGTCGACGGCGGCGGAGCGACGGGGGCCGGTGGTCTGAGCGCGACACAGTTTTCTAATTAAACGTCGTCTTTTCTGCTTCGTCTTCTTCTTTATTTATTTTTTTTACATACAAATTTTGCACATTAAATCGTGAAAATCATAATAACCGTTTAATAATGCGGTCTAGGAACGACGACGCAAAGTGTATAGTGTCTATAACGACACTACTGGTATTTTATAATTTCGTTTTATTTATTTATTTTTTTTTTTGCTTTTTTTTTTTAAAGACTCGGTCGGATATAAAAACCAAAAAATGTGTAATAAACCAATACGCAATATCCAATAAAACGAGCCGTAAAAAAAAAATGTACACGTATAATATTGTCTTTGAAGCGCCAATGTCCACATAAACGTTAGTAAAAAACAAATTTTATTATTTGTCAGACCGCACGACCTTATGCACATATATATATATGTGGGTTTTTATCGCGTTTCCGACAGACAAAGATTTCGTTTTAACGTTTCGTCACACTCGCTTATATGTATTATATTGTGACCACGACGACGACGCTAACATAATATGCGAACGTGGTTCTTTTTCGGGAAAACGAACGCTCAAAAAACACGTTGTTCGGCGATCGCCGACATCACCGCGTGTAAGCGCACATCGATTTTCGCGTAGCATATATTATGTTATGTTAGGGTGGCCATACGTCTTACGGTTTGGCCGGGACACAGGCATGTCGATATGGGGGGAGGAAAGGTAGGATTCCTGCCGGGCCCGAACGTTTTAAGGGGGCCCGAAAAAGAGGGACCGTAATTAATTATTTAATTCAAAAAAAAATATTTTTTGCTTATCTACAAACTTTAGCTGATGGCATTTTAACCGAATGATAAAATAATATCAAATATCTGTATATGTATATATATTTAGTTTTCACTAAAAAGTAATTGGTGTAAAATTATTTGTTATCGTGTCATTCGCGTCAATACTCTATATATGCTGTATTTACGGTTTTACCCGGCAAACAAGGCAACTGGATTTTAAAGAAATCGTCGACTGCTCTGCTTCGGCTAAAGCGAGAAAAGCTAATCTGTAGTAATTAATTATAATTTATGTATTTTATAACTAATTTGTAATGTATAAATACATGTAAAAGATGTAAAATTATTTACCAAGCAATGTAATTAAAAACCCTGGTAATATTGTTTACAAATTTGTGCTTTTACTTTGTTATTTAAAATAAAAAAGGTATAAATAATATAGGTCATATATTGTTTACAAATTTGTGCTTTTACTGTTATTTAAAATAGAAAAGGTATAAATATTTGAAATTTATTTGGTCTTGGTAGGGTGATTGTAGCTCCTGGAACCACCACTAATAGGGGCCCAAAAGCATTTTCCTCCCTGGCCTGAACTTTTCTCTCTACGGCCCTGCCGGGACAATACCGGTTTTGAGTATGGCGTCCGGGCGTCTCCCGATAATGTGTTTCGGGACAGCATATTGTCCCGGAAGCATATAAGCATAGCGTACATTGTTGGAGAACCTGATGCAAACCCTGTGCTCTGATTGGCTCTTATCCAATTAATGAGATAACAATTTCACTATCAATTATCTGTTATCAAATTGTGATTTTCGATTATGCATTACCTATACTATCTGTTTAAAAAATGGATTTTTTTTTTTTTTAGTAGCAGCTCTATTAAGTTTTACTGTAATATCAAATATTGTACCTGGGCATTTGGCATTTTTCGATAATCCTTTTTTATTCATAACAGGTTTTTTTAAATTACTATGTTGGCGTACAAACTGTTTACTAAATAATAATGAGAATTTATTTTAATTGGTATTTATTATTAAATTTGAATAAAATATCTTACGAGCACACAATGCATTTGCCGTTTGGAATATCGGGACGATATAGTTCCAATGAGTATGATATTTAACTCCCCAAATTCAGAAACCCAATTATTTATTTCTTCCATAAACGTAATATTTGACCTGATATGAAGAGTATTCCAAACTTCATGGACGATTTCGTTTACACATGACTTTGGAAGTATCATTTTGGATCGTTCGATGTTCTAATATTTCAAATAATTCAAATTTCAAACGTTTTAATAAAATAAATTAAAACCTAAATAACAGATATTTGATAGTGAAATTGTTATCTCATTTGAATGAGATCCAATCAGAGAACAGGGTTTACATAGGATTCTCTAACAATGCACATAGCATACATAGGTGGTTATATGCGTCCTGCAATGAGACGTCAATAATTTATCTATGACTTTTATTAGACATTCGATGGAAAAAGTTAACGAATAAGATCTGACATTATCATGAACAAACATAGGTACAAGGTATAGTTGTCGATTAATAGTCGTAATGAATTCTCTTTCTCATTACCTACCTGACTCAAACGTTTCAGGAACGTTTTGCGTGCGCGCACACACACACACACACACACACACACACACACACACACACACACACACACACACGCACACGCACACACACACACACACATACACACGCACAAACACACGCACGCAAAAACACACACATACACACACACACGCACGCACGCACACACACACACACACACACACACACACACACACACACACACACACACACACACACACACACACACACACACGCAAAAACACACACATACACACGCACGCACGTACGTCGTACACATTACCAGTGTGCGTACACAGCAGACCGAGAGCGTTTGTAATTTTCCCCAGGGAAAATTTTATACGAACAACTCGTTTTCGGCACATAAAAGCTAAAGCCGTCTCCCGTGCCGCACGGGAGGTGCCACAGTGAAGAGAGGACTTTGAAGGACTGTTTTTTTTGTTTGTTTTTTTTTTTTTTTACCTCATTTTGTAGAAAGTCGTCTTTTGCGTCGTCCCGTAGAAACTCTGCAAACGGTCCCGTCGCGCGTCTAGTGGACCGGGGAGAGAAAGATCAGGGAAAAAGTAAAAGGATACCAAAAAAAAAAAAAAAAACAAAAAAAAAAACACGTCGGACACTTCTTTGGCGGCATCGGTACGCACGATATATATATATATATATATATATATATTTGTACGCATTTCTTACATTGGCTTCGTTACACGCAAAAAGCATAAAATACTCGTCGTATTCCTTTGAAGACGTCGTCGACGACGTAATGATAATACGATATACGAGAGTACACTCGTGGACGTACGTATTTCTAAACGCGATATTCTCACCTGTCCCGGTAAGTCTAAATGAAAAAATGAAAGTTATTGGAGAAAGTGAAAAAGGAAATAGCATTAGGTTATATTTATTGATTTTCAATTTTTAGTTTTCGTTATTGAGCGGACAACAATGTTACAACCATAATCGTACGGAAAATTATAACTCTATAATACGGAATTTTCCGTATTGCTCTGTTATGTGAAAACCTACCAAAAACGGAAATTTTCGTTGGTCCCGTGCAATTCCGCACAAAACAGATATTTACTGTAAACAGAAATCAGCTCGTTCGTTTTGCATAGAAGCCGCCGATCTGTGACTTTCGTCCGAACGATTTCGTTTGCCTTTTCGACAATTATTATTGATTTTGTGTCTAGTAATTTTTATTTCGAAATCCACCTTCAACGCCGTAATCGGTATACGCACGAGCGTGCACGAATTTCGATTATCATATACATTTTTTAATTAAAAAAAAAAATCAAATGTTACTCCGAATCCATTATTATAAAAAATTATTATCAGATAAAAAAAAAAAGTTAAACCAAATTTTTATCGAACCGCGTCATCGATCCAACGGTATACGTATATCATTCTAACGTGGTCGTCTGCAGCTGCTCGTAATCGTCTTATAATCCATCGCGAAACGTGCGGGTACACGGGACATCGTACACGAGACATTACGTGCGTTAAACGGAGACTTAAACGCTATTATTATTATTATTATTGTTATTTTATTTATCATCACTATTTCGGTTCCCGCGGCCCACGCGTTCCGGTCCGAGCGTATTATACATTAGACCGTATTAAAGAAAAAAAAAATAATAATAATAAAAAAAATTTAAAAAAATAAACGTTCGCCTCTACCGAATCACCACGGCCCGGCCACGTCGCGTCGAGTCCGGGGCGATACGCTGTCAGTTTATTATATTATTATAGACACCCATATAGCGCCGCGTTCCGCATATACATATATTATGTACACGTGTTGTACTTGCGGAGAGACCTCTTCACCCACGTAACACAATATTCCGTGTTCCGTAAAACCCTACCGTAAACGGTAAATGTGTGTGCGCGTGTGTGTGTGTGTATTATTGAAATTTACTGCTTATATGTAAGTGTGTTTAGTGGGCGCGACATTAATTTGAGTTATTCGGTTCCCCGGGTTAGAATATTAGACGCGTTATTATACACGAGTAAAAGGATCAAATTAACCATAAATGTAAAATAGTCATTCGAATTATGATCACGGGGGGCAATTGTGCACTACTACTACTACAACTACTACTACTACTACTACAACTACCACAACTACTACTACTACTACTACTATTGCTACAACGACTTGTACTACTACTACTACTACGCTTTGTACATATCATAATGTGTTATGTGTTATTTTAAATGACTATAGGATTAGAAGTCACGTTCTAGTATAAATCAGTGGACACGCCTTTTAGCAAGTTCCAATAGTCGTCAATGGTTTATTATTATTATTATTACATATATTGTTATTATAATATACGCGCGTTTTTCGTAATAATATAAACGTCACATAATTTCTAAGTTTCTATTCGTTTTTTATTATTATTATTTATTTTATTTTTTTTTTTTGTGGTTATTTAAGTAATGGAATCGTTTTCGTATTCAATTCAAACCAGATTTTTTAGTTTATTTTTTTTTTTTTTTACTCCACGGTTAAGTAATACGTTTAGAATATATATATAATATTACGTCATTTTCTTATAATTAATAATTACTACGTATTATAGTGTATTATGAATTTCAGAACTATTCCTCTGGGCACTAATCCCGACGGACCAACGTTTTTCTTAAAGACGAAAAAAAAAAATACGAAATTAAATCAAAAACATTATCGTCGGCCTATATAATTTAATAATGAGAATAAATTATCACCTTAATTATTGCGCGCGCGATGTTCGAAAATTATTTTATAAACCCTACGTAATCCTCACGGACCGACGTTCGAACACGTCCGGCGCGCCGCCGCCGCCGGCCGATTCGAAATAAATAATTATTATAATACTTATCTCCCCGGAAAAATATTTCACTAAACACGGCCATTGACATTCGTAATTTGATCCGATTAAAACGTCATCGGTTTGTTAATTTTTTCATTTTTTTATTAAATTCGTACGAAAAAGCAGTTCCCACGATTACGGTTACGCGAGCGCGCGGTCCAACTTACTCAGCGTTATTGCGAGCCGGTCACACGTGTACGTTGATATCACACAAGTGTCGTGTACGACTCACGATACACGACGTTTCGTGAATCGTAACGTTGTGCAGACGTTTTCGTGTGGTCCGGGGTGATTGTAGGTAGTACAACAGCGAACACGACACTCCGATCGGGAGGGGAAGGGGGGACAAAAAAAAAACGTCGCATAGGAACATTATAATATCGTGTTATAACAAAAAAAACACGACGAAATAATATTATAATGACGATTTCGTGAAATATTTGCGATTTTGCACAAGTATACACGGTGCTGCGTGTTGTACGCGATCGTCGAAAACGACACGTTTTTCAATATCGCATTGTCCTGGACGGTTAGTTTATTGTCTGCACAAACGTGGTCGTAGAAAAAACACACACACACACACACACACACACACAATCGTACTGAATTCGAATCCGATTTATTCGACGAATTCGCTGTGTATTTTTTTTACAACGCACTAACTTATAACAGGTATATTTTTACGAGCAGTGCGGGAAACGATGACGTCAACACGTTTTGTCGTGTACACGATAAATTGTTAATAATCGTCCGGCGTGGTCACGTGTGTAAAACGATCGTATACGAAAACGCGTTCTTGGCCCTTCGAACGTAACATTTCCACTGTGGCCGGAATCGCGGTATCCGCGCTCCAACTCCTCGGAATCCACCGGACCCAGGGGCGTCATTTCAATTTATGATAGGGTAGGGCATAATGATGACCGGCCCAATCAGTGTAAAATTTTTAAGTACCTACCCAAAAAAAACCGCTCGCTTCGCTCGCAACATTAATCAACTATAATTCAACACCTATTTTTTTATTGACATAAATTGTAAACCAAAACTTCATTCACTTTTGTTAATAATTTAACATAATATATATTATTCATAATTATCTTCCCCCAAACAAACATATAAATATTTTTAAATACATTTTATGCTGAAAAAGACAAATATTTTTTTTTTTTTATAACATTAACAACAGTTTCTAAATAAGATATTCATATAATATTATATTAAATTTGTCAATGTTCAATTATTGTGTATTATGTGTTCTAATGTCCCATGTGCCGGCCCATGTGAAAGAAGCAGCCGGCCCAAAGTTACTTTGAAATCTAGGGTAGGGCAAATGCATAATCCTGCCCCCCCCCCAAATGACGCCCCTGACCGAACCTTCAAGGTCCATTTCCACTATTCCGGGCCGGAGCCCGTCCGGGTTTTTGAAAAATATCATCTCATCCATTTTACATGTCACAATTCACACTTGTCCGGACCGGATCCGTGTAAGGTTAACCTAACCGTTTTTTAAATGGAATGATTTAATATTTATAACTAGGGCTGGGATTTAAATGCCCTAAAAAACCCCGAAAAATGTTCTAAAAAAATTCTTTTACGACCTAAAAACTCTAAATAATGCCCAAAAAAAATGCTTACATGATCTAAAATTTTTTTTATTTCTAATCGTTTTAGTATAAATTACATTAAAAAGTTTTAAAAAATGCACCATAAAAATTACAAGTGTAAACTGTAAATACATAGTTTTAGTATAAATCTAAAAAAAAAGTTTTTTACGAATTACGAGTACCTATTTATAATCTGTTATATTTATTTAAAAGCCGTGTTTGTGTAAAAATCTTAAAATAAAATTTCAAATTCATTCACTTGGTTTCCAAAAACTCAAAAAATGCTCCACAAACTCTAAAATGCCCTAAAAAATCAAGAAAATGACCTAAAACCTAAAAAATGCAAAAAAATTCAAAATAAACTTTCTTATTCTCATTCAAATGTTCATAAAACAAATTTGTGACAAGACGAGCATTGCAAAGTAGGCTTTGGAAAACAATGCAAAGTGCATCGAAATCCCAGCCCTATTTATAACCGATTTGTACTAATGATTAAATTAAATTAAAGTTTCGGGAATAAAAATATGTTTACCGATTAAATTAGGTTTTGTGGGAGTCTCGAAGTTTTATATTATTTAAATATTTACAATGAATTAATGTGAACAATACAGAGTTGGTAAAATAAAAAATAACAGCAATCGATGAATATAAGAAGACTTTAAATTTTTATTTGTTTAAATCAAAACAACGACACAACATTTTTATTTAAAAAGTATGATAATTTGCTGTGAAAAATTAAACGACTGTTGAAAACAGACATTGTTACCTATTTTTTAATTGTTAAAATGCACATTAAATAACAACAAAACACTAAAACAAATCAACATGTTGTAAACAATATTTGAAACAATGATATAATTAAAACAAAGTAAGTCGTCAGATGTAAAAAAAGAAAACAACTCTATTCGTCCGTCGTCGGTATAACGCGTTTGCGTATACTGGGACTTCCAATGGTTATTAATCATTACCACCGACTCGATTATCGCGAGCGAAATAAATCACGCGATACAATACGATTCAGATCGATTGCAACGTTTGACATATTATTCTATTTCGTCGTACGACCGCACAATATTGACAGATCGCGTATTTCGTCTTTTACGGCCAGATTCAATTGAAGTTGTACGCATACGGGACATAATATATTATAGTATGTTTTATCGTATTGCATACGTCGTATCCAGTGGTTGAATTGAAAAAAAAATAGAAAGGAGGACTAAGCTAAAGGTTTTTAAAAAAAAAAACCATCTATTGATACCTTGGGGGCAAAAATGATACCTAGCCCCTCGTTATCTGCATAAAAATTACCAACGGAACCAAATAAAGAACTGCCATGTTTGTCATTGCCATGTCAAGTAATAATTATCCAAAAAATGTGTGTGTGCTTGATCTTAAATGTGTCATAATTTTGTTCGAGGCTTTTTCCCCACACCTCACAACCATCACGACAACTCGAATATTATTTCAATATTATCAATAGCCATTTTATTTATTTTATGTAAACGTCATGTCGTTAAATTCATTTATTCGAATATGTCCAAAAATGTATACTATACGTATGGACGATCATAGTGTTTTTCATCTTGCGATTAACATTGTGAGGTTCAGTGGAAGAGACAAGAGGGGTTTCTTTTTGCCGGGGTGGAAACGGTTATCTGTATTCTATTTATAAACCGTAGAATATTAATCTTTGATAATTGATCGTACAAAGAATAAACATATCACATCAATACTAAGTAAAATCAATCAAAATAAAAAATTAAATCTTTATATTATTTTTGTTTTCAATAAAAAAAAAAAAAAATTAATTTTCCCAAAAAAAGAAAGGAAACTCCGTCCTCCTGCGTACCCCTCCCCCCCAAAAAAAAAAATCATTCTTGGTCGTATTTGATAAAGACGATCGATTATTATTTATTTGTATAACGCGTTTGTGTGGGGAAACGATGTGAACGCGAGGTGTGTGGCGCCTCGTTTGCGCTTGTTTTTCGTAAAACCCGTGTCTTTTTGAAAATTTAGACTACGGCCGGAAAACCGAGGAAAAACGTAAAGTCGATTACACCAGCGGTTCTCGACCTTTTTGAGTTTGCGACCCCCTATAATGTCACCAAGATGTCTAACGACCTTTTTGTAATGTGAGCATTAAAAAACTGAACAAACTGTTATACGTCTTGTATTTATTTGTGTATACATTTTACGAAAAAATGTATATTATGTACATTTGACAATTTTTTGAATTTAATGGCTCTTTTGCTGTTGTTGAATTGAAATAATTTTGTCAATCCTTGGCTCAACAGATTTGTATAGACTAATTGTCACTGTTATGGTGATATATCCAGCCGATTTCTCGATTTGTAGAATATTGTAGTCATCGTAGAAAATCCTGCTTCGCATGAGTATGTCGTTGAAAAAGGAATTATTTTTTTTAAAGCTCCCTCTGTTAATGCAAGATACTCATATTGAATTTTTATCCAAAATTTACTTTGTTTTTGTCACTATTAAAAATTTGCTCCGACCCTTTGTCTGAATACAACTCAGTTAATTTTTCTTCATTTAACGATGATAATTTATTTATGAAGTTTTAATTGTATTTTATTTCATTTATGGCTCTTAATTATGAGATTGTGAGTGAAACAATTTTTTCCCACACGAATTGGTGACCCTAAAATAATTGTAGGCGATCGCCAAGAGGGTCGCGACCCCCCGAATCGCTGGACTACACGATATAATGTTTTTGACGTATCTGCAGGTTTTCGAATAAAAATCCGTTCCCGATCGATAACGGCTATACGCGCGTCATCACGCTCTTCTGTGATTTTCACGGGGTTTTTTCGGTTTACCTCTGCGCCGACGTTTAAGTTAATTAATCGAGGCCGGCGATTCGTCTGTCGGGGGAAAAAAAAATCGTAAAAACGACAATGCCCGCGGGTGTACAACAGACGTCGAGATTTTTGATTAAATCGTCTCTCTCACTCTCTCTCTCTCTCTCTCTTCCTCTTCTTCTCTCTTCCTCTCTCTGTCCGTGCCGTTTTTCACGAGAACGTTCGGCTCGCGCGTACACATTTAAGTGTATGAATAATGTATACGATCACTCGACTCCAGAAGCGACGGCGGCGTCGTCGCGTGTTTTTACACTTTTCCGGACCGACGCGTATTGTTCGAAACACAACGGACTAATTAAAATTCTGGCCAATAAGCGGCGACGGCGGCGGGCACGGCATTGTGCGCCCCGGACGGCTGGTGCTGCTGCTGCTGCTGGGACTGACGTTTTTGGCGGCACCGCGTCGTATTTTTCTACGCCACGCGGCTGACGCGAAAACGTCGCGTCGTCGGTCCGAGGGGAGGATAAGGCGGGTAGGAGGCCATCTCTCGTCTTTAATGAGCTAGACGCTCCCGCAGCCGTTCCCGCGTATACACACACACACACACACACACACATGTATATTTCGTGTAATATACATATACAATAATAATTATACAAACAGAATTTTAATTGAGTTTTCTCGTTTTAATAATAAATAATAACGCGAAGCAGCCGCGTGTGTGCGTCTCCCAGACGTTTTCGGCGTTTTCGTCTCTGCGCTCGCGAAACCAACGCTCGCCACCCCCCCCCTTCCCTTGTATTCCGTCCCTTTTATTCCCTCCCTTGTATTCCCTCCCCGCTAACACGTGCGCTCGCTCGGACCACCGGTGCCAAGGGCGTATTTATGGGGGGAGGGCGGATGGGGCTACAGCCCCCTTCCGAAATCCAGGAATTGCTTATGAAGTCTGCTTATTATTATGTCCTATTAGACGTAAATCGTAAAAGTTAAATATGATTTTATAAAACATTATCAGTACAACGAACAAGTTGTTCGTGTAATGCTGTGGTTTTCAACCAATGTGACCGCGGCACACTGGTGTGCCGCGACAAATTCATTAATATTTTTATAATTTTGTATTTATCAGCATTATTATGAATATTCGTTAAAAACCAAAGCTTTGCACCCAAATGGTTTTTTCCGGTTTTGGGTTTTGGGTTTTTGAATTTTAAATTGGGTTTTCAAACGGGTGTATAAAGGTGTTGGATAATTCGGGTTTTGAGTCCCACAAATAAATTTGGGTTACAGAGGGATTGACCCGTTTTTACATTATAAGTGGAGGGAAGAATTTTTTGGTTTTACAATGTTAATTTTTTTTTTTTTTGTATATACCTTTTCGGATAGTAGAAATCACCTTGAGATGGTACTTTAGAGAAGTCATTTTTCTAATTTCTCTATAGTTTTTCCAATGATGAAGAAAAATTCGGTTTTTTTTTCAGGTTTCAGGTTTTGCATTGGTTATTCGGGTTTTTAATTGTTTCTGGTGTTTAAATTATTCCGGTCTTATAGGGTTCGGGTTTTTTCAGGTTTCGAGTTAATTCGGGTGCAAAGCTTTGGTAAAAACTGATAAATACCAAACATAAAGGCCGAATTAATCGTAGATACATAATATAATAGTGTTTAATATTGGTATGCCCGTCGCATCCGTCTCTATTGTTTTACGTCGCGTCACGGAACATTTTATTGTCTTATAATATAGTGTATAATATGCTATTATATGGATCGGTGAGCCGCGGAAATTTTATTATGATATCAAGTGTGCCGAATTGTTCAAAAGGTTGAAAACCACTGGTGTAATGTGTCTGACGATTTTGAAAACAACGATTATACCTTTGAGTTCGGTTTAATGAATAGGCTGAATTGGGGAATTTCAGTTGGAGAAAATACCACAGCCCCCCCCCCACCAAAAAAAATCTAAATACGCTCCTGACCGGTGCGCTCACACGACGCGGGGCCCCTGCGAAAACCGCTCCCGGATTTAATCGTCACGCCCGTGATCCGTTTCACATACGCTCTTATCGAATTACCGTAATACGCGACGACGACGTATACTTGAACGGGTTTTTCGTGTTTTTCCACGTTTTCCGAAATCGAAATTTCGCTCGTCTTGTCGTCAGCGAGGCTTTTGGATTTATACACACCCAGCCCCATAGGCGTGTATCGACGTCAAGACGTGTCAACGTCAATCTCGTTTCCCGTCGTCGTACCGAGCGTAATGTTCAAAATCCGTCACGACGCATCTGCGATAGTAATTTGTTATAATTTACAAACGAAACGCGTGCGAATATTACTTCCTTGTGCATGGGTTTTCGGAGGGTGCGACTGAGCGTGTTGCATTACGGATTTTCGGGCGACTCGTGGCAACAAAACGTTTCGTGTGTCTCGTCGTGACTCGTATCGTTTTTTAAAACGTTTCACGGGGCACGACTGCAGTTTTTATGGTCCGGTGACAAACATCTTGACCGCTGCTGTTCGGCAACGCGACAAAGTCGGAGCATACCCGAGTGTTGAATAACGGGTACTGAGGGATGATCACTTGTCAGTGGTGGGGTTTTCGATTGTTTTTAATAACGTCCAACAACTTTGTCACTGTCGTCGATACACTATTTGGATCCCGATAATGTTTTTTGATATACCTTCACACGTCCTCCGCATGCAATTCTGTGACTACAGCAGTATTTTGCCCAAAAAAATGAAGATGTCTTGTTGTTGCTTAGTGGTCTTCATTTTCCCTCCTGTTATTTTTACACACAAAAGACTGTTTATGATCTCTAGATATCTTCGTCTTTGTCTCTAACGATTTGGGGTTTTACGAATGAATTATTAATGAAATAAAAGTATATTTATAAACGATATTAACTGTGCCATGTAAATGTGTGTGTATGTGTGTGTGTGTGTGTGTGTGTCTGAGCAGAGATGTATTTAGGCACGAGCTCTGTAGGACCGGGCTTAGAGCGGCGACATTTGTATGGCGGCAAATTTCAACTTTTTTTTAATTTTTACAGAATTACAAAAAGTATTTTTAATTCGACAACATCAAATTCGAACTATTTTTAGACTAGAGAAATTCATTATAAGTTTTATGATTTAGAGTTACGATTCGAACCGCAAACGCGTGCGTCCGTTCGCTCAAAATCAAACAACTATTTACATACTACACGCACATGCGATACGGCATGAACCAGTACGCGTGTGGGTAGCGAAAAATGCGCGCGTTCAACGCGTGTTCGAATTCTCAAACTGTGGATTCGAATGTGTTTTGTGAAATATTTTAGGAGAGGTGGAGGGGAGGGATAGGCAGCAGAATCGAAAATTGTCTACAGTCATAAAATCCCTAAATACGCCACTATGTGTGTGTGTGTGTGTGTGTGTGTGTGTGTGTGTGTGTGTGTGTGTGTGTGTGTGTGTGTGTGTGTGTGTGTGTGTGTGTGTGTACGCAGTAAATGATTAATCACCGAAAAATATGATATCAAAATAATCCCAGTTGCCAACTTTAGTTGTAATAAGGCTATATCAGGTCCCTTCAGAGCCGTTTTGTGGCCTGAGGCAAAACCGTGCAAGTGGTCCATTATTTATGAACATTTTATTCTGGGATTTGAATTCAACATGTTTTCCACGAAAACAAGCTTTTAATCCTCACAAATTCGGTGGTTTTTTGTTTCATATAGGACGATGAACCTTACACACAAATAGACATATAACATTGTGTACATTTTATTTGTGTGAAAATTTTATCATAAAAATGATTTTAATCATTTCGCAGCATACAGAGAAAAGTCACACAGGATTGTTTTTTCACACTCCGGTCGACAACACAGAGCCCCTCGAATATCTCTAGGTTTTCTGGGGCCTGTGTGAGTTTTTCCTCAGAGACCCTTGTCTCTGACGGACGCTCAGACGAACGGGCCTGAGACCGTGGCTGATACGACGTTGTCCGACTGAGGGTTTTCCGTAGTGAACGAATCGCACGGTCGTCGGTCTTGAGTATCGACTCTCTTTCCACTCTACAGCACTCGTATCATCGACCGAGGACGGGGGGTTAAACGCCGTGGTGCGACTCGCCGATTTCACCGGGGCGAGTGAACGCGAGTACAGCTCAGTGCCGCATTTAGACGTTTTTCTTAGAAATATTTAAACGCCCCACCCCTAACAATAATTGACTAATCAGGGTATATAGCTAGATTATTCGAATTTCCTTTCGGTGATACCATGTTTATGTGATTTAAACGAGAAGCCAGAAGGGTACCAACAGGGTACCGACATTATTTCGTTTAATTTTGCTACGAAGAATAATAATTGTGGGCGAGTGATCGAAATTTTTAATTTTGTTCGAAAAAAATTTCGGTGAAGCCGTCGTAATAAATCGTTTCGTTATGACGTAATAAATCGATGTCGTGAGTTTTGCCAGTCCCCGAATTCGGCGCCCGGGGGATTTGCCCCAGTTGTCCCCTCTCCAAAATGCGCCAATTGTAGGGATGTGATAAACGTTTAGGTCGACCGGGTGAAAAACGAAAAAAAAGACAAGTGGCATTCGGGGACTGCCGCGATAAAGCTATTGCATATTAAATAAATAAGGAGTTGATATAATTTAAATTTTTTTTATTATTCTAGTTACCATCCAGGAATTTGTATCACAGAAACTATAGGCCTATGATGACTAAAATATGAAACATAAGATTTTTTTTTCTCATTAAATGAGTTTGTTTTGTTGGTATGACAATACGGTTCGCCGCGCGGTAGACAGAGAGGGGGATTACGGGATTCCACAGGTAGTGGTCACGCTTTTTCGTTACGAACAATTTTTTTTCAGTCACTACACCAGACCTGCGATAAAAGCTATGCAATAGCTTAAAAAAAAAAACAAAATAAAACTCGTCCGCCGGTAACCCAACGTTATTTTCAGGACGCGTCGCGACTGCACGACCGCGGTCCGGGTGATATAACCACGTGGGTTTACCGCTCTTGTCGCGACGCGCCAAGCGCCACCGCGGTCGCACGGCCGCAGCTCGCGGGTTATTTTCGATCCGGTTACCCGGAGCGAGTGACACACGAAATACGCCCGAGGAGTGCGAGCTGTGACGAAGGACACGTCCGGTCTGTCGGCCGGGACTGTTTCCGGGGCCGCGTTTTAATTTTAACCCGCGTACCCGTCAAAACCCTGCCGATCGGCTGCAGACGAAGTCTAAACGCACTAATTACCGGGCGCGTATTCACGGGCCAAAAGTCATTTTTCATTTTTAATTAACATGTTACAATTACATTACGCGCTACGCACGGTTATCGTCGAACGTGTTACACACAACACGCGAATACATAATATTATTATATTAGAGCAAGGACTTTCGTGCATTTGCATATTTTTTATGGTAAACTTTATCGTATGCTTGTTAAGTACAAAATACATTTCATAACGTTAATGATGAAATACTCAAAGTTTTTAGTGCATATTTTTCCATATTTGGACATTTTTCGGTTTAAGGGGCACATTTTTTGATTCTTTAGAGCATACTTTAAGCTTTTAGAGCATATTTTGATGGTTTATCGAAAATCAAGCGCTTTGGTGAATATGTTATTAGTATATCTATTTTTGTATTTTTATTTAAAGAGTAATAGGTATGGGGTACGTTCTCTGCTATTTGCAAATATCAAAGAAATGTTAATAATTCAGTGCAGTTCTAGTTTAGGTAAGATAAATATTTGAGAATAATTCAACGAGAATTTTAAAATACCTTTTTTTTGTTTTATTAGGAGCTTCATGAATAATTAAGAAAAAGTGGGATCCAACATTCAGAAAGATTCCAAATCGATTCGATAAAATAAATCTAGTTAAAACTTATATAGAATAATAATAAAATTAATTTTTTAAGGGCATGTTTAACCGCATATTTTTAATTTTTTGATGCATGTTTTATTTTAGTGCATATTTTAAAATGCATATTTGATGAGTTTTTAGTGCATGACAGTCCTTGCTTTAATTATTATTATCATTATCATCATTATTTTTATTATTATTTTATCGTCGTGGTTGTTGAAATACAAGGTGTAGACAATAATAATGATTAAAAATGTAATAATTACAGACTGTAACGCGTCAATATGTTTTGTTTAAAGGTGGAAATCGTGTGCCGAGAACAAACGACAACGCGATGAACAAGATAAAACAATAATATTAAAAGAAAAAATTCGTCTATTCGACTCGCACGCCGGTTTATAGGGTCATTTGAAAATTAGATAAAGAAAATAATATGTGCATATTTTATTGAAAAAACGTGATGAAAATGCGATATAAGCCGATGCCGGTATTTTGCTTGAACGATCGACTGACCTATCAATTAAACTTTATAACTAAATATTGACGAAGAAGTCCGAACTACCGAATTCGTTACCGAAAAATAGATATGTGGTAAAATACAGTCGAAATGACCAATAGAGAATGTGGCTGGTGATGGTGACGAAGAGAAACCTGATGAGAAACCACCAGTAACTAACCAAATTCTGGAAGCGCTTCAAATTCTACGTAGATGGATTCAGTAAAGGGGTGATTTTGGCGTATCTGCGCAACATAAATCCAACGAAGTTGGCCGAAGGAGGGAAAATCCAATCAACCCTAGATGGATTTTAATTTAAAAAAAGTTATTAGTCTTTACATATCTACATATTATTATATTTTATTTTTAATTGCGAGTAGCTAGATTTTTATTTTTATACATACCTTGAATCTCAATAAATATTTTTTAAGTAAATAAGTATTTGATTTTAAGCATTTTTAAATTTTTTATTTTTTTGGGTCGTTCGCGCGCCTTATCGACTCATTCATATGCGTCTCGAGGATATCGATGACTATTATTATTATTATTCATACATTTTAAACACGGATATTCTGTCAGTTCGTTATAGGTATGATCGCGACGGTATTATCGTTAGAATTTTTTTTATTTTTTATTTTTGAGACATGTCTACGGTTTACACATCTGATTCGTCCACGATTCACCACCGAATCAGAATTAATACCTGTGTTCAGCAGTTAATTTTTATTATAATACGTATTGATTTGTTTAAAGAAAAATTAATGTTTTAAGATAATTTTTATATCAAAGTAAAAATTTGTTGAAATATAGGACCTGATTGCTTTGGTCGGACCCGGGACCTCTTTGAGGCTCGGGCCTAAGGGTTACAGGCCTTGCCACCCCTCTCTCTCGTCAGGCCTGTGGGCATCTTTACAATATACGCATATATAATACATACTTATGGACGTAATAAATACACGTGGAGAAATCTGACGTCATAGTGACGTTCGTGATTATGTGACGGTTCGTATTTGATATACACGATCCGAAAATATACGAAAAAATACATGAATCGATCAAATATTTTACTATTTGGCGTTTGTGCAGATTGTACGATCAAACGCGTTCGCGAGAAACTGCATCAAGAAGTGTACTCACGGTACGGAATCGAGAAAAACCACAACCTTTACACACACACACACACACACACACACACACACACACACACACACACACACACACACACACACACACACACACACACACACACACACACATATATATGCACAGTATTATATACGTGTATTTCGCCAAAACGACGAGGGTTCAAAGCGCAAAAGATCGATGGAATCCATCCGCCCTATTTCGAAAACGTGCTGAAAACGCGTTTCGTTGGTTCGCGGCCACGGAGAAACTAACCCAATTTCGTTTGGAAATCATACACGAGGTGTTGACGGGCGCGTTGCGGTGCGCGCGTGGGTCGCGTCGATTAAATCGCAGCCGCGGAAAAAAGAGCAACGGAAAAATTCAAGCGTATTGAGTTTCGACGCTCTCGGTTCGAGTCGTTACTCACGGTTATCCGCGTCGATCGGAAAACGCAATTATTGCCGACGTGCTCGAGAAAATCTCCGCGCCGACTCGAATGACGCGGAGAAAAAATCAAATAGACTTTACCAGCACTAGATCACAATAACGCGATCGATCCTCCTACACGTTGCGCGCGCACGCACACACACACACACACACACACACACACACACACACACACACATACACACACACACATACACACACACACACACACACACACACACACACACACACACACACACACACACACACACACACACACACACACACACACACAAACAACGTGAGCGGTCGACTCTGATCATCAAACGAAACCGTATAATACGATCAAAGAGTTTGAGTATGTACGCGGGTGTACAAACACAAATACACACCTATCTATACGAACATTTTTTTTTTTTTGCTTTCGCGAGATCACACACACACATCTTACGTACGCGCACGCATATACGTTTCATGCATAAATATATGTACATATTATGTGTATTGTACGTATACGTGTTTTAACGATCTAAAGAGACCCTTTCTCCTCATAACAATATTCTCGGGACGGTTTGACCGTGACGTCGTTTTTACGAGCACAATACTCTCCCACGCGTACGTACGTACCAGTGCGACATGATTCGACCTTTTTATATATTGTATAATATAATATTATATTATATTCTTTTCTCCCCGCGCCAGCAGTCGTTCCGTCCCCACACTCGCGTATACACGGGCCTGAATGGTGTGTGTGTGTGTGTGTATATACTATATATTATATACTTTATATTATATTATATATGTTTTTCGGGCGGCACGCCGGGGATTTTCACCGCCTACAAAGAAACGGAAATAATTTATAACACCACGTACGCGTCGTCTTGCACGGCATAAAGGAAGAGTTGACGAGCTCGGTGTAGGTATATAGGACGACGGCGATTCACGCGGCGGCCGGCCGGCCGTTGTCGCCGCCGGAGTGAACGGACGGAATGCCCAAGTGGCGGCCGCCCGCGACACGGCCGGTTTCGGCTCGTGAATACTGATGGCCTAATTAAAAGACGCGCTCGCGTGTACCTCCGACCGATACGAGTGATAAAAGAAACGAAAAAAAGAAAAAAACCACGTCGTAAGTACCGTGCTCTGGTTTTTACGCCGGTTTTTTTTAACGTTACGACACGTTGCAGGACGAGACGTGGCCGTACGCGGTGCGATCGCGTCCGTTCCTCGGGAACCGAGCAGAGCTGTACCTCTGCGCGCCTTACGCATTATCGTTTTGGGACCTGCTAGGAACGAAAAGAAAAAAAAAACCGAAATTAATTATCGTTAATTTTATAAGAAATTATTTATCATGACGGACAGTTATTGAAGACCTCTATCAATAAGACGAGTGTATGTTACGATACAGTCAAATTCGCCTATAACAGGGATGGCGAACCTATGGCACGCGTGCCAAAAGTGGCACGTTGGCGAAATTTCAATGGCACGTGGAAAACATTGAATTTATCGAAATTTTAATAAACATAAAAATTTGAATCATACTATTTATGAAATCGTAGTTAAAATAAATACGAATAAACAATTTTTTTCAGATTTTAATTGTAATTATATTCCTTTAGATATTTATACTTCACTTATATCACAAATACAAATAAATCGTCGATATGGAAAAATGGTGAAAAATGTAGACATCGAAATGTCGGAAGTCATGCAATCCGCTTACTTTTATTTTATTTTTTTCGTTTTTTCTTGAAAGTTTATAATGTGTAGTGAATTTTTTCAAGTCAACGCAAAAACTACATGTTTTACCAAAATCAGATATTTATATATTCTGTTATAAAATTGTTTACATGAAAAAAGGAACAAAATTTCACATTAAAATATAATTACCTACATATTTACATTTTTTATACGGTTATTCAATATTGACATCTGATTCAAGAATATCATATATAATTTGTAAAATAACCTACACAAATATTGACTTCGTTAAACTTCCTTTGTGTGTGTGTGTGGGGGGGGGGGGGGCACGCGAACAGTTTTAGAAAACTTTTTTTGGAAAATTTGACACTCGACTCGGAAAAGGTTCGCCACCCCTGGCCTATAACGATCTCCAAGGGACCTAGAAAATCTGATCGTTATATCCGAACTTCGTTATATTATACGGATTATAAAAATTAACTTGATTTTTATTGAAAAATTAATTTATTAAACAGATGTTTTATTTATTAATATAATCGTGTGTGTGTGTGTGTGTGTGTGTGTGTGTGTGTGTGTGTGTGGTATTTCTCTCACTTTGAAATCTCGAACTCGGTCCTCTAGGCACAATGACCGTCGTATACTTTACAACCGCTGCGAAAACCGCGCGTGGGATCACCGTGCAGTGAAGGACGTCGATAAAATACGTTTTTTTTTTTTATTCTTTCTTTGAGCCGAGTGCGTATAACATTACGACAATCCGACAATTCAATTCAGCCGTTCCGATTACGATCGGCGAAACAAATCACCGTTTTATTCCGATAATAACGAGATGAGATTTTCGAGAACGTGTCGTGTTCGACTCGCGCGTGAGTTACACGTAGGTACGTCGTGTGCGCGACGTTTTACACGATATCACTTGCCCGGCGAAAAGCACGCGTTCGCGTGTGCTGTATCATCGCATAGATCAGTGGTCTTCAACCGGTGGGTCGCGACCCATTTTTGGTTAGTTTTCGCGATAAGTCTCGTTTTTAAAATAAAAATTAAATTTATAAAATTATAAAAAGTAAACAAATATTTTTCATTTTATTTCGTATATTCATATGAATCCTGTACATTTTCAATTGACGATAATTTTAATATTCTAACTACAACAATACAATTTTTATCTATTCAGTTTTAATAGTACTACTGCAAAGTATTAAGCAATTTTAGATTTTTTATAAAGCTCACGTGGGTCGCGAAAAATGTAGGCCTAAAAAAGTGGGTCGCGAGTCCAAAAAGGTTGAAGACCACTGGCATAGATGATACCTAACACCTGATTTAATTCAATTACTATTATAAACACAAAAATTAATATATTGCCAGAAAACGAACGCAAACGCATACGCATACACACACACTCCACCTTCAGGAAATGCTGACCAGACAGATTGCAACAGAATAAAACGCCCCCGCAAGACGTTAGTGATTGTTCGTTCTGCTGCCGTCGTTGTAGAGGACGAAACGCTGCCCGATTTACGAGTGGTGAAGTGATCGGTCATTATTTTGTTTTTGTATCGATAATATTTTTCATTGTCTTTAATTAAATGGTTTTAATCATAATTATAAAAGGTGTTTATATTCAATAATTTTTCTATTTTACGTACTCGTGAGAGAATATGAGAAAGTTGGTACATTTGACAAAAATGGCATTTAAAACATATTATTGTATTTCAAACCTCGATCCAGTGCTAGATCATTTTCTTGCAGGTCAGTTTTATGGGGGAGAAGTACAATATTGTTTAGGTAAAGGTTACCTCACGCTCGAAACATCCAGTGCTAGATCTTTTCCATCGTCAGTCGTTTCGAGTGTAAAATCACTTTAGAGCTGTAAGAGAAAGTAAGCCTTTAAAAAAAAAAAAACCTGTTTCGACTATCCTCTCAAGCGGTGCTAGATCGTATTCTTTGTCACCGGAGAAGATAGTTCACACTCCCTGATAACCCGCGCCGTAGACTTAAAAGGCAATGGTGTAGCGAGATCTTCTTCTTCAGTAAGCGAGCTCAATTTAACAAGTGCTGGAGGTCACTAACAGGTAACACCTTCAAACTTTGAATACATCTTCTCTTGTCTTTTTTCTTTCTTGTTATTTGTCATTGTTGTTACCGTCACTTTATTGGGTGTTACTACTGAGTATCCTCCCTAATCGCATGATTCATGTTGTCTTACTTCATTTGTCATTTCTCAAACCTAATAATTATACAAATATATTATCAAGTGAGATTGTAGATTTATTAAATAAATAAGAATAAAAAAAAGAAGGTAGTCGTCCGGGCCAATTAATAGGTTTTTCTTTACACGCTCGTTAAACGATCAGAGTGTACTACGACCGACAAACACCTTGTTTTTGTGTTGTTATACGTCAAGCCTTTGTGTGGCGTATACGACACGTGTAAACGTACATATCGTACCCATATACACACACCTGTTGCGGACAAGTCCGTTTCGAGACGCGGCATATACGTATGCGTGGTTGTGTATCACACGCGCGCATTGACCACGTCGCCACGACATGTATAGGCCGAGACAGTGCCGGCCCTAAGGGGGGGGGGAGCCATTCGATCGCACCGGGCCCCTCGATTTTGCTGGGCCCCGCATAAAGTGTACCGACCTACTTCACATATCACTACGAAAAAAAAAAAAGAATCATTTTAGTTTTTTCTTTCACTTGATTGGCGATTTGTGAACTTTACAAAATGTAATTAATATGATCATTTTATTATTTGTGGAATATCAAGTGAGATTTTATTTTAGTGTTTTCATATAATATGTATCGAGGTGCTTTGCTGATTCTTTGAGTCATAATGAAACAATTGACCTGTTTACAGGAAAAAAAAACGAGAAAAAAAAATGTTTAAATGATATCATATTATGTATATTCTAAGCAGTATTCATTTTTTAAATAATGTTTGTTACTATATATTTTTTTCTTTTTGTAAGTAAAAGTATAACTATTAGGTCATATTTATCTCAACATGTTCACGTATTACTAAAAGTATTATTTATACCTAGGCGGCTAGGCAGGTACTAATTTTGTGTTGTGTAGAAATAAAAGTTGATTTTTATTAGTTTACATTAAAATTTAGATATCGAATATGACTTTAAAGTTTATTAAAGGGTATGGGGCCCGGAAAAATTCTGCACTGGGCCCTATAAAACACATCATCGGGCCGGCACTGGGCTGAGAGACCGTCATCTATATATATATATATATATATATATATATATATATTTATATACATTATTGTCTTTTCTATTTCAACTATATATAAATATAATTTAAATTTCATGACTTTCACGGACTGACGAATAAAAAGAAGAAGAAAAAAAAAAAATGAAAAACGAAAAATGTGCACCATAACCTGTTTGAATTCGGTCTCGCAGTTGTCCTCGGGCTACTACGGCCACCATTATCAGTATTATAATCACTCGGAATGAAATATGTTATTTTTGTTTTATTTAAGAGGATATAATAAAAATTACTTTACGAGATTGAGTTAGCTAAGTGTTTATTGGCTCTTCATTATACGCGAGAACGTGTGTAAACACACAACACACACACACACACACACACACACACACACACACACACACACACACACACACACAATTGGTGAGGATATAATTCATGTAACATTATCCCGACGAAGTATTTAATTATACTCGTACACGTTGTTATTACATTATATACGCTCACAAAGCTAAATCATTTTACATGATACAATGATTTTCCTATGCACACACGCGGGCGCGCACACTCGTACATTTGAATGTAAAATGTAATATACATATATATAATGTAAAATATACGTCCGTTATTCATTACTAAAATAAAATTACCCTTTTTTTTTTTTTTTTTTTTTTTTTTACGGTTACAGATTGTTCCCCGATAAGCTATGGAAAAAGATAAAACAAATAACGGTTGCCCAGGGATCGGGGGGGAGGGAATCACATATAATAGTAATTATTATTTCAATCCGGTCAATATCGGAGCGGATAATTAAAAATAATAATTAACGTTTCACTCGCTGGACGCGATATTATGTAGTTTTAATGACTTAGGTCAGTTAGTTGATTAAAAATTACGAGGAATAGGTTTAATGGACAAAAAAAAAATAAATGATTTCGATAAATCGATTCGATTTTACGAATATTTTACCACAGGTTAAATCGTCGTACTTATTAATTTTTATGTTGTATAGACCACAAGCGAATGGACGAATATTGCGACGGAATACGTTTAATAATTATTTAAGGTAGGTAAACTAGTTGGAAAGTCCTATCACCCGAGAGAGGTCACGCGTTCGTTTTCTATTATTATTATAACTAATATAACTAATTTCATTGTGAGTTAGAACAATCAAAAAAAATAAAAAAAAATTATAATAAAATACCACAAACAATACACCATTGAAAAGCTTAAGTTATGCCATTCATACGTTGCGCATAAATTTTCCATTGAAATAAACACGCCTGCACGGCGGAACAACACATCTCGTCATGAAACCACGTCATGAATACTGCGAGTCAATTCCAAAAGTCGGTTAGCAGCGATTTTATTATTGCTGGCGACTCGGAACGATTCCACTGGAACGATCGAGCAGAGGCGATGGCGTCGGTTAGAAAGCGAATTTATTTTTGCGAAACTCAAAACGGATTTCTACATGAAAATCAAACGTCTACCGGAAGTTTAGTTTAAAAAAAAAAAATAAAATCGAATAATTCGTGAATCGTGATGTACGACCACCGAAGAGTCGACGAGTGCGAGGACATTCCGTCCTATAACCTAAAAAAGAGAAAAAAATATTCACACATATTGTACCGATTAATATTTTATATTTATATTGTACTCGCTCGGTGGTGGATACTCTCCGCGCTCGGTGGTTGGCATTGGTTAAGCGTATGATCTATACCGGGTCCGCCGTGATCTACTATTGTCTATTAATGAGTAACGGATAATATGCCTTTTGTGACTAAATACACGGCGATGATGTACGATTAAGTCTTGAAAAAACCGATTAAAGAAATAAATACATCTTATTTCATAGCTAACAGCTGGTCACTGCGTTACGTCTATCGTCTGAAGAGATAAAAATTCATCGATTCCGATCGTACAAAGAGAAGTTTCATATGATCATTTGACTGTCAATCATTCTGAAAATGTTGTGAATTCTGTAAATGGGGCTAACACGCTAAAAAAATGATAGAATGTTTGTGGTCAACATTAAAGTATAAAATATCAAGAAAAATGCACGGCACTAATGAAAATCTATTACCACGCCATTTAATCGAAAGTCGGTACCGCTCGATAATGAATAAAAATAATGTATTCATACATTTTTTGGAAGATATAAAAAAAAGTTTATGTTTCACAAAAAATAATGTTACTGTAAGACTATTACGATATTTTGAATATAATTTATATATTATTTTGAATTTTCGACTAATACTAATTGTATCATTTGTTTTGTGTACTTTAATGTATTAAATATAGTTGTATTTTTTTTTAATTGAATAATAACATGATATAATATAATTTAAAAAAAATTGTATTTATTTATTTATTTATCTACTGTTTTATCGGTAGATCACACGCTTTACCAATGCCGAAGACTTTTTATATCCGCGACATATAAATAATTACAAGACGTATCTATCACACGGCTGTCCATATAGTCGTTATCGGCGTGCCGGAACGTCGGTCCCGAAGTCTGTCCGTGATCCGACGCGAATATTATTCACGACAATTATAATAATATTAATATCGCGACGACGACGACGTACCGCATAAACCGGCGTACGTACGTGTATTTCTGCCAAAAATCGACGACGTTTCAAACGAGTGGTGTTTTTTTTTTTTTTTTATCTAAAAAACGACACACACGTCTCCCCTTGTTGTTCTCACACGTTTTTCGTTCGGATTCGATAATGATCGGAAACCGCAGTCGATCGGCAAAGTCCTTCTAGAAGGCGTACAACGTATATTATTATAATACACGGTATACGTGTGTGCCTGGGCGCGCGATCCGTATTACGTTACGGAAACCAGTTTACGGCTCCGGCCGCGTCGGATTCGCTAACAATATTTTAACGACAAGTGTTTAAGTGAAAATAATTTGTTTAACGGTCGACCATAATTAATTTCGTCCGGTCGTCCGATAATGAGCGACGACGAGTAATGTTTCAAACCCGAAATCGATTTGTTACGTATTCGTGTGCCGGTCGAACCGCATAATTATTATTAGAGCTCGGAACTTAGGTAATGCTCTTAAAAAGTACTAAATATCCATGCATTTATGCGATTAAGGAGTACGAATATGCTTTGAAAATATGCATTTACATTTTTTTTTCTTTCACACAGAAAAGTCATTTGTATTAAACTATATCAATATAATACAAATCAAGGAATAAATTGCAATGAAATAGAGAATTCTCATTTTTAATCAAAATATTCCTTGAATTAAATGAAAATTTATGTTTTTTTTTCGAGTTTTATTTATGCATCTGAAATGTATAAGTTAAAATTTAAAATTCACAAAGAATTCAATTGAAAAGTAAATAAAGTCAATGGCATTAGATATAATTTCGTTCTTACTTTCAAAAGTGTTGCAAGAAGACCATTTAGACCACTAGATATTTTTTTTCAACATTTTCAAAATTGAAAGACAGCTAATTATTATCCACGAATAAAGTATTATACTTTGAAAAAATATGTAGTAGGTACTAGTAATGAGCGCATATTTATATTGTTTATGTTGTATACTCTATAGGTCAAAATAATTTATAATTCAACATTTTTTTTAAAAAAAAACTCAACATTTTGATACATAATATATATGTTTAAGAGAGCTAAGCTTCCCTTAAAATTGTCTCTCCCAATAAGGTAGTCGAAGTCCTAAACATAGAGCACATCCCAAGTCCTAAACGTGCCAGTCTGCCACTGTTTTCAACCAACAAAAAAAACCGTCGTGTAAAAATTTAATTTTTCCATTTTAAACTTGCACATTATTTTTTCGTAAATCTTTTATATTTTGTACATACACATTTATATTTTATTTTATGATTACGATAACGATATATTATGTATAATATTATAAAATATTTTTTTCTTTTATTGAATAAATAAAAATTAAAAACAGTTTTTATCGATATTTTTTTAAAATGGCCCTTTTTAGTTGCTGCTTTGGCGCTACGAAACCCTTAAGTTCGGCCCTGCGTACACGTGAAATCAATAAAAAAAAAAAAAGAAAGAAAGAAAAAAATCCGTAATCGCAGACGCGTGTGTAGTTTCGACCGGGGAAACGGGCTTTGCCGCGTCGTACGGCTCTCCGTATCACACCGCGCCGGTGGGATTATATTATTATTATTATTATTATTATTATTATACTTATTATGAATAAACGTCGATTCGATCAGATAATATCCGAACGGACAGAAAAGTTATGTAAATGTAACAAAAAAAAAAAAAATTCGTGTTCGACCCGCATGTGTGTCGCACATACATAATATCGTACGACGTGTACGAACGGCGGCGGCGCGTCCGAGTCTCAGCGGCATCGAAGTCAGTTTTCAGAGGTATTGCAAAGCGTTACAAAGCAAGTGCCCACCCACCTTATCCACTTAACCACAATAGTTCGATCGACTGCATATCGTTTTTTGCCTCCCGTCGATACATAATCCTAATGACTACAAAAGTATAATAAGTAAATGTATAGAACGCCAACAGGGCCGTGTTAAGGGGTGCCATAGAGTTCTTACGGCGTTATTGCCATAGAGCGAAACCGGCGATGAGTCCATGATTATTATCACTCTATGGTTTTGCAAATAGCTTTGTCATAATCAGGGCTCGGTACTTAAAGTACTTGAAATCATCAAAATAAGTGCTTAAAAAAAACACTTTAAAACTTCATTATAAGCACGTAAATAAGCACTCAAAACCATTAAGATAAGCAAAAATAAGCAAAATCAAAAATGTTTAACCCCCTTTGAAAAAAATGTTTATAATCCGTTGCCTCAAAATCTTCCAATAATTTTTATTACGAAAAAATTGATATTTGTGCCCTTGTGATATATTTTCAGACTTTTTAAACTACGAACACAGAATGACTTTTTTTTAAGTAATCTTTATTTTATTATTTAATATATCAAACAATTATAAGAATATAAATCATAAGGGAGGAAAATAGAATAAAAAGGTAAACAAAATATATTTCTAGTTGGAGTTGTAATACAAAGTACACATTGAAAAAACATACATTTTCGTCAACCCACGTCGACATTTCATCTTTAATTCGAAAATATGCAAGAAAAGCAGAAAAAACTAGTTGAAAGCAAATTTTTCTAAAACCAACGAAATAATCAAAAATAAGCACTTTCAAATTTCAAATTTCAAATCGTTGTTATGTTTCATGAATGTTCATAGCAATCTGCTAGATTTTAAGACAAACCAAAAAAATAAGCAAACGCTTTAAGTCCCGAGCCCTGGTCATAATAATTCATAGTGTTAGACGTAATAAATAGTTGATAACTTTCATGCATTGAAATTATTTCGGCCAGTGTGCTTCGCAGTCTTACCACACCCACGACTGCAACACCTATAGATACCCAGGGATCAGCGCCACTGCCGAGTTCAACACTACTATGTATGTACATTGTACGTACCAGGGTTGAGTAAATTGATGTATAAAAGTTTTATGTATTATATTATATGATGTATAGGTATTATATTATATAATATGTATTGTACGTACATTCAGGGCCGGATTTAGGGGAGCCTGAGGGGTCCCGGGCCCCGGGCCTCCACAAAATGAGGACCTCCACTTAATTGGATTTTAAAAATAAATATTTAAGATCGTTTTTTTACAATCTGTTAGACTTGATCTTATTCTCATACTTTTTTTTTTTCAAATCGGTACAGTTTTGGTCTCTTCTAATTCAATACGAATCAAACGGTCCGGCCCAGTCTGCCTTGATTTTTTTTTATCGATCCGGTCCAGTCCCGGAATCGGTTAAAACGTATCATAAGACATAAGACACTGTGATATTTTTATATTCCGATAATCATCCGAGTTCGTACAATATAATTACGACAACTGTGGTCATTTGTTTTTGAAAAACCCGAGTTCAACGCGTTCTTAGAAGTACTTAATTATTACAGTAAATAGTGCTGTTGAAAACTCGGTTCGCACAAAATAAATATTAACGCGCGATTAATTATCATTAATTTCTTTATATCGTAGTCACTAATTAAACGCGAGTACAGTATTTTACTGATGCTCTTACATGTTAGTCGACACAATGCTTTGCTGATTTACGACTAATCGCCTCCTCCTCCGTAGTGTGTTCGCCCGTACGCCGCGAGCCGGACGGAATCCTTTCGTCAACACATTCCGTTGGCTCGTCGTCGGCCAACACAATCTATTCCCGACCGTCGAAATCCGTGTACAATATTACATAATATAATATTCAGCAGTTATTCAGCTATTCAGCAGTTCGTAACAATAGGCACCTACATTATAACGTGGCAAGAGGTGTGGTGGCATAGGTCCCATAGCTCGATTCGCAACACATTTTCATATCTAAATTTATAATCTTTTTTGTTCACTTTTCATAGATCTATATTGTTGAATTCGGGTCAGTCTTATGGGGGGATCCTTTCACTGCGACCAGCTCAGCTCAACTTGAAATAGTTCAGCGCGAATTTGAAATTACGTCTCTTACATCCTCAAAATTACTCACCCACAACACGATTATCTCGCGGTTCTACAATATTTAAAACTCGATGGTCCGGCCGACCGCAGAGTTAACGCCAACTTGAGTTTTCTTCATAGACTCTTAAATAACTCGCTACAGATGCACCTGAATTACTGTCCGAAATTAATTTTAGAGTTTCTAATATCCATTCTCGCGCATCAGCTCCTTTCTATGTCCCGTTCCAAAGCACCAATTACGGACGAAACCAACCCATCTATCGAATGACGCGCTCAGCTAATGCCTTTCAAACTTAAAGTCCTGTCACATCTGTCTTATTTTTCTAAACAAGTATATTATGTAAATATTAATTAAATATCACCTGTACCTAGGGCTTGCCTGCAGCAAATGTAAATAAATAAATAAATAAATAAATAAACAAATAGATATCCCCCCACCCTATCAAAAAATCTCGATAACACTACCGAGTATACATAATATATTATATAATTATGTTAACGACTCGTTATTTTCACAATGCGCGAATGTAAATCTGTTTTATAACGTGCCTCGAGGCTTCTTGATAAGTTCAGGTGTACGTTGAATAAAATCGAAAATCGTAAGTCCAAACAGATTTGGAAAAAAGATTTATGAACGACGTCGGTGACGGTGTGCAGTGCTTCTTTTCATCCCGGCCGGGCTAGTGTCGAAGAATTGCTCGTGTACGTGTAATAATGTACCGTGTGCGTCGTCTATGAGTCGTACAAAAGTGTACACGACGACGACGAACCCGAGAGCGGCCGTACATCGTAATTTCGAGTCTCGTCGTGATAACAAGTGACAACACGTGGATCCGGGCCCCGGATACCGCGGAGGTAGATACCACGATGTCCCTCGTCGTCGTCGTCGTCGTCTACGGCGATGGTAATCACAAAATCATCGGCTTGTTCCGGTGGTCGTTTACTCGACGTAAATGAGCCGCGGCCGCGCGGGGAGAATGAAATATTATTAAATTTCGTCGTTACCGCTCGTCCCCCGTTTACAAGGTACGAACACTAATAGACACGCGAGCGCTTATATCCCAGAGAACACGCGTTTGTATGGTGTGTGTGTGTGTGTGTGTGTGTGTGTGTGTGTGTGTGTGTGTGTGTGTGTGTGTGTGTGTGTGTGTGTGTACAAAGACGTGCGTTTTTTTTTGTTTTTTTTTATTTCTAAAAGTCATGTTTCCGGAACATTACTCATAACCGCGCGCGCACGAACCCGCGACTGTATACAGGAACGTCGCGCCCGACGTGCACTTCTCTACACACACACGCACAGTAGATAATAATAATAATCTGTAAGCGCGGACACGAGGGGTCCCAACGACGACGACGACGTTTAAATAGCAGTCGGTGACGGTTTAGTGTAATGAAATAAATCTGTTGTGGCCGTCCGGAGAAACATGGGAAAAGAATAAAAAAAACCAAGTAAATAAAATTACTCTGACCGGGGGACGCGCGGAGTTAAAAATATTGTCGTTATTATTATTGTTGTTGTTATTATTATTATTATTATTATTATTATTATTATACCGCAGTAGGTACATATATTATTACGTATAAAAATGCAAAACGTAACGTGTACACGTCGCAAGAGTTGGTGTGTGTGTGCGTGAGTGTGTGTGTGTGTGTGTGTGTGTGTACGTCGCACGGGGCGAAAGCACGACGACGCCAAACGGTCGTAAATCTCGGGGATTCGGACGTGACGATAAAAATCTGCACCGGTTCACATCGGGAAATTAACGTGCGACGACCGTCCGGGCCAGCGCTCTGCACCAGTTTACACCACGTGTACGATACCAAGACGACGATAATAATAATAATAATAATAACAACGTTACCTCTACCTACTGTCGTGTCACGAGAATACGTGTCGTTTGTATCGTGAGTTTTCGGCCCGGTCGGGAACACGTACGTTCGGTGAGCTGAACGCCCGCCGAATGCCGAGCGACTGCTGTGAGACGAAAACGCGACGACTATAATACGGCGCGGCGACGACGGTGCACTGCAGTACCTATGTTTATACAGAGTACACTCGGCAGTGGCGTGCTCGAGTGAAACCTCCGCTTTGATCGGGGTGGCACGTTTGAAATGCCGTAACTAAGGCTCGGAGGTTGTAGGAGGTAAAAGAGGCACGAAAAATTTGTGAAAAAAATATATTCACTGTTAACTGACACAAAAAAAATAGGTTTCAATAGGATTTTAAAAAGATAATGTCGTATACGCCACGCAAAGGCTTGACGTATAACAACACAAAACAAGGTGTTTATTGGTTTAGTACCCTCTAACCGTTAAACGAGCATGTAAAGAAATACCTATTAATTGGCCCGGACGACTACCTTCTTAAGTGACAAAGAATACAATCTAGCACTGCTTAATAGGATAGTCGAAACAGGTTTCTTTAAAAGGCTTACCTTCCCTTACAGCTCTAAAGTTATTTTACACTCGAAACAACTGACAAAGAAAAAGATCTAGCACTGGATGTTTCGAGCGTGAGGTAACCTTTACCTAAACGATATTGTACTTCTCTCCTCAAACTGACAAAGAAAAAGATCTAGCACTAGATTGAGGTTTGAAAATACAATATGTTTTAAACACCGTTTTTGTTTAAATGTGCCAACTTTCTCATGTACTTTTCACAAGTACAAAAAAATAGAAAAAGATTTGTGAAAGGTTCCAATTCGATTTTAAAAATATAACCTCCATAACTACCCTTTGAGAGTTGTTAAAAATATAAAGTTAACTTTTCATTTAAAATTTCTCGAAACAATGGAACTTTCATAAATATATATATATATATATATGTATATATATATATATATATATATATATATATATATATATATATATATATATATATATATATATATATATGTGTGTGTGTGTGTGTGTGTTACTCTATTTTGAATACTACAAATTTGATTACTCTATTTTGAATAATTATGTAATAAAGTTGACGTAACAGAATTCCTGAATCACCCTGTATGTATTACGGGTATCATTCGGTCGAGTACAGTTAGTGTAGCGGATCAGTCCAGAAGGAATTACTTTTTCGAGAAACGAGCGGACGAGGATAATAATAGAAAAGGACTCCATTAATTTAACTGAAAGAATAATTAATACGAACGAAACACGCGCCTTGATAACATTTAATCACACGACACCGTCTTTTTTTTCAACTCGTTGAATCATGTTTGTACTGTAAGTCTAGTTTTTCAATGTAGAAACGACGGTGTATTAAAACGAGCTACGATTGGATTTCTGTCGTTATTTTTAAAATGCATGCAAAATGTAAGGTTTAAATATAGTTATTAGTCGATCATTTCGTCCTTCCAAAAAAATAATTACGAAAAATTGTGTCAATTTTTTTTTATACTTTCGTATACGTTGCGCAAAGGCTTGACGTATACAACACAACACAAATAATATAATATATGCATGGTACGCCCCAGTCGTGACATCGCTCATTTAATGTAATTGACAATTTTTTTGCTCAATTCATAAAATGGACTATCCATACGGTCATTACATGAACTGGAAATTTTTTTATTCTTTTTTGCTCAGCTTATGAACTGGGCATACTGAAAACCTGTCCAGGTGAATGGATGACAAACTGATAGCCGATAGGTATTAATAAACAGGCTATATTATGTAGATGATAATATAGTCTTGGAAGGTACTGTTGGATTTTAATATAATTTATTTTTATTTTATTATTTTACTATACACACACACACACACACACACACACACACACACACACACACACACACACACACACACAGAAACATTCGAAACGGTTAACCTTTAAAATACAAAAAAAAAAAAAACAATAGTTTAAATACCTAAGGAATTATTTTAATATACATAAGTCGCATGCAGACCGACGGCGAACGACTACTCGACTTTTCGCCGTAATTCATTTCTCTGATTTTTAATAAATGGCCGCCTAAAAATGTTCTAAATGACCTTATTTATATTTGATTCGATTTTTTTTTTTTTTTTAATTTTACAAACTATTATCTCAGCTAACTCGTTACTAATTAGCTTCCTTGCTAAATTAAAATATTATTACTTTGGCATAATTATACAACACAGTACTTCTCTCCGCGAGCTGTGACGGTCGACGTTAAAATACCAGTCGTGTTTACTGAAGTTTAATGAATACTATATTATCTCGCAGCTGTTCACCGTCGAAAAAACGACATCTAATGCTAATTGCTAGGCGACACTGTTATTAAACGAACGATAGTTACTCGATTTCCGTAGCTGATTAAAATCATAATGTATTATAGTTGAGTTTCTATAGTTATACTCGTGAAAAAAAAAAGTAGCTGCAGACGGACAATCATTAGTTACCGGTTACTCGTAGTTATTATGTAACTCGAGTCGAGTTCTAAGTCTCGTGTTACCGTTGTTTTCCGTGTTTACCGCATTTATTTCATTTCATAATAATAATAATTGTACTCGTTAAGTTATCAAACTTTCTTTTTATCATCTTTTTATTTTTATCAACGTAAATCTTTGATTCATAATACTCAAAAAATAAGGCAAAATTGCCCAAAAAGAATTTTTTTTCTAAAACTTATTATGATAAAAATACTCTATAATAAATTATAACACTTACGATATTTCGGTATTCGTATAATAGGTGATATAATGTATACATATGTTTAATTTATGTACATATTCATTTTGTTTTTCAAAAGTAAGGTCATCCATAGATTATCTTCTTTCATCAATAACGATACCGTTGTCCGACACTAAATAACCTATTCATACGCGAGTACTCGAGAAAACAGCCGACATGTAATGATAATAATATAATATAATATTATGCAAAGTTGGGCAAGTTAATGAAAATAATAAACAGTAACAAATTAATTCCATTAAATTGCCTACAGTTAAAAGTTAACAAACAAACAATTTAACTCGATAAGTTTAAAGTTAAGATGGGAAGTAAAATTAACTTTAGTCGGTTAGAAAAAAGTTTGAAAAATGTTTCAACCTACATAATATTATCTATGTCATAAAGTGCTCTAGTATTCGTATCTATACGAATATTTACCGAGAAGCTTAAAACTAATGAAAGATAAAACATTAATTTGTTTTATTGTGAACGGTTACCAAAAACTAATACTCGAATTATTTACATAATTTTAGGACTAATAACTTTAGCTGAATCGCAAAATAAATTATTCGATTATACAAAAACGTTCACATGTTAATTTTTGTTACCAGAAGCAAAAAACACCTAAATCAAAAATTATTAAATACTCCATACACCAATCCTGCGATAACTGTAAGTCCTAATATTTTATATCAAAGTCAATGATATTACCAACAATTATTTCGAGAACACATTATACCATTGATCGTAAATAGTATTTATAATCAATGATTATATAATCTAGATCATTTTCTAATCACATTATATACCTTATTCATACTCGTATTTATAATGAAATAGGAATAGGCAGTAAGTATATATTATTAATATATATTATAAAATACATTTTCATTTTTAAACCCACCTACTTGTTTTTAGATCTACTTTTTTGAGAATTCGGCGGAAAAAACAATTGACTCCATCGCGCGATATTTGTATAAAGGTATATAAAGATAAGTAAAAATAATACGAATTTTATCCGAATAAGTTGAAAACAAAAATAATTAACTGGTCAAGTTGTTAAGTTAAAATAAATTAACTTAACTCAACTTAGCTTTAAATGTTTAACAAGTCGATGCCCACCTTTGGTTAACTGGCTCTCCCGTACGGTTTCGTGAGTCGCATTGTCACCGTGTTTTGGTTTCGTACGGCCGCGCGTCATGTCATTGATTATAAATAGTATACTATAAATAAAAATAATACAAATTTTAACTGAACAATTTGAAAACAAAAATAATTAACTAGGTAGTCGAGTTGAAAAGTTAAAAAAATCAACTTTTTAACTTAACTTAAACTTTTCAACAAATGTATGCCCACCTTTGATGTTATGGTAGTCGTCAGACGTACACGACGTGTCTTAAGTGAAGTAGGTGCAAAAACTACCATAGAGAAGACCTTACGTCGTCGATAAACGTATAACTCTGCATCGAGTCACACTTGCCTAAATGTCGTTTGCGCAAAAAAAAAAAAAATGCACAAAAAACAAATATCGAATTACGATATTATTGATTTTTATAGCCAAGTAGGTAACTATATTTTATTATGCATATTATATACGTGTATATTATGTATGATAAACGTTATTCCGTGATAACGAGAGACATAAATTTTTTTTTCCAAAGATTTCGTAGATATTATCGGTCGTTTTATCGAAGGTATACATTATATAGTGTTGTAAATTTACCACAAACCGTAATATCGTCTGTGCGGCGATGAATGGAAATAAATTATAGATAATTAAAATTCATAGCCTCGTCGCTTAAAAAAAAAAAACGAAAAACAAAAAACAAACAAACGAAAATAATACAAGTATGCGTTATAATATATGCGTCGAGTACCCGTATCGTTTCCGAACCGAAATTATACGATATATATTATAATATGATAATATGTTTTTGTTTATTGGACGATTTCCATAAGGATCGGAACCGGGGGAACACATTATCGACGGGCACATTTTACATCACGCACGGACGCTGCAATACATTTAAACACACACACACACACGAATATTTATGAAAAGCAATAACGTAATAATAATGATAATAATATAAGTAGGTATACGAGCGTAAGGCGTTTTTAACGAGGCGATTGAAAAACGGCAAAAACAATAATTTTCAGATCATTAAAAGATAATATTATAAATTTTATTGTTATTATTTTTCATTATTATTTTTTTTTTTTTCGTTTTGTTCGTATTTTATTCGCGTAAACGGGTCGAGAATATCGGTATTACGATATTATATCACACGTGCGACGGGGCCGGTGTTGTTTTATGCAAAACTTCTCCTCCGCGGCGCGCCGAGATTTCACGTGTTGTTGTTCAGGTCCACCACGCCTCGAGCCGCGTTTCACAAAAACTTTACGATATCCGAGAGTGGGCATGACGCGCGCGTTTGTTTATACCACCGTGTAAGTAAACGTGGTGTTTTTATACGTTATTTTCGCAGCGTTTTGATCGCCGGGTGATATTGTTATTATTACTATTATTATTATCATTATTTATGCGCACAATGGAGATCAGAATAAACGCATACACACGCGCGCACGCGCGAGCATTGTTCGCATTGTTTTTATTTTATTTTCTTTATTTATTTATTATTATTTTTTTTTTTTTCGATTTCGTCGTTATCAATTATGTAAACGAAAATTACATAATCGACGGCGTCTGGACCGCGGTGCCGCCGCCGTGCAGACGCTATAAAATATTACGATACTCACGATAATAATAACATTATATTATGACGTATTACTACACTCGAGGGCCGTGTTTTCTCGTCGTTTGCGCGCGATTATTCGTCGTAAATAAGTAATTATTATAATTTTTAACAATATTACGACGTGATAAAATTACTCCGCGCGCGCCCCTCGTATTGTTAATAATAATACGGTAATACGGTAATCGACTAAATATGTATTGTTATTGTGGTTACTATTAGTACCTACCTATTCTGCCCTACTATGTCTAATGGCGGTATAATTTGCCGTTTTCAAAGTTTCGAGAAAAATAGTTTTTTCTAAATTAAAATATTTCGAACTCGTCCTTTTGAAGTTTAATTTCATAATATGTAATTATAATTTTTTATTTTTGTTTAATCGATAATTATATGACATTACATTTTCGATACGCCTTACTAGAACGGAATGATCGTTTAAAATTTTGACGACACAAATTAAAAATTATTTAAAAAATTTCAAATTTTACAAATCGATAACAATTAATTAAATGATTGTCAGTAGTAAAATGGAATAATTTAAATACAGTGAACGTCATAATTATTGCATACTTTAAAAATGTACAAAAGTTATATAAAATATTCGTAATAAATATTCATTCATTTGGCCATAGAATACTGGTGTGGGGTCGCGATGATAACGATGAAATAATTTGCCATAGATACTCTGGCGTATATCCAATATCTATGCATATTAATTATTTATATATATATATATATATATATATATATATATATATATATATATATATATATATATTTATTTATTTTACGGTCGGCCTTAATGTCCATAAAATTATAATACTGATAAGCGAAAATAATCGTCGAGTCGTTACGTCATTAAACATTTCGTACCATCTCGACCCTTCCAAGTATGAATTTCGGAAAATCCTGTCTTATCGCGCTCGTAGATGGAAATAAATACGCGTTTCCTCAAAACGTCTGATGGACCGGCACGGCAGGTTAGGTTGATCCGTTAGTCAATCAGGATCAGGACACGACAGGGGCGCACACCCTAATCATAGTCTATGGACAAATCCACATATGAAAAAGATGGGTGGGTTGCTTGCTGGAAGGTACCACCTACCTAACACAGAAAAATAAAATATTCCTACAATAATTCCTCAAATTATAAATAATCATAATTTATATTATAAAATAATTTTATATTTAATAAAATGAAGTAGCTTATAAATACAGTAATAAAAAACATTTTTTCGAAATAAGACAATTTTTATTAATAGTGTTTGTTTATTTTGCATAGTGTTTAATGAAGTCGTAATTTATTGTACATAAAACAAATTTGTAAAACATTAAAAAGAGTGTTAAATTTAGGTTAAAGCTATGAAACAAATATTGCTAGGTGGGTATGTCAAAGTGATCATAATAGTTTTGTCCACATAACAAAAAATTTATATGGGCGCCCCTGGGACACGATCAAAGATTAATACGTTCTTAAAATATATTCGTGTCATTCAAATCTTTTATAACATGAGACCACGCGACGTCTGGCCCCACGGACCCGGGGCGAGTGCATTGATCACTCCTCACCATCGGTACAGCTCGGCTAAATGTGACGGTAAACGTCATTAAATCCGAAAGAAAACGTAGGTACTTTCTCGTTTCCCTACGAGATAGTGCGATCGATTCTCTGCACTCAGCGGTTAGACTATCTCGATTAGGCCATATACAAATTTTTTGCTTTTTTTTCCTGGCCGTTCATTTTACATGCGCATTCTATGCGAAGTCAGTGCGATAAAATCGGGTAGTCCATTTCAATTCATCTCAACCGGATTTGCCTATGGAAGTCTCGTGATGTGACGTGACATAGACTATTGCTTTGCGATATCGCATGCACTAACTTCGCGCGATCGAGGATTAAGCATCACGTATTATTATTACATATCTCTGGACGGTCATTGAGTACATAAACATAACTTCTCATGGCTCAACGGGATTACTAAAATGTTACATCTCAGAGATTGAATATGGCACACAGTTTGTTCATTAAAACATGAAAAATAATTTTGTCCGCCTAGAATTACGTTTCGAGTGCGTGAGCTCGTCAGACCGTTTAAAATTTAAATGTATGAATCGTCTGTTTCGTAGTTTGGCGCCACCGATTAATACGCGTACCGAATAATAACCGTACAATATCCGCGTGGACGCGAATTTAAATGTTGGTTTTTGTTTTGGCTCCGAATTCGCGGTGTGCGAACTGCGTGTTTTGTGAGTTCGGCGGTCGACGCGTGTTCGGAAAGGTTTTTAAAAGAAAGAGATGAGAAAAGGTTACCGTCGCATCGTCAAGTGGTGGATCTGAAGCTTATTTAGGGGGGAGGGGGTGAATCGTTATCATGGATTCTTAATTAACAAGGACATAACTGAAAACGTACTGAATTTTTTTTTTTGTGATTTAAATTCAGACGAAATCGATTGTTTTAATCAAATTTCATATAAAACCGATTCTCCACTCAGAATCATTTTATTGAAAAAATGATTTTTGATTGCTTTGCGATTTTGATACATCTACGCCACTTTACACAGCAAACTCAAAGAGAAAGTACACTAGACTTTTTATTTCGCAACAAGTGCGACTCACCGGCTTTTTTCGAATACACATCTATAAATTATTTGACTAAATAATTCTTACTGTCTAAAATAGAAAAATCCTAAAAATTAATACTTAAATAATCTACTTATTAGTAAGTAGACATCTGTTCTAAAAAAAAATTTTAAAATTGCTTGACAAAATAAGTTGCTTTGTCATGAGCAGATTTAAAATGTTGTTCAAGAACAGTATATCACCTGATGATATATTAAATTTGAGAAGTTCCCTGAAATTTACTTGATTAGTAATCGATATACTCAATATTTGATAGGTAATATTAGATATTCAAAAGGATTCCGGTTTTTTATCAATTATTAATTTTGACGTTATAGTTTTATAAGTTATGACAATGAGTTATGCATTTCATATTCATCATATCATACAGCACTATAGTTCAGATAACAAAAAAAAATCCCTAGGGGGGGGCGATCGCCACGTCCCCTCCTCAAATCCGCCACTGCCGTCATCGTATTATCGTACGCACGGTTTTTACTAACAAGAGTGCGCATAACGTACGACTGTAATAATATAATGACTGTTATTGAACATGGACGCGTTTATAGATGGTTTTAACAGATTCCGTGCGGACGATAACACACGCGATCTCGTGCGATCGAAATCGCCGTCGCGGACCCCACGAAACGATTATTATACGGGAACATTCGTGTGTGTGTGTGTGTGTGTGTGTGTGTGTGTGTGTGTGTGTGTGTGTGTGTGTGTGTGTGTGTGTGTGTTGAATACGATAAAAAAAAAATACGAGCTATCCGTCGACGACGCCAATCGAATCGATCCGTTTAAAAACTATAAAACGTATTTTGCCCGGACGTATCGCGCATATTTTATAGGTGAACACGCGTAATGTATGCGTATACCTCGTACGATCGTCATACGAGGTACACTGTGTGTTATTATTATGCGCAAACACACTCGGATATTATACGTACACACACACACACACTCGCGGACACGAGGATATTATAATAAAGTAAATCAGACTCGACTGCAAATACGTATATTATAATAATATTATACATACACGCGCGGCCGGTCGATATACGTAATAATAATATTATAAAAAAACGATCGTTTTATCGGCCTCACCGAGCTCGCGTCCGACGACGAAGACCACACATCGATCGAACGCAGCGTATATTATTACGTCGTCTATTTGTTGTCTGCGGCAGTGGTTCTCGAAACTATGGTACGTGGAAAGCTCATATAAGTGGTACGCGATGAAAATCTCTTTTTATAAAAAAAAAAAAAAAAAAAAAAAAAAATAGGATGAATCAACTCATCTGTGCTAAAATACATTTTCCCACTTATTGTACACAAAAAATAAATATGGAAATAAATCAAACGTAGAAAGTGATTTAAGGCTTTGAGTTACCAACATGGAGCCCACCGATATAGACGTCATGGTCCGTTCAAAACAACATCAACCGTCGTGCTGAATTACAAAGTAAACCCAGTGGCGTATTTACGGGGGGGAGGGGTCCCCGGGTCTCGGCCTCACCCCCCCAGAAGAAAACAAAATTAAATTTACGTCTAAATGAAATGTACTATACAATAACATAATGATTATATTTACAAGATTCCAAACTCAATTACAAAATATGTTGAAAAATTTAATTTAGAATTCATAAATGACTTATCACATAAGAATAGAGGAAGAGAATATTCATTTAGTACCTATATTATTATGTATTTGTATATACATATACATATTGATATAATATTATGTCATAATTTGTAATTCAGCGATAATGGTGAAGAGGGTTATTCAGAATATTAAAAATATTTTTAGGCCCCAACCCCCCCCCCCCAGAAATTTTTTAAAATACGCCACTGAGTAAACCATAATAATAATGATAATATTTGTACCTACATATTAAGTAGTTTAATTTCGTTTTGTGCATTCAATATACTTATATTGTCATAATTTTGTAGTTCCTAATAAAATGAAATTCTATACATATAAAAAAAAAGGTTAAATTATTAATTAGTAAAAAAAAAAAGTCAGGTGGTACGTAAAAAATCTCAAATTGTGTAGGTGGTACGCGAATATAAAAAGATTGAGAACCTCTGGACTCTTACGGTATTATACGTGTATTGCGTACGCGTACGGGTATGAGTGCAACGTATGACGGAATAACGTGCCTAGCTCTGTGTGTGTGTGTGTGTGTGTGAGGAAAAACCAACTCGAGTGGTCTAGAACACTTGTTACGTACCGGGTAAAAAAAAAAAAATAATAACCCCGAAATAACATAAAATCGTTAACGTCACGACACGGCGATCGTAAAGTATACACGTTCCCGTGAGTGGCGAGTTCTCCTCGACTTAGGTGCGTGTTTTATGCGGGTTCGTCCATCGGCTTCTATAATTTCATTCTTGACGTTTCGGTGCAGCACGGTTTTCTAATTCAAGGGAACCTCCTCAAATCATATTTTGAACGTACCATTCCGTATAGATAGTTACGACGAACCTTTGCGCCACTCGACCATCTGCTCTTGAGCGACGACCGTTGAGCGTGTGACCTTTTTTTAAATACGAATTTTTATTTTTAGGCCTACTACACACGGAGCTATTAAAAAAAAAAAATTAAACTGTTTTGTGATCGAAACCACTAATCGGTTACTAACGCATTGGTGACTCGGATCCATACACGAGGCTACTCATAATATAACTACTCGTGATCGAAATTTGTAGTTCTTAATGTGTGACATGGATGAAGGACATTTATCTTTTTTTATGTATCTTTTCTTCATTTATCTTTTTTATTTATCTTTTTGCTGCACCATGGGTGTTGATAGTGATTCTAGTGCTGAAGAAGTAATAACAGCGTACTACTATTACAGGAGAAATTTAAAAAAATACGTGTGGCACTCGGAGACTGCCGCGGTAAAGCTATTGCATAGCAATTTTATCAACTTATGAAGCACCAATTATTTTTTACGTACGTTTAAGAGTGTAATTTGATGTAAAGATAAGAAATTTCGTCAAAATGCAAACTTTAAACGGTTGTAAAAAAATAATGTGACTGACGATTTTCGATATTTTTTCATCGTCGGTAGAAATACTTATGAGTATTATTGTATTAAATTTTCAGTTCTTAATACCCAAAGATTAAAATTTTACCAATCAAAAACTTCCAAAAAATGGGAAATTTGCAATATTTTCAAAGTTCTATATAGAAGTCAAAAGTTGTTAAATCTTTTTGAAATTTTTATTGAGTATGCGCGTGACTATTATTAGTAAAATTTTCAAGTTCCTAGTTTTATTATTGACGGAGTTATGGCTAAAAAACTAAAATAGATTTCGCGAACATCGAGAATACGGCATTTTCCCCGTTGTTTGTCAATTTTTCAGTAGTTATCGCCCACGCTTGGAAAAACTATTGAGAATTCGAAAAATTAGCTCTCAAAAGTACCATCTCGACAAAATTTCCGTGCTAAAAAGTTGCTGGATGAAGCTTTTGGACCAGTATTTCGATGAAAAAAAGTTACTCCATACATAAAAAAAAAATGCGTGTTAGGTTTTTTTAGTTACGGAATTTCTTGATTCGGTCGCCGTGCTCAAAGCCTGCCAAAAAAGCTATGCAATAGCTTAAAAAATAGAAGGTTTTGGGTTCATCCATTCCTCGAAAAAAATTTCCTTCACCGATTATTCATTGCCACAAGAGAACTGAATATTTCCGATACTAAATTTTTATGGTTTTACATCTGATGTAAAAAAAAAGTTAGTTTAAATTTGGTGAACCTGATTTCCCCTGCCTTAAACAGCGAGATACAAACACGAAAAAGTGCTTGAATGCCCGTAAGTGTGAAGTTATATAGAAGGGGATGATTTTCCGCTTCTTCCGCCAATTTTGAATTAATTTTTTTTTTCATTTCATTTTTAAACAAAAAACAAATTTTCGCGATAAAACAAAAAAAAGGTTCGTTGAGCAGCAAAATATATTGAAGTGACGCAACTCAAAAGTAACTCGACAGTTGAATCACTTGGAACTTATCACTAACGCGTTAGTAACGGCAGATTAGTAACCAGTAGCGCCGTCTGTTGTGTTCCACTGATTAACATTGGAAGTGACTCAACGTGGACTAATTAGTGATTCGCGTCAGTAATTAGTTCCTAACGAATAGCTCCGTGTGTAGAGGGCCTTATATTCATTTTTATTCACACTGTTGTCGTGTCTGTAATTTACTCAACAATCCCACGTACTGACCGGCCGATCAAATGTATATGGTCCGTTACCGGTTCGATCTCGGAATGTCATAGGCGGACCTACTACGTTCGTTGTTTCCGGATTTGTTGTTTTCAGTAAACGTTTCGAAAAACGGCGTCGAGCGATAATATATTGTTATCGGCCGATCTCGATACTGGTTTATTCTGCTTTTGTCGATTTACATAATATTATACAGTCACTCGGTAATATATTTTTAGTGAAAAATCGATGAAACAGTACAATTTTTATAATTATTATTATTATTATTATTTATTTATTATTATTTTTTTTTGAAATAACAACGCGTAGACGGCAAATTCAATAGTCATTTATTTAAAATCGCTTGCGCAAATGGTTCCAATACAAAATACACAATCACTATAAAATACTGAAAAAAACTTTCTCTGAAATTTGTTTTGAATTTAAAGAATTCCTGCGCACCGTTTCACTCTTATTTTAATTCCTTGTTTTATGTACCGCATTCAATATGTCAGTTCCTAGTGATTGGGAAAATGCATACCTATAATTTATCTCTTGTATTGTAAAAAAAAAAAAAAAAAAGTTGTTAAAAGGAAAATCTGCATTCCAAGACAAAAAAAGTTTACTTGCAATGGAATAATCGAAAAAACTACAAAAATAATTTATTGATGGCATTTTATCAAACGAATACCTCATGTATTTTTACGTGCACAAAGTAATTTTATTTTAATCTTAAAGTTATGCCTGATAATATGTCCATATTTTAATTTAAGTTTAAATACAAATTGTGTTTGAACTGTTTTATCATATTTTGTGAAATTATAATGATTTATATATTGTTTCAATACAGCAAAAAAAAAAGAAAAATATTTTTCTCCATACCTGTGACCAGTGGCGTTGCCGAACCTCAGTCAAAAAGGGGGATGGCGGTTTCAAACCTCAAAATGTCGCAGAGTTCCGTTGTCTCAGATAAATCAGCAGTTTCGACATTTTTATGATAAAATAGACGTAAGATAAAAATACAAACGGGTTCACTTGAATTTTCTGGATTAAAAGTTTTACAAAAAATTATAAATATTTTTGACAAATGTAATATTCTGATTAGTACACCAATAAAAACGAATTCAAATAAAAAATTACAAATAGATATTCAAATAGTAAAATCTTTTTATTCGTGTTTACAGTAATATATTTGTGTAGAAAAATTGTGCAGTTTTTTTTTTTTTTTTTTTTGGTTGACAAATCTATCTACGTGTCATAATAATGAAAAATCTTGATTTTACGATTAAAGTTTAAACAATTGATTCGCGGTTTATACGAATTAAACGCGATTAATAGTATGAAGCAATCACAATATGTACGAGCGTTAAAAAATATTTTTATTTTACTGAACACCTTTAGTAAACTCTGCTGATGACAGTCGAGAAAACAGAACGATCGCGTCAACAGAACTAAATCACCGAATACACGAGTTTATTATTATTGTCTTTGGTTCCGGATATCAGATTATTCACCGATGATTACACGAATACCGTATACAGGCCACGACATAGAGTAATATATTAGAGAGTAAAAGGTTACATTTACTCTATGGACCACGGATAAGACGAATATGACATTTTGTACCGTAATCACTACGATACGAGAAACGTCAATACGAGAATGTCCGACGAATAATAACAAACGAGTCGAACGAGAACCGTGACAATAGAAAAATATATCGTGATTTTTTACGTACCGGTCGTGTCGCCGCTAAAAAATCCAAAGGAGGGACGATCGAGTGTTCAATCACGGTATCCGGTCGACTAATCATGGTAGTATAATACGACGAGTTCATCCCGGGGCCCGGATTAGTACAAGAATTTTATGGCGGCGTTATTTCCGTACGTTATTGAGATTTCGTACCGCCGCCGCCGCAAAGCGCGTCGTATCGGTTGTAAAAAAATTCATCACGGTTTACATACGGATTTCGCGAAATTCTGTTATATAAATAAACGACTTTTGTAGTTTTTTCTGATCGATTTCCTGTGCCTCGTCGTCGACTACGCTTTTTATCGTCTTATTTTCGTTAAAATATACATACCAGCGCCTATTATAATATATGTAATATGTATGGTATATAAAATATAAAAAAATTTAAACTTGTCGTAGTTATTTGCATAATGATATTATTGTATTATTCGTATAAGCAGTGTTGGGAAATATCTAGATAAGTTATCTAGATAACAATTATTTATCTTTTATCTTATCTAGATAAATTTATTTCCAGTTTTCTTTATCTTTATCTAAATAAAATTTTAGTTATCTATGAGTACCTACCTAGATAGGTTATTTATTTAAATAGCCTGAAAAAAAAAGGAAATTTAAAATATATGATTTAATTAATTTTTTTTTTTTTTTAATTAATCGAAAAGATTACTGAGAAAAACTCGTGTGGAGGCCCAGGAAAGGAGATTATAATATGTACTATCATGAAAGTGAAGTAGCCATACGCTAAAATTTGTTAAAAAATGCAGAAATGTATTATTATTTTAATTTTAAGTCAGAGAATGATTTGTCATCTTCTATGAAGTTTTTTTTAAAAAGTACATGTATTTTTATTTTTTTTTACCTTATACCTGTAGGATTTAGATCCTGAATATTTTCAAAATTAAACATGAAATTATGTCAAATTTATCTAGATACAAATGTACTAATTTTTAGCTTTATCTAGATAAATTATTTGTTATCAGCTATTCCCAACACTGATTATAAGGTACCAAATGTTAGGTATTTTTTTCACTTCTTGTGATAAGAGATTTTCTATCAAATATATTTTATTGCTCCACGGCGACTCTGACCCATAATCCGGGTCTGTGTGCGTCAGTGGGAAAAAGGGGGCCGTGCCGCCGCCGCCGTCGTCGCCTCTGAACAGTACGCGCGAGACGTATCTATCGCGGTCCTAAAGCGCGCGGGAGCCGTAGTTAAAACGCGGGATGCCACGACGACGACGTGCGCCCTTCTCGCGGGGGCGCCAGAAATTAACGGCCGGGTGAATCGACCGTTTCCGGGCGACGTGTCGTCTGATTAAGTGCACCGCGGCCGCCGCCGGTGTACATAAAATATAAATTATCGTAAACGTCCCGGACCGAAAGGATGCACCGCCCGCAGTTTGTATGAGTGTGTGTGTGTGTGTGTGTGTGTGTGTGTGTGTGTGTGTGTGTGTGTGTGTGTGTGTGTGTGTGTGTAATATAAAATGTAATAGGTACGTATATTATATACAGTGTACGCGTTTTTAAACGGCCGCTTTTATAGCGTTTTAACGTGCAGATATCGTGTACGTATATTTATAATAAATTGCCTTTGCCGCCGTTGACATTTACATGGTAGAGAGAGAGAGAGAGAGAGAGAGAGAGAGAGAGGGAGAGAGAAAAAGAAATAGTACGAGAGAGAGAGATAGGAGAGAGGGCCAGCCGACAAGTTATCGAGTGGAAACATCGTATAAATGCTGAAAAGTTTCGCGAATTTCTGTTGGTTTTGTTTATATTATTTAAATTTTTTGTTTTGTTTTTTTTTTTTATTACGACTCGCACGTTCCAGAAATCTCTGAATATATTTTTAACGACGTCTTTTTGGACAGAGTTATAATTATTGTTATTGTTATTATTATTATTATTATCACATGACGTATATCATACGTTTCTATCCTAGCGCGCGTGTTCTCGTTTCGTATACATTATTATTATTATTGCGAGCTATAACTATATACGGACCAGCTAGCCGGTAGACGTTATTATGAATTACGCACATTGCAGTTTTCGTCTTGTTCTACATAGTATTATTATTATTATTATTATTATTATTATATCACGGCACGGTTTACACGCCGGAACGTACAGACTCACCGATAATTCGGTCTGACGTCGTGGCAGGGGGGCAAGGGGGGCACACGGGGAAGCGTAGGCGTAGTCGTGGTCGGTCGGTGGAAAAAAAAAAAAAAAAAAAAAAAAAACTGACATTAAAAAACAGACGAATGTACGCGCAGGACGCGTGGGACGGGCTCGTTAAAGTTTTCGCGGCGATCGACTGCTCGCGATAATCGTGAATGCGTTCCCGCCGCAGCTCATCTGTGGCCCCGACGCGCTCAGTAAAACACTTGGTTCAGTAAAACGCGAACGCTACACCGGGGGTGTCCGACCCGCGGCCCACCGTAGATCTGAGCGTGGCCCCGACTTTGATTTCAAAACTATCGATTAATCGTACACATATATATATTGATTTTCAAAATTTTGATTTTAAAGGGTTGAAATCGGCAAAATAAATTTGTACGTGTAATTCGTACATCTATTTTCATATAATAATAACAATATAGCAGTCGTCCGACAGCGGGAAATACGGTACGGTACATCGCACAGTGGGCCAAATCACTATTTTAGGTGGACAACATTTTTTTTTAACTTTTCACGTACTTTAAACGTGTTGTTCACTGAGGGAAAAATAAATAAAAATAAATATATACATTTATTTGATTCAAATCGACAAAATAATTTTCCATACCTTTATAAATTATGTTTATCCGAGTCTCGGTGTGTATTAAGTAAAATTCTTTAATTCATATTACATATCATTTAATATTTAAATAACAAAACATGTATGCCACTGAACTAAATACATGGAACGCGTATTGTGTATAATTATTCTCGTATATGAAAAATGAGCTGATACGCGAGCCGCCATATGCATTTCGTTTGATTTATCCATGAAAATTAGAGTACTCTTATGTTCATGGATTTATCTCATTGATTGTAACTAACTTAAATTAGTGATAAAACAGTAACTTTTATTCGGATATAACATCATATCATATATTGATATAACATAATCAATCGGTAATTCAGATTCTTTTTCCAAAATTTCAGCTATTTTATTCTCATAATATTTTTTTAAACTTAGCAAATGTTTTCTTGTATCACAAATGGAACATACACTACTATTTAAGTCCAGTGACTAACAAATAACAATAAAATGCAATAATTTAAATTTAAAATTACTATCAAAATAGTTTATTGGGTAGTATTTATATATGTTTTATAGGTACCTGTACAATATTTAATTGCTCTTGTTTATCATTTATTACCAATGTATTATTATTTAAATACAATATTTGCAACAAGTATATTTAATTATATAAATTGACAACAAATTTTTTTTTTTAATTTTACATTATTACATATGTATTTAAAAGGTACAAAAAATCAAAATGTTAAGGATTACCTATATGCTATATGAAAATTACAACTTATAATAAATTAAGTACCTACATAAATAATATTGTATTCGTGACTATTATAATTTATATGAATATATACAAATTATAATTTATTATTTTAATACTGGTATTGTATCTTTCATAATATTTTATATTTATAAATTTATAAACAATCTATGCTTGCCCGCGCCGCGCCGGAGAAAACCGTCCGGCCGACGATCGTGTTCGATTACGTTAGTCTCGTCGTCGTCGTCGTCGTCGCCAGAGTTTGGCGTTATTCGAATAATTTTAAAACGTTATTATTCGAATACGTATTTATTCGAATAATTTTCAAACACAATTGTTCGAGTAAAAAATTATTCGAATAAAGGGGGTAGCGGGTTAAGGGGGGTCTGGCGGCCCCCACCGAATCTGGTAAAATCGTTTAAAAAATCTTGAAGAGGGTCGAAAAACAAGCAGTATAAGCTTTTTACCGTCATTATAACCCCAAATAAAAACACAGTAATGGCGAAAAATATGATTTTTTGTGATTTTTATTTTTTTCAACCAGTTTAATTTATTTTTAAATGGTTTAAACGCAATTAAAAATTTGTTTTGGATGTGTGGAAGTCCCCTGAATTTTTTCAAATTTTTTGGTCAAGTAAAAACATGTGAATTTTAGGTTTAAATGCGAAAAAATCGTGAAAACGCGTCATTTTCAAGATTTAACACTCTTATTTTTAGGGTATTTTTCATTTTCCCGAGGGGTGCTGTATAGTATAGATAGCGGAAATCGTCCTCTTTCGAATGCAGGCAATTGGACTCGATTTGGTCAATTCTGGTGAGCGGGGTGATTTTTTGAAAAAAACTCGAATTTTCGGTAAGTTACGGCGCGTACTTGGTATAATGCGTCTTTGCTATAAAAAATACATCTCTATAGGGGTTTTTGAGATCACTGATAACGAATTTGATGTCAAAAAAATTTTTAGACAGCAAATTCACCCATAAATATTTATTAACAAATTTATTTCAAATTACCATTATCAGTTAAACCAAATGCAGTTAAAATTCATATTACGTTATCGGTAATTATTATATTTTTGACTAAATAAAATAACCATGAAAATTCAATGAAACATAATTTTTATAAAATTAATGTTAATATTATTAATACTATTAATATTATTAATTAACTCTTTCTGGAATAAAAACTAAAAAACAGTTGATTGGGAGAAATTAAAAAAATCTTTCATTAATATTTTTACATTATAAAACCTGTGTTAATAAATATTAATGGATGAATTTGTTGTCAAAATTTTTTTTTGACATCAAATTCGTGATCAGTGACCTCAAAAACCCCTATAGAGATGTATAGCAAAGACGCATTATACCAAGTACGCGCCGTAATTTACCGAAAATTCGAGTTTTTTTCAAAAAATCGCCCCGCTCACCAGAATTGACCAAATTGAGTCCAATTGCCTGCATTCGAAAGAGGACGATTTCCGCTATCTATACTATACAGCACCTCTCGGGAAAATGAAAACAACCCTAAAAATAAGAGGGTTAAATCTTGAAAATGAAGCGTTTTTCACGATTTTTTCGCATTTAAACCTAAAATTCACATGTTTTTACTTGACCAAAAAATCTGAAAAAATTCAGGCGACTTCCACACATCCAAAACAAATTTTTAATTGCGTTTAAACCATTTAAAAATAAATTAAACTGGTTGAAAAAAATAAAAATCACAAAAAATCATATTTTTCGCCATTACTGTGTTTTCATTTGGGGTTATAATGACGGTAAAAAGCTTATACTGCTTGTTTTTCGACCCTCTTCAAGATTTTTTAAACGATTTTACCAGATTCGGTGGGGGCCACCAGACCCCCCTTAACCCGCTACCCCCTTTAAAACGTTATTATTCGAATACATATTTGTTCGAATAATTATTATCTAGATAAAATTTCGCCCAACTCTGGTCGTCGCGCACCTAATATAGTATAATATTATGTTTTGTTTATTACACGTCGTAAATCGCACGACCGGTGGCTAGGTTAGGTTAGGTTACCGAACGCGGCGGTGACACCGTCTCGTTACACGACGCGAATATCCTTTTTATAACGACTCAATATTCGAGATTTAGGTGTTGTACAATCAGATGATCTAAATTTTTCTGAACAGATCAACATAATACGAGTACATAATAAAGCTATTCGTAACATAGGATTTGTAAAGAGAAATTGCTCCGAAATTAACAACCCTAATTGTTTAATTACCTTTTACACATCCCTTGTTAGATCTACACTTGAATTCGGTTCCGTAATATGGAACCCAACTCAAACTGGCCTCAAAAATAAACTAGAAAAAATTCAAAGACATTTTTTTCGTAGCATAAAATAGGTATGGTAGGTAAGATTCGATAAGATAAGATAATAATATATAGAACCATAGACCCGGAAACCGAAAATTAATGTAAAATCAATAATCATAATTATATTATAATCAATGCGTGTATATGATTATGATTTATTTTCGTACGAAAATATTTGATTTACATATTTTGTGTAAATATCGTACACCGCCTTTTTATTAATAAATCGTATTGAACACATCGTACGATTTATAAATATATATGTATATGTCTAAATTTACGTATACAGTAGAACCTCGATTAACCGGAGGGGGGGGGAGCTCACACGGATAAATGAAAACCACGACCAATCGAGATCTTTTATTCAATGAATCAAGTATGTAAAACTGTACGATTTTATATATTTGAGTACACGTGTGTGTACATCGTTAAATCGTAATGTCCTACTGGACTTGCAATGATTTGTCTGACCTCGGTTATAATTTTCCTTAAAATCTTTTCGAACGAGTGAGCACGGATAATCGTGAACACGGATAATCGAGATTCTAATGTGCACATACGAGGTGTGACAATAAAATAACGAGACTTTCTCAATATGACCTAAACTATGAACGTTATCTATACAGCGATTATTGAATTATGTGATTAGGAAACGCTTATCTAAAAGTACATGAAATATCGACGAAATCGGTTCGTTTTCTTATACGTCGTAGCCCTGGTATTAGTGCGGGTTCGACTATATTATTATATTTCCGAAAAATGTTAGATTTAAAAATCGAACAACGTGTCTAAAATTAAATTTCTGGTTAAATTAAAAAAAAAAACTTCCGTGGAATCGTTTCGGATGCTAAGCGAAGTTTATGGCGAAGAATCTTCATCAAGAGCTCGCGTTTTTGAATGGCACAAACGCTTTTGTAGTGGAAGAGACGACGTCGAAGGCGATGACCGCTCTGGACGTCCTACCACGTCTTGAACAATCGAAAACGTTGAAAAAATTCGGAGAGGTCGTCGAATAAGTGCTAGAGCTGTTGCTGAGATGGTAAATATTGACAGAGAAAGTGTTCGTAAAATTTTAGTTGAAAATTTAAATACGAAACAAGTGTGCGCCCAAATGGTGCCTAAAAATTATATGATAAACGCATCCCGTACTCGAACATCCCCCGTATTCACCAGATCTAACCCCTTACTACTTTTATCTATTTCCAAAAGTGAAAACCGCTTTAAAAGGGACTCGGTTTAATACGGTAGAAGAGGCAAAAACAAAAACGGCGGACCGACTCAAAAGCCAGACATACGATGATTTCCAGCATTGCTTTGAACAGTGGAAGACACGTGTGCAGCGATGTGTAGATAGAAAAGGAGAATATATTAAATAGAATGGAATCGTAGTTGGATTTTTTTATTTATTTTTTTTTTTAAATAAACTATATTTTTATCACAAATCTCGTTTTTCAATAGCCACACCTCGTATTATATAGTTGGTTTAAATGCTAAATGCTAAAAGCACTCGATTTCGTATAGGTCAGTCGTATGAATTTTAAAACAACATTGCTTAATTTTACTGTTTACAAGCTAAAACGGATTCGACGGAAAAAAGTGGTCCGGGTGCCTTATACTCTTTTGGGGGGGTGCAACTTATGTTTTATTGAAGAGAGACTGTTTCGGAGAGAGGGCGCGACTCGAGGATACAAAACGCCGATGGACCGCCGTGATATATGTATATTAATATATAATATTATGTTTAACCCTTGTACCCTACTAGTTTATCTCAAAATCAAAAAAAAGTACGTACTTCGCACGATTGGGTATTATTCGTTCCTAGAGCGAGACAACAGTAAAGGGGTTCTAAATTAGTTCGAAAGAAACGATGATTTGGAAAAAAAAAAACCAACCGACGAAAAATTAGACGAAAAAACGGTAAAATATACGAACGGTATATTTTAATTACCTAGTTTTTTTTTTTTTGGTTTTAACGGACACTAACGGCGAACAACTTCCAGCTTTTCACCGTCTTAAAATTTCTATCGATTTTCGAGTAAAAGTCACTTAAGCACTTTCACGGTAAAATAATAAGATCGTTTTCACTCGATCTGAAATATGATCTCTATTCACTAACGATATTCGTCTCTCAGGCAATTCGCACACGACGCCACACTAACAACATTGCCGATTATCCACGTAAACTCTGAATTATTTTGTGATCTACGAAAATCTCAACTCGATCGAGCGTGAAATCAATGTAAATCAAACGCAATAACCTAACCGAGCGAGACGAACGAACGAAAAACATAAAGCGTGTTACGATGAAATTCCTACCGAACAGTCGACGTACCGCGGCGTCCGTCATCGCGTTTACGACGGCCTCGTCGACTCGTGATCGCGGCTTACTCGTCGCCGGACCTACCACCGGACGAATAACCGGGCCAAGCGCACAAAACAGCAAAACGTCACGTAGGTCACGTCGACCGTGCATATCCATATCAGCTCGAAGGCGATCCGCAGGAAATACCTCAAAACGCCGCACATCGTTACCGTGAAGAACGCCGACAACAGGTACAGCACCGCGATCGACAACACGGCGATTTTGATTCGTTTAGTCCACCGTGGCAGCACCGAGGGTTGGTTCAACAACGCGCACTTTACGGCGCACCAGACCATGATGAACCACTGTACGACCACGTCGAAAAACGTCCACAGGAAATCGTCGACTCTATGAAATACGTCCAAGTGTTCCGGTACCCAGTCTAGGTTAGGACAGGTTTCGCACGTGGCGAACTGATCTTTGACGAAGGCCCACAGATTACTACAACCGGCGACCATCGTGCCGACTACGACGGGAATTATTGCGTTTATGCTTGATTCGGCGACCTTTTTAAAAAAACAGTGAGATATTAAAACAAAAAAACAAAAAAAAGGAATCTTTAGATCCCGAAGTGTGAGCAAAGCGCTAAACCGAACAACAACCAGTGTACTCACCGGTATAGACATCTTGAATGAATAAGATATTTAATAAAAATGTTTGATGAAATATTCTCTCTTGAATCGAAATGGAATTAGTTTCGTCTATAGTATTTTGTTTGCACGAATCTACGAATCTCCATCGTAACTAAAATTCGCTTTAAAAACTCAAATCAAGTAAATACAACAGCTGTTTGTAATAATAATTACACATTTATCATAATATGTTATTTTCCACACGTGAAACAAAATTTTGAAATTTTTCCAGCATCGTGCATAATAGTGTACGAGTAAAGTCATGTTGAATTTTCAAACGTTTTTGTCAAATATTCAAAACTTCATGAGAAATAATTAATTTAAAAAAAATTAAGTATTTTCAAAGATCTGTTTTTAGACGAGAAGTTGGTAAATTTCTTTTTTAACATTCGTAAAGTAAATATTAATATGGTATTAGTATAATGGTGAAAATTTCAAGTTTCTAACTATTAAAATATATCGTTTGGATGGAACAATGTCTTTAAATAAATATTTCAAGTTGAAAATTAACGGAAAAACAGTTTATTACGTAAAAATCGTATAATTATTTACTTAAACGCTTATAAAAAAAAATCTTGAGTTATGATTTTTGAAATGTTATAGTTAAGAGAAGTATATGAGTAAGTACATAGGTAAGTTTTTTAAAATTATAATTATATAAGACATTTTCGAAATTTCTTGTAAAATATTTAAAACTTTATTAGGGTTAAACTTTTAAAAAACAAGGTATTTTCAAAGTTCTATTTTTAATCCACAAGTTGTCAAACTTGTGTGAAACCTTTTTTCAAACATGCGTTGATACGTGAATAATATATCATGTAAATTTTAAGTTTCAAGCAACATTATTTTTGGACTAGTGATGAAAAATTACCAAATTCGATTTAATGAAAGCGTCGTTCACGGCGGATTTCGCCGTTTTTTGGTCCATTTCAGGCTGGTTTTTTCCGCTCGCCTGCAAAAACTATTGAGACGAGAGCTCAATAAACCCTAAAAGTACCAACTAAATCGATTTTCCGATCTGTAGAGCCGCTAGATGAAGCTTTTCGAGAAAGTCGAGTTGAGCGAAAAGTGTCAACAGAAAAAAAAAATTAAAAGAAATACACATCGTATTGTAAAACCGTACGATCCTTTGATGTTTCGCTTCACTCAGAATGTAAAAATAAGGACAGCAGAACGTTTCCGTTAACAATATTATATTATAAAAAAAACAATATTTGCGGGAGATCGTTGTCGAAATAGAAATTTCTAAAAACAAAAAAAAACAAAAAGACGTCTAAAAATGATAATTTAGTGGTTTGAAGGGATAAAGAGCACTACGAATACACGGCGAACGTATAGACGAGTACACGGGGGACACTGTGCGTACAGGTCACTCGAGTGAATACGTTTGTACGGTCCTGAAATCCTCTCATCTATGGCCCAACGAGGGTGCAGACACGTTTGCACGTGTAAAGTCGAAACGTTAGCGTCGCGCGCTGTATATTTCACTTTATTATATTATATTTATAATAACGTACCGAATACGCGTTGTGCGCGGTAGCCGTCACTCGATTTCAATGGAGGTTATCGACCGGATTAATGTGACGTCCGCCAAAAAAAAAAATCAAAAAAGACCTCGTGAACGGAAACGTACGCGATTTGAATTATCGTGACGTACTCGGGTGCTAATCGACGCCACGAAATAAAACGTTTTACTGAAAGCTATTATAAAAACTCGAGTGCCTACTTAAGTTTAAATACGTATTTACATACAAAACATGATTTTATACGTATTCTAAAATGAAAAAAAATAAAAAAAAAAAACGAAGAAATGAAACGAGAATAAAATAATACGTATTGTCATTTAAATTTTTTCTCGAAAAATTCTGTGTTTTTCGTGACACGACCGGTATGCAGCGACTGTTCTGTCGGCGGCTTCGGCGCAAAGAACGGACTACTACCGACGGCGGATCGTCGCGGTAAAAAAACGCCGATTACAAAAAAACGCCGACGGACGGGAAAAACTACCTGACGGACTTGGTCGGCGGCGGTCCGGATTAACCGCGAGCGGACCGATTAAACGACGACTACTGCAGTTGTAGTGCACCGTGTAGACACCGTGTTTGGGGGGGGCCGACGGTGTTTCGGCCGTCAAAAGTATGCGTGACAAGTATTCGTGTGACATCGCCGCGTATTGTAAAACTCTGAGGTTGTTTAGCCGACTGACGTCTTCGTTCCGAAGCCGATCGTCCCGCGTGCGCGTGGCGTTCAATGTTCAAACGTTGTTTTCTTGTCGATTTCATACCTATTCTGTTGTCTGGATTTTCAGGACGACAAAAAAAGTGTTTGATTATGACTGGTTTTGAAGTAAATATCGCCAGATGAGTGATTTTGATACCAACCTCAATATTCCATGGTCAGTTATAGTTATAGTTATTAGAGACCAGTTATAGTTTTATTTCATGTTCAATATTTTTTACAGCACTTACAATACCCTGTGACCATTTAGAAAATGCAAAAAAAAAAACAATTTTCAAAAAATGTGGGCGACATGCGATTTCGTACACCGTTGACGACAAAATTTTTGAAATGTTTCTTGAAAGTCGCCGATTTTAGACCGTTTTCGACTTTGTTGGTGACGAAATGTTATTTCCACGTCAGAGGCGGTAAAGGTCGAAAAATGTCGAGCGACAATGTCGGAAACTAAACAAATTTTTTTTCTTTTTTTCATAGAAATTGAAATAATCGTGCGTGCTACTGCAACCATTCCTGGTGGGCAAACCAAGACCAAGACCAAGACTATGGCAGTCTTGGTCTTGGTCTTGGTCTTGCACTCCAAGTCTTGGTCTTGCTGCAAGACCCTTGCAACATAAAAAAAAAAAAAAAAATTATATCCCAATTTATGCTGAGTTTGTAGAACTTGTTAATTATTGTTTATTAACACTAAGATGTAACTAAATTAGTACAATATATATATATACACACAGAGATTACCTTATATATAATTCTAACAGTTATTTCATTTACAAAAAATTATTATGTTAATTATAATAATAATAAACTTTTTATAAATTTATTTTGTAAGTTTCTGTGTAGCTCATCAGCATTTGTGTCATATTCGGCAGCTAAAAATAATTCCATTAAAGGTTTTGTATTGCTATTTGTTACAAAATCACTTAGTATTATTTATCGTATCCAATTATTTATTATCTTGTTTTCAATAGTTCAATAATGCATTACTTTCTTAATTCGTGGAACGTGTACGTCGAATGCAATTATGAGAAATATGATATTACGTTTTTATTATTTTCCTAATAAAATACTTTTTTCAACCCACACTAAATGACGTTTTTTCTGGGAAAATTTGAAAAAAAAAATGAATATTGCAAGACTACAAGACTCTCTTGCAGTGTGGGTCTTGTTTTGGTCTTGGTCTTAGTCTTGCAAAGCAATTCGTAGTCTTGGTCTTGCTGCAAGACTATGACCAAGACTGCAAGACAAAGATAATTTTGCCCATCACTCGTGCACGGAGAAGAGCTGTGACTTACAACTCTCGGACCGTCGCGTCGCGTCGTAACGATATTGGCACGGCTCCGTCCCGCACACACACACACACACACACACACACACACACACACACACACTGAAAAACGGTAGTAATTTATTCACGCGTATCATAATACGCGTAATATAATATGATATACACACACGGTGTATTACGTGAACATAATCAATTTTACGTCTTGTAATGAGGTTTTCTCGCGTACGCACACGTAATGACGACGACGATAATAACAATAAATACCGCCGCACGCTTCTTTGCGGACGTACGGACGCTGCGGTCGTTACGCCGATAAAATCCGAACGCAAATCGTTATCGACACGACACACCGCGCGCAATTGCAGCATGCGTTCAGCGTCGTACGCGTCCCGACCGCACGTTATCGTCGTTAAGATTATCGTTAGGTTAAAACGTCTTAGGCCCTACTCTATACCTCCCACACTACGCGATTCACACGCGACGAAATTGAAACGCGATGTGTGCGACATACGCGATTTGAAGCGATTTAAGCGATTTTAGGTCCACCGACACGAAACGATATTTTTTTATTTTTTTTATTTATTTTGATTAACGCCGATCGGCTTTTTGAACAAGATACAATAATCATAACAGTAATAACATTTTTTAGTTAACAGTGAAATAACTTAAAATATAATACTTAGACTATAATATAATACTTATATACTAGAACGAGTCCAACAAAGATTTTTGAGATTTGCTTGTTTTGTGTTGGGCATTCCTCATATACCTCACAATTATTCCAATATCGCCAACTTACTTAACCTTCCTACTCTTGCTGAGCGTAGAAGAACATTAAATTTAAAATTTATTCGTGGTCTAATATCCAACCAAATTGATTCTCCTTCTTTGCTATCCCAAATAAATTTTAAAGTTCCTTCTCATTCATCCCGTTATCATAAAATCTTCCATATTCCAAGTGCAAACACAAATTATTTACAAAATGAACCTCTTAGACGTATTATGTCACTCGCCAATGAAGATCCTTCATTTGATGATTATTTGTTTTAATGTATTATTATTTTATTTTTAATATTTTCTTATTGTAATGTAAATATTTTGATTGTCCTACTATTATTAAATTGTATTGTTACTAATGTAAAAAGGGGAAACCCGTAAACTATAATAAATAAATAAATAAATAAATAAATATGCTGTACAATAATAAATATGCATCCGTACAAAGCTAAAGATTATCATTATATTCACGCATAAGTTTAATTAACGGTGCATTTTTAGCAAAATTAGAGCTACTTAAAGGTAAATAAAATTGACACTGAAACCTGGTATTACGGGGTACAAGAAAATTAAGTCGCTCTAGTAGACGGGGGGCATCAATATCACCACATAAAAATCTGTCAATAAAATTTTTACCGAATTTTACAAGTCTATGGTCTAAAGACTCAAGCTTAAGAATTGCATTTATTGGACCGTAATCGTGGGCTGGGTGCACTATATTAAGGGTATAACCAGTCGATCGTACAGTGACAATCGCGTGACTCGTTTTATAATTTTGTTTTCGATTTCAAAAATGTCAAGTTCGACAAGTTCGTCGAGTGATGAAGAGGACGTATTGTTATGTACTATTGGTACAAAAGGATGCACAAAAAAAAAAAAAAAGAAAAGGAAATATTGGGTCCATCCTTGTGTTGAGAAAAATATCGACTGCCGAACTCTTATAGCGGCCAGAGAACTACGAGAAACCGATGCGAAATTTTTGGCATTTGATATGATGTCTAGAGCAGTGGTTCTCAAACTTTTTATATATTCGCGTACCACCTACACAGTTTGAACATTTTTACGCACCACCTGACGGTTTTTTTTTTGCTCATTAATAATTTTAACTTTTTTTTTTTATATGTACAGGATATCATTTTATTAGAAACTACAAAATTATGACAATATTAGTATTGAATGCACGAAAAGAAATTAAATTACAAATTATGTACGTACAAATATTATCATTATTAGTATGGTTTACTTTATAATTCAGTACGGCGGTTGGTGTTGTTTTGAACGGACGATGACGTCTATATCGGCGGGCTCCGTATTGGTAACTCAAAGCCTTAAATCGCTTTCTACGTTTAATTTATTTCTTTTATTTATTTATTGTGTACAATAAGTGGGAAAACGTATTTTCGCGAAGATAAGTTGACACAAAAGAGATTTTTATTTTTTTTATTTATTTTACAAAACAGACCGTGGCCCGAAGTACAATTTTTAAAGATACAAACATACAGATTAATTTATGATTTCGCAAGTTATACAAAAGTGAAAGTGGGGATGTTCTCGTTTGCAATGCGCATAATTCTGAAAATAGATGTGTTATATGAATAATTAGTGGTGCAGTTGAAATTAATTTCACGTAATAAATCAGGAAAATCGATAGATCCATCCATAAGCTTTCTCGGGAAGTCTTGATTAGCAGGAATACGCCTATCAGCAAGTGTTGTTAACCCAAGTTTTTGTTAATACTGGCTCATAGTCGTGTGGTAGGTGAGTAATATGGAGTACCCTGGCAGCAAAATATAAGAATTTCCGTTAGACTCACTCTACTTGGTTTTTAGCAATCGCGGTATTAGGGTCCCCAATAACCACCGCATATTCAGCACAGCACAATGAAACCGTAGGGCTTGTGAATAACGATTCATTCTAATTTTTTTCATAAAAAGAGATTTTCATCGAGTACCACTTATGAGAGCTTTCCACGTGCCACTCGTGCAGGTACGCGTACCATAGGTCTAGAGAATCCTGTATAAAGAACTCGTAAGAATTATTTCTCCTGTCATTCATCAGCATAACACTCGCACCAGTGGCGCCGAACTCAATTTTTATAGGTGGGGCAAAGTATAAAAATTAATACCTACCCCACCCATACACTTATAAAATATCCGAGATGAATATAATTTTATTGGTAATAATAATTATAAAATATAAATCATAGTGAAATAGTGAAATAGTAAAATAGTACTACAGCCTATTGTGACCCCCCCCCCCCCCTAGGCACGCCCCTGAGCCTAATATACAATAATAACCTTTACACCAGGCGTTCTTATCGTAGCAATTTATTTACGGATAGTGTGGCGGCGCGGCGTGGCGACATTAAACGATTAAGTTGTGATCTTAAATAATTGTAATCTTTATCAATAATACTCAATAACCGGTCGTTATTAATATTCCATATTTTCCCTACATTTTAAAATAAAACTAATTTAATAAATAAAAACTGTATTTTGTAATGACTGCTTACGCCTCCCCAGAAATGTTTACACGCCCCCCCAGGGGGGCGCGCCCCCCCAGGTTGGGAAACGCTGGTCTAGAGAATCCTATATAAAGAACTCGTAAGAATAATTTCTCCTGCCATTCATCAGCATAACACTCGCACGAGAGAATGTGTAATTACATAAGGGTGGGTGTTTTTCAACCTCGCCCGAGAAATTTATTTATTTATTTTTCAAAATGTTGCGAATAATTCACGGGCCTCGATCCACACTTTGTTCCGGGCCTCGCGAAACCGAGGGACGGCAACGGTCCTCCGATCGGGCGCTGATCACATCGAGTCGAGTCGAACGATTCCCGTTCACGCGATGTGAAATCACGCGTTTCGTCACGGAACGTCGTCGTTTTCTCGTGCTGCGAGTCCGCCAACGATAACGACGTAAACGTCATGTCGACGACAAATTTACACGTGTTCGTGTCAGCATCGGAATTCTCTGGGAACCGCGACGTTTTCGAGCAGCAAACGTACACGCGCACACACACACACACACACATTACGTAAAATTACAGATAACATCGACGTGCATAGGTCTTGTGATATAGACCTTGTGGTGACTATCGTATCGTCGCGGCCGTGTTGTACGTATATACATGTGTATATGTTTTTTTTTTTTTTTTGCTCTAAAATGACCATATGGCAGAACACCCAGGTCGAGACCCGACCGCGTACGGCTGCCGCACCGCGGTCTACTCTAGTTTTACTCGGAAACCACGCGATACGTCGCCGCCGTTATCCTTTATTTCCCGATAAACTTCTTCGGGCCTGTTGCGCATCGTTATTAGAGACGGTAATCGTAAAAACGGCGCCGAGACGATACGTGGCCGCCACGTTTTTTCAAAAGACACTTCCGGCGTTATCTTACTTTATAATATTTATATCGTCGGCGCACGGCCCGGGGGAGCTCAGCTATTATCTATAATTATTACTATTATTATTATTATTATTATTATTTTCATTTTTTTTGGTTTTTTTTTGTTGAAGAGGTTTTATCGAATCACGGACTTACAGAGGACTGCAAACCCGTGATAATCCGGTGTGAAACAGGAAATCCGACACGTGATCGGAGCGATATCGACTGACGTACACGTGTCCCGGCAAAGAATTGTAGACCATTAAGGAAGAATTTCGTGGAATTCGGGCAAATCCAATGTATGTAAAAGGCCGGCGACGGATAATATTGTGTTCACACGCATAAACCTCGCGAGATGATTCGATTATTATGTGGTCTACTTTTGTTTTTTTATTTTGTTTTTTTTTTTATTTCGTTTTGTCTATTTTAACGTCGTCACTGGCCGGACCTAACCTAACGCGAGAGAAGTTTGTAGGTACCTAGTAATAAACATTTGATGATAATATTGATTTTTGTCGATTTTTGACCGATTTTTACACTCGTAAGCATTTAATTTTGAAAATTATCGAGACTTATTATTTTGTCATCTTACAATTAAAAATAAAATTGAAATTATTTAATAATTTATTTTAATGAAAATAAAAAAATCTATTTTAACCTGCTTTAACGTGGTCTCTGGTCATTCCAGCAACTCTGCGCGAGAAAAGTTTGTAGTAATACATATTTTGCGATATTATTAATTTTTGTCGATTTCTCACTGATTTTCTTCACGTAAGCATCATTTGACTTTGAAAATTATCGTGACCCATTTTTGTGTCATTCGACCATTGAGTATTATCAATATTCCATGAAACGGAAATGAACATGATTTACTCATCTTTTCGATTCGTTTACAATAAACCCGTCAAACTAATATATTTTGTGAAAATATTTTACGTCGGAAAGAATTTTCCAATTGCTTTCTCCAATTGCCAATTTCAATTGCTTCGGTTTTATTATTGATTATATCAATAAATCGTATATCGATATCGATTTCGTTTATTATTCGATATCGCGATACGAAATCGATATCGATAATTGAAATCTTATCGTTGTGCATCATTAACAATATTAGTGGACGATTTATGGGAACAGGAACATATTCTCCTCTTTTATTTTTCCCTCTGAATAACGGACAATATTTCGGCTACCGAGAGTGTCCGGTATTCAGAGGTTTCACTGTAATAATATTGTCATTGCCACAGCACTATATATATATATGTCGCATCCACATAGTGAAACTACTCATTTCATGAACTGGATATCCAGATAGTGAAATTCATCCAGATCGTGAATTTTGACGAAAATACATTATATGGACATCCATTTCATGAAACGGATATCCACATAATGAAATAAAATGGACAATACCTATTTTGTGTACGTATATTATATTTAATTTTCTATATTTTCTATATTGTTCTATACACAAAAATATAGCAATTATAGTCAATAAATTATATCATATTACATTATATTTTATCCCATATTAAGTGTTATAAAATATTCATGAAATTAACTATAATTATAATATTTAACTACCTATATTTCTACTAACTTTTAACTTCTTTTAACTACTAATATTTTTAACAAAATATTTATTTTTACACGACGATTGATTATGACATCGACTGTTACATTGCATATTATTATTTTAAAAAACAAGCACACCTACTTGATTGGCAAGGATTTTTTGCCTTACACGAACAAGACAAAAATCCTTGCCCTCCTGAAATTTTTTTAATCATTTCTCGCACCGAAAATTCAACATTTTTATCAACTTGATCAATAGTGAGAAATTGAGTTGTTGATTTTTTCAAACATTCACTACTGAACCATCCTTGAGTAAACCATATTTTGTTCCAAGTTTATGTAATCCTTTTTTTTTTTTTTTGTTCTGTGATCACACAAATTATGTTTGGAGGATCTGTAGGTCCCCTATCAACTTTTGGTACTCCAAATACAACACATTGATTTATTTCAAAATCGTCCGTTTTTTTGTTGTTTCCCTGTTAAAAGTAAATTTAAATTAAGATCTAAACAGTAAAAGTACAATATAACTGTAGTCTATTATTTACCTTGATCATTTTCTCTGCAGCTACAATTTGACCTTCATGTCCAAGTTTACGTTGAATTTGTAAATTTTTGCTTGATATCTGAATATTCAGTTCATGAAATGAGTAGTTTCACTATGTGGATGTCCGTTTCATGAAACGGATGTCCATATAATGTATTTTCGTCAAAATTCACGATCTGGATGAATTTCACTATCTGGATATCCAGTTCGTGAAATGAGTAGTTTCCCTATGTGAATGCGACATATATACATATATTATCATAATATGTACGACACGTTCGTTTTGTTCTATATATTATCGTTGTCGTTACGTTATGTAAATGTGCGTTATTATGTTACGCGCGTATAATATACGTATTATATACATAAATATGGACGGCGTAGACGTGCGTAAGACGAAACAGATGTGTCGGCGGTGTCCGCAGGCTGCAGTGTGACACGAAACACCCCTCGCCGGGGCGTCTAATTAATAGTGTCGACCGACGACGTCGGTATTTTATTTTTTATTCTCCGAAAGACTGTAAAAAAAAATAAAAAAAAAAACATAAATAAATAAATGAAAAAAGAACCGAGTGCGCTCACACACACACACACACACACACACACACACACACACACACACACACACACACACACACACACACACACACACACACACACACACATCCGTTATAATTATATATATATTATACGACTAATTTAATGCTTTTCTTTGTGTGCGACGGCGATCTGACGCTGATGCTGCTGCTGCTGCTGCTGCTGCTGATGCCGATGATGCTCGCTGGCTGCGTCGGACGGAGAAAAATGTCTGAAACGAGAAAATGTATTATATCGTTGTTGTCGTCTTTTGCCGTTTTCTTCACGCCGTCTCGAGCACAATTTTTGACGGCGGCGGCGAAGGCGTCCTGAAGGGGTTGAAAAATCTGAAAAGTCCCCTCCCTTCACCCGCGCTCGATTCGCGTCGTGTCACAACCGCCGTGCCGTAACAATCACTCTGACAGATGATGTTTTTCCCGGTTTTTCTCTGGGCAAAAACGCAGTCTCCCGTCCCGTCTTCGCTTCTGCTCTCCCGGAGCCACGTCGTCGGTCCCGTTATTGCTGTTATTTGTTTTCAGCCTCCCCGTTCCGCAACGGAAACCTAAGCCGTTTTGAAGTATTTCCCGCGGAATCGTTCGCTCTTCAACAAACGCAAACCCATATAATATATAATTATATATAGCACCTAGCCATCACTCACAGTCTATAACGTGAAATCACAACGTGTAGACATTCGATATTGAAGGACATCACAACACTAAAATTGTTTTTTTTTTCAATTTCTAATAGTTTATAGGTGTATTGAGATATAGTCAAGTCAATGAAAAACGTTTTGATGAAAATCCAAAGTTAAAAAGAAAATTATTATCCAACGAGACAATGAGAGTTGACGAATATTCGCGTGACGTCATAGAGTCGACGAGTGAGCAGCCGACCATATGCACGTAAGACTTAGATATACTTAGGTATAATATAATTAGATATGTATAATAGAAACTATAGAAAATTGATAATAGTAAAATATTAATAGTTATTTTTTTTTTGTCTACCTTTTGATAAAGGGACATTTTAGTATCCCGAAGATTCCTCAGGGGACAACGGGACAACCATACAAAAAACAGGACTGTCCCGTTCAAAACAGGACGTATGGTCACCTTATTGATGCGCGGTGTCATTCATTCACACACACGCACACACACACACGCACACACACACACACACACTTCTGTAGCTGACGGCACCGGGACGATATTACCAATCTTATACATACTATTATTATTGAACACTGTTATCGATATCGCTGATGTGCACTACCGCCGTGGTGAATTACAACGACAAGCAGTGGCACAAACCGAAATTTACGAAATTTACTGAAATAGTTTTATCTACAATAAAAAAAAAAATAATAAACTAGAAAATATATCAGAATTGTAACTACACCAGAGTCGTGTAAACGAAAAAACACTTGAATATAAAAAAAAAAAAAAAAATTACGTAAAAATTAAAAAAAATAATTTCTCAAACGATTGAAATCATTGTATTAATATGTAGATATTTTCACACGTTTAACGTACACCAACGATCAGATATTCAGATTAGGGCTCTATGACGTCACACGTATGTTTTCAAACGTCTGTATCTCTTCGAATAATATTAGTACTCGAGCCTACACCATAGTTCTTACGTAATGACATACTTCAAATCTAATCGAATTTTTTTTCAGTGTTGTGATGTCCTTTTTAGAACGGGCCCGACCGCCGGAGGAGCGTGATGTTTAGCGACACGGACGCACGACGGAGCGTCGATTTGCCAAGGAACCGCGTGTGATGGTGACTTCATCATCATCGTTATAGTCGTTTCGCGGTCGTATTAAAAAAAAAAATATGATCTAGTAGACCTAACATGATTAACATTCCGCAGATCTGTTTTATGTATTTATTTATTTTTTTTAATTAGGCTACCGGCGTAGTTCCGCTTAAACTCGAAAGAAATAAAACTTAATTTAAACATTTTATATCGCGCGTGTGTGTACGCGAACAAGCTTGTGTCATGCGTGCAGTACGGACGCGCGTCGTAAAACACTCTCGGTCGTCTGGCAACATTTTTTTGCCCCGTCGTCGTCTCTGAACTCTTGTTTTTTTTTTCGGCTTTCGGTTAATTGATTTTCCCGTCCGACATATATAATACGAATCGTGTTCTAAGGGCGCCGTCACATCGTACGTTCTTAAAAACGCCCGAGTGCCCGATAAAACACGACGTACAGTATATAATACGTACGTTTTCGAGAACTAATAATAACGTTTTATCGGCGGACGAAACGTTTAGCAACGCTCGAAAATCTACACGTACGCGCGGCGAAGAAACGTTTACTTGTTCTTTTCGTCCCGACGTGTAATAATCTCGTGTTTTACGTTTTGGGGGCGTCTTTGATTTTTTACCGTTTTTTTATCCGCGTAGTTCTATCCGCACGACACTCGTGCGCACTAAGGTGACCAGACGTCATGTTTTTCACACGATTGTCCTTTATTTTAGAAATGTGTCCTGTTGTTCTCGTGAATGTCTCTCAGGACGCTTTTTGTCCCGTTTTAAGCCGATCCAAAAAAGATAAATATTGTATATGTTTATATTACATAAATACAACATACACGAAATACTCCAAATTATTATATTTGATTGTTCGGAAAAAGACGACAAATTAAAATGTGTAGAAATTAGATCCAAAAAATGATCATCGATGTGAATAAAAAAGTTTTATTAAATAACTACTATTTTTATTTATTTATTTATTTATGTAAATATTTAAAATGATGTACATATTAGTTTTATAACTGCTTTAAAATACATTTAAAAAACTTTTAGATACGGTTGAACCATTTTTGAAACGGAAGGATACAAAGTTGATATAAAGCATAACCTGTGAAGGAAAGGTTAGCAGTGACTCTGAGGTACTTAACCACGGGAATACATTTTGAACATTTGAAATTTTCTGCCATCATGTCACCAGCAACTTAACAACTGTACACCTGCATGACTAGAAATAGACCGACTATTGTCATAAATATTGGTGATTATATTATCCTCATGCGATCAACACTATTGACAATAATCAAGTGTTGATATAAAAATAACAGAAAATCCTGATTTCAATCAATACTTTATCAATACCGACTGCCGATCCATCAATACCCACATCATACGATCGATATTGTTGTCAATATTATTGGTCGTCTAAAGCCGCCCATACACGATCAATAATATTGATCAATATTTGATATTGACAATAATATTGATCGTGTATGGGCTATATTGAAGGATTAGGTTAGGTCAATAATATTGTTTTATCAACGGAATGATCAAAGTTAAAAGTCCATTAAAACATGCCTCATCCATTCTTAAAAAATTTCTGTCATCTTCTGGTTGATTTAATTGTAACTCAATTAAAAGATTTTCACAATTAAAGTGATTTCTTTTTTTCAACCACTCTTTGGCCCAAAATTTTTGTTTTCTTTTTTGCTTTTTATCGGTAAGAGAAACAGCTAGAGCAAGATCTATTAGAGCATTATTAGACGTAATAATTTTTAGTGGAAATTGTTAAAATTAAAATATGAAATAATGATAACAATAAAATTATAGAATAATAATGAAAATTTCATTTAAAATATATAAATATTGTCGTTGAACGAATTGACAAATATGGTGAATGGATAATGATATATTGATCAATAATATTGATACGTTGGTGGTCGTTGACAATGTTCGTCAATATTTTGTCAATAATATTGATCAATATTATTGATAGTGTATGGGCCGCTATACGTCGAATACCACACGGCGGACACGAGCAGACCGACGCGTCTGTTGCACACGTCATGATATTATTGTAATATTCTCGTTGGTACAATCGGCCGGGTAATCCGACTCGACGGTTCGAACGATATTCGTTACAACGCTCTGTTTACGCGTCTCCTGCCATGCGACTAATAAATAAATAAACGGTACAGGAGAGAAATCCGTAAAACGTAATTTGTTCGAAAACCGTCGAGTGGACGTGTGCTGCAGGAAACTCTTGACGCGCACACGCGGCGCGGCGAGTAATACGACCCGCGCGTGTCGATACCCCGCTCGTCTTTTGAAGTGTTACGATCTAACGACGTGCCGGCCGGGGTGTAAACAAACGAGGACGCGGACGTTTCCGTCGTTATTTAGATCCGCGCACTTTTGAAGCGGTCGGATCGCGCAACAAGTTTCGAACGGTAAATCGTGACCTTTTGAACGTCTACGACCGTCTTCCGCCTGTGCCTGCAGGTCCTCGAAATATTATTATGACACCACCACGTCGTCGGTTTTGACAAAAAAAAAAAAAACAAAAAAACAAAACGAAAAATCATACGCGCGCGCATACGTGTCACAGTCACGCGGAATCAAAGGGGAAACGTACGCTCACACACACACACACACACACACACACACACACACACACACACACACACACACACACACACACACACACATGGTTTAAAATAAATTAAAAACCGTATCGTTTAGGTAAAATATTATACATACGAGCGTTCATTCTATAATAAATTCAAGAGGTTTTTGATTGAAATTGTTGACATTCTATAAACGTATTCAAATTAAATCGTCTTTATGATTAAAAAAAAATATATATACATATATGTATGTATATAAATGTGAACGTGTGTGTGTGTGTGTGTATTTATCGTTACGAGCGGACGTTATATACAGATTTATAGTCATTATTCCGGCTATACATTATTTCATTAAAACCGTTTTTGAGTATTTTTTTTTTATTTTCATTTATTTTTATTATTATTCCTCGACGCAACTATCAACATATAGTTACAGTGTGAATACTTCGTTTTCATTATTATTATTATTTTTTTTTTCGTTTTTAATATTTATTTTAACAATATTACGTATGTTTTAATCGTGCGTTTTTAAAACATATCATTAAACTATTACGTCGCATGTTTTCGTAGCATTACACACGGAACGAACACGGTTTTAGTGAATATTAATTCGATACGATAATAAATTATCGTATTTATTTTTTACACCGGGTAACATCGGAACCGAAATCGTTTTAGTAAATCACACGCCGCCGGAATTATTAAATAGGTAAAAACAACGAACGTTTGAGCTGTTACGGGATTCGTTATTCGTTTAAGTATAATATCAAACAACTCGACATAAAACAAGTTTTCCGGAATAAATAACAAATCTCGAAATTATAATTCCATTTTCAATTACGTAATTACGGTTAGGTTATCGGTTTCCTTTCAGGGTATTAATTATTCGGGAATATTCACTCGAAAACGTTGTGCGTTTAAGCGTATACTTATTATTATTATTAAAGGAAAATCAATGATTTTTATGACGGCATGAAAAGAATAAAAATGTGATTTATAAATATCAGTTTATTGTTGAAAAAAATGTATTGTTTGATGTGAAAATATATAATAGTGAAAATACTAAAAAGCGTCACATATCGATAATTGTTAATTAGTAAATTCGAATATAAATCCAAAAATGTTTATATTAATTATAATAAATATTAACTATTTGGCGACAGAACACATCATACACTTTTTAATGATTACCAATTATTATTCTCCTTAAATAGTCTGAACCGGTGTTTTAGTGACCGATGCGTTTTCATTGCTCTCGAAGTTCTCGCGTTGATTGTGTCTGTAGTCGGTGGAATGCGATTGGTATTCAATAACGGAGAAGCTGAATTTTCGGACAAAATCTAAAAGATATTTTTCAAAAAAAAAAAAAATGAAAAACTCGTTAAATTATAATTTTCAAAAAAAATCGACTTTGATAATATTACGTTCTACATATTATAATATATTTTGTTCTCGAATATGTGATATTAAATAATTAAATATTATAATATAATATTATGTCATTCCAAGTAACTCGACACTAATTTTTAGTCGATTTTCATACGATAATTTTTTTATTTCTTTTCAAATAAAATAGTTGAAAACGAAAAACAGTTTCTCACCTGGCGCAGGAGCCGACGTCGGACGTCTAGAACTCGAGCTCGTGCGGCCCGTCGCGATTGTGCGGGACCGTTTTACCATTGGTCGCCGTATCGTTTACCCGACCGTCGGTAGCGTGGCTCGGAGTTTCGTCCTTAAAAGCCGCCGAGCCAGTGACGTCAAAGCTCGTAAGGTGTGTAAGACTTGCCGCGACGTCCCGACGAGTCTTGATGTATCTGACAATATCGTTTATCGGGCCCGAGTAGCCTATACGGCACAGAATAAAACAATCAGAACAGACGCCGATGATGACGATCTACATTTTTATATTATTATACAAATGTGCTATTTTATTAGCTACCTTTGGCAAATATTGAAATTTTTTATTTTTTTTTCAAAAATTTTGGTTTAAATCTTTATAATTTGGATAATTTTAGTGTATTAGTAGAGTTTTAATTTTTAAATTATTTTGTTTTTTCAATATTTTTTATTTTATAGTTTTATAAAAATTAAATGTCAAAAATTTTCATTTTTTTCGAAAATTTTTGCCTAAATTTTAATAATGTGGATAATTCTAGTCTAGCAGATATTTTAAGGTTTTTCATTTGTGATAAAATTCTAGTTCAATTTTTTTTTAAAATGTTGCAAAGGTAGCTTTGGCTACTTTAGCTACCTTTGGCAAATATTGAAAATTTTTATTTTTTTCAAATATATATATATATATTATAAAATACAATCTTTTCAATCGACTTCGCTACGTATCATTACAAAAGCACCTTTCTATATCACAAACGGCACCTTACGCACAGATTTAAATGTACCAACAGTCACTGAAGTAGCCACTTCATCATGCAAACTTTTTCGAGAACGCCTTGCAAACCATCTAAATCCCTTAAGCCCAACCAAATACGTGCACTTAATTCAAACAGCACCCCAGGAAACCGTCCGAGAAAGCTAAAAAGAAAATGGTGTCGAGACGTAGATTGAATTAATTAAAAAAAAACAAAACAAAAACCAAAACCATGTCAAAGTGTTACAACTGAGTAACTCCTTTAATCAAAACATTCATGTCTTAAATTATTAAAGGAAATATGCTTATTGTAAAAAAAAAAAAATACAGATTGTATGTATTCTAATAGAAAAAAAAATTAAAAAAAAAATATGTATTTATAAAAGTGGTGGTGTGAATCCAAAAAATAGTACGAAAATTGTAAATATAAATAAAATATCGTTCACGCCGAAGCGGCAAGGGCCTGACCGAATCAACGGTTCAAACGTTAACGAACGAAAACCAAGTATGGTATGATATCCTGACAAAAGCGGGAGCATAATAAATTTGCACCGTTTACGTTTGTTGCCGCTCGCGAATCGATGTGAATCGGCCTTTTCGTTATAACTTTGTTCATTGTTAACCGATGACGTGTTCTGGGGAGGGAGGTTGGAGGCTCAAACCTTCCTCCTCCACGAAAAGTGCCGTCGGTTATGTTATGATAAATATAATGATCTATAATAATAATAATAATAAACCTATTTGCATCGTTACTGTCGTCATATACATTCTGATCCTGTAACGTTTCCTTCTTCCACGGAAATAAATAATCTTACATAATGGAATTAGCGTAAATACAAACGTTGGTAATCTAGAGAAAATGCCTCCATAATACGATCGGTCGTTTTACAGGTGTGCATAATATAGTAACTATTACCCTCTTGGCGAAGTGTTTATTGGTAATAGTGGGATCAAAACACTAGCGATAACACTTGGCGCACTACGACTAATGTAAGATCTATTTTATAAACCGATAAATGGAAATTAGGTCGTAAGCTCGTAGTTGATAAAGAAAAAAAATTTTGAAAAAAATTAAACGATAAGTACCGTCCTTTAACGTCATGATGTCCTTTACCTTCCGTCAGACTGTAAACATTTTGAAAGCACATTAAAATACGAAGTAGTTCCATAAACCGTGCGTGCGTTAAACCGCGGAAAGTAAGTTGAAAACTTTGCTTTTTATAATGATCCTTTACAATTATTATACACATTAGTACATAATAATAATATTAAGTGTTGGTTATAAACGATAGTTTGTAATATGTAATCGCAATTATATTTTGAACTGTTTACTGTAATTTCTTAAACGTATAATCTATGCTGGGAATCGTGTAATTCAGTCGATTCGTATGATTTTGAACCGTAAACGTTCTGTACTTTCACCACGCGAGGTGTGTTCCATAAAGGTTTTAAATTTGAAATTTTTCATTTGAGATATTTCGATGAAATTATGAAAAATATTTGTTTTTTTTTCATTCTCTGTATGGCTAAGTGGTTTTAGATTACGCATAGAAAATATTTATAGTGAACGATTGTCGATTTTGGTTATGATTTCCACTAAAAGTAAAAATGTAGTAAAAATAAAATAATATAACAGTGCATGAAATCATCATATTGATCAACACTGAAGAATAAATGAAAATGTGGAATTATCAATCGTCAAACCGTTTATTTTAGTTCTAAAAAAGTAACTGAGTTATGTTTACGAACTATGTGAATACGAGTTCTAAGATGGTTTAAAAATTATTTCATCACCCAAGTACATCTGACATAAAATAGCGACCTATATGGTTTCCTGTCACCTGTAGTAGTGATTTATTAATTTTTCGATAAAATGTTATCATTACTTATTCACGAAATGTTTCGAGAAAATAAATTTCATGAAATTCCAAAACTAGCTACGTTTTCATAACGAACAAATACAAACGATAAACGTCAGGACCCGTCGTCGTGGGGTATACAGGACTCGTCGTCCTGGAGTATGGATGACCAGTCGTCGTGGAGTATGTAGGACCCGTCGTCGTGGGGTATACAGGACCCGTCGTCCTGGAGTATGGATGACCAGTCATCGTGGAGTATGTAGGACCCGTCGTCGTGGAGTATGTAGGACCCGTCGTCGTGGGGTCTACAGGACCCGTCGTCGTGGAGTATGTAGGACCAGTCGTCGTGGAGTATGTAGGACCCGTCGTCGTGGAGTATGTAGGACCCGTCGTCGTGGGGTCTACAGGACCCGTCGTCGTGGAGTATGTAGGACCAGTCGTCGTGGAGTATGTAGGACCCGTCGTCGTGGAGTATGTAGGACCCGTCGTCCTGGAGTATGGATGACCAGTCGTCGTGGAGTATGTAGGACCCGTCGTCGTGGTCCTCCGATGGGGCCGCGTCCAGCGATGCTTGGTACGCTCCGTGGTACCGGTCACCGGGCCCGTATGGTCTGTAGTAGTGCTGAAGTGTTCACTCGTGTGTTCAGTCGTCACGCTCGTGGAACGTGCAGGACCTAGGACATAGATCCGAATCATCCCAAAATACAAAGTATCCGGATTTTTAATTTCAAGCCTTTAAATCCAGATTTTGAATTTAGAAATCCGAAATCTGGATTTATGGATTTCAAAAACCGAATTTTGGGTTATATTATGATTTACGACCCGAAGATCTGTACTCAAAACGAAAAAACTCTTGAAATCGTTTGGTATAATACAAAAACTCACGAACTGTCAACTTTTCGAGTTTTTCTATTTCGAGTGTAGAACATAATTCTAACGTTAAAATGTGTTTAGTAAAATTTTCGCGTGTCAGGTTGTGACGTAAAAATGTGTTTGTGTAACGCAATTCCAATTTTTTGCATTGTATTTATTTATAAAATGCATTCATTTATTACAAAATATGCGCAATTATCAAAACACTATCGTCGGTTATATATTATATTATACGTAGTATAGGATCAAAAAGTTCCCGGAATTCATAAATAGAAAAAAAACTATTTTTCTTATCAAATATCTGGTTATTGTAATCAAAAGAAGACGTGATTTCCTATCTTGTGGTTGAATTTTCAAAACTATATTAGTCTCTCGTTTGCCGTAATCGTGTCCATACGAAACGGGGTATACGCGTTTTTTCAAAACGTCACGATTCGCACAATGGGCCAACATTAAATTTTGTTTTAAACTTGGCGAAACTGCTGCAGAAACGATCGGATTTTCGCAAAAAGTTTACGACAATGAAGGGTTAAAGAAAACAGTCGTTTTGAACGGTTTAATCGTTTGAAAAACGGTCAAGAGTCACTTGAAGACGAACAGCGGAGTGGCCGACCATGAAGGTCGTGTCGACTGTGTTCTTCAACATCGAAGGGTTGTTTCACAGGGAATTCGTACCGAAACCAAAAAAAGTTGACTCTGGTTTTTATATTGAAGTTTTAAAACGTTCGAGAAACTCAATTTGTCGAAAAAGGCCGGAAATATGGTTGGTTTTTGCATCACGATAAGGCGCCGTGTCACTCGTCCTTTGCAGTTCGGTAATTTTTAGCCGATGAAAAAATTACCGCGATTCCCGTTTTCTTTAAATATTGCATCGTGTGACTTCTGGCTATTTCCAAAATTAAAACTTAGACTCAAAGGTGAATGATTCGGTTCCGTAGAAGACATTTGAAGTCAATGCGACAGCGAACCTCGGGGCCTCGTCGATAGAGGCATACCAAAGACGTTTTCGGCAGATGCCGAATTCGTCGGAGTAAGTGTGTCTGTGCGCCGAAAGACGATATTTCGAAGGGGATCGAGTCAGTTTGAGTTTGAATTGTATGCGTAAAAAAACAAAACGAAATTCCGGCAACTTTTTGATCCTATTACGTATTATATAACAATACTATAATTCAATGTTTCGAAATTCGAAATCCGTATTTTGATCTTCGAACGTCGCGAATTCGGATTTTCTAACTTCGGCTAGCGGAATTTTTCGCCACGTCAAGACCCGTTTCAGTGGTTTCCCGACCGATGTACCTGACGATACCTTTCGCCGGGTCCGCGCTGGGGCGGATCCAAGGAGGGGGCGAAGGGGGCATGCGCCCCCCCCCCAAATATCAAAAAAAACTTTTTTCCAATGTTAAGCCATTATTGGCAATCTAGTTAGTAGTTAATTATCTAAATTTGTGTAATGTGTTTTATGTACCTTGGTACAACACATTTAAATTGTTATCGCCATCATTTGTTATTATAATATTATCTATAACTACGATTATAAGTTTAATTTAACAAACGATCAGGTGATGGACAAATTTGTAGTTAGAAAAGTGCGCCCCCCCCCCAAAGAACATTTCTGGATTCGCCCCTGGGTCGGCGTGGACTTCAGTAGTGTATACTCACTCTCGTCTTCAGCCGTGGCGCGGGCGTTCGCGTGGTCTGCTGTCGTGTCGTCCGTGAAACTGCGGGCGGGCACGAAGACTCCAGGACGGTCTGAGGCCAATACGGCGGCGATGGAATTCAAGACCGAAGCGGTGTTCTCGTCGACAGACTTCGAGTCGACGTCCGTGATACTCATTGCGACCATCAATAACGCCGCCGTCGCCGCGATCACGGGTCGCACGGCCATTTTTAATGCGGACGTTGATTTTACGGTGAAAAAAAAAATCGCGACGAAATCGGCGGTAGTGAACTGCGAAAAACTGACTGTTTGCCCGAACGATCAGTATATAATACTTATAGTTATGTACGTGATCGCGAAGTTGTGCGTACAAACGATAAGAAACGAACAAACACTCGAGACACGACGTTTGACGAGATTAGAAACCGATTTTCGATACACATTCACTTATATCGGATGACTCATTAGGGTTTCAACAACTCTGCAAACGCTCCGTGATCGTCAATTGCAATTTATTTATTTGAAATCGTTTTAGAAATAAAATTCTGTCCAAACGGTTCAGCGCGTATTAATAAATAATAATAATAATAATAATAATAAAAAAGATAGGATTAAGCTGCGACTTGACTCGATTCGTCGTCGGTAGATAATTTTAAAGCGTTTCAGCGCGTACATCGGCTTAAATTATTTAGTATACATAGTTATTATATATAAATACATCTGAAGATTAATTATTTCAATAAACAAAACTATACACTTTTCATCGACACAATACGAGTGTTATATATCATTAAATTTGATTAAAAATAATAAGAAAAATTTTATTTTATTTTGTATTCTATTTCCAAAAATAATAATCCAATATTTGTTTTCTTATTTTATCGACGATATTTTATATATTATATGAAAATTTGTAATCAAATTTTTTTTTTTTTTTTTATTATATTATAACTCTCTAGATCAGGGATCTTCAACCTATAATTTTATGGAGAGGGCCGCACATTGTTTTATACGAATCTCGCGGGCCACATCCGTAGTAAAAACATGTGTTTTATACTAAAATTCAGTTTTACAATTACAATTTCCATAATCATAAATTTTAAATTACAAACTATATTATTAATATCATTAAAACAGCCCACATTTATAGCATGGAAGTAGGTGATTTAATTTGTTTAATCGCACCTCTCCAAATTTTTTCAATATTGATGGCTCATGGCCGTTTTAATTTCATCGGAATAGAAAAACCTAAATTATTTCAAATGTGATCGCGGGCCGCAAATAATGATAAAACGGGCCACGTGCGAACCGCGGGCCGCGGGTTGAAGACCCCTGCTCTAGATCCTACACGGGCACGCTAACGGGAGATTGATAAACCAATTTAATGTTCTGTTAATATGTTATTTTGGATTTAATAAAAAAAAAAAAAAAAAACATTTTAAAGCCACTCAATTGATTTATTTATCGTGTGTTCGACGGGGGGCAGATGCACTTTAAGTGTACAATAAAATCACACGACCAAGATAAATATGAGAATCGAAAATAAACGTTTCGACAGTATTTCAACGGTTTAAAAGTACGAGGCTAACTAAAATAAAGTCTAGTGTAACAGCTAAACTATAATAATGAAATATTAAACAAACGATAATACGGTTTACACCGGTGTAGTAAAGGTCGACACGGAAACAAAACGTTTTGTGCAATTATTATAATTTGTAAGAGTTTATTATATTTAGTATACGTGTAAAACGTTATAAATGAAAGTTGAAAATTAAAAATTACGTATGAAATGTTAAACATCGAAACGATACGATGAAATAATGACGTATACTCGTCGTGCTATCGCAATCGAAAAATGATTAATAATATCTCGGATCGGGAACGCTTTGCGTATTCTTTTGTGCCGAGTTATTCGACGGAAAACGTAATGTAATGTGTGTACACTCGTATAGATACATCTACTTAAAGTCGAAAAATGAAATAATAATTCTGAGCCTACGCGATCGCAAGAATCTCGAATTATTTTGTAATATAATTTTTTTTTCTCGTATTTTATAAAAGGCCTTTTATACTCGAACGTATTTTTATTATTATTATTATTATTATTATTATATGTTCCAGTGTAATGAATAAGAATTTTTTTTTTTTTTTTTTTTGAAATTTTACGGTTCACATAGTACCATAGGTACTCAAAGTTTAATCTTGCATGATTTTAAATTTCAAAGCTCTCGGAAAATACGTTTTCATTTGACCGGAGAAAATTTTTTAATAAGAACATGCATATACATGAAAAATAAACTTTATTTTTTTATTTATACCCCCGTAGTTTTAAACAACGTGAAACGAATGTGTACATAAAACTCGGGGTATTTTTTTCCCTAGAAATAATATTACCGACCTTTCAGTTCCATTAAAACATGATTTAAGTCTTATGAAATTCATTAAAATTTCTATTCCTTAAAGAAGATAGGCGGCGAGCCGGGTATTAAATATTTATTAAGGCATCGAAAAAAGTTACCGTCGAGAACAAAGTCTCTCTCTCTGTCTCTCTCTCTCTCTCTCTCTCTCTCTCGTAATTCTATTTGATAGGTTTGGATTACGCGTACAATATACGGCTTAGAAATATCAAATTCATAACAGATAATAATTGAGCCGGTATACGATATTATCGAGCAAATACAGAAAACGAAAAACGAAAAAACGTAAACACGTTCCCGCGGCTTTAAAGCGGCCCATACACGTTCAATATTATTCATCAATATTATCGACAAAATATCGACGAACATTGACGATGACCATCAACGTGTCAATATTATTTAAAAATTATTAAACATAATATAATTATAAAATTACCAAGTCTGGTTTTTTTTTTTTTTTTTTTATTTAAAGGCAGCGCCTTGTCGTGATGGCCATGTCTCCCTGTTGGTTTCTAGGTTCTTTAACTGTGAGTTGGAGCTTGTGTTCATTAGCAGCATCAGATCTTGGAAGTGGGAAGTTCTAGGGCAGCGGTTCTCAACCTTTTTGAGTTCGTGACCCCCTATAATGTCACCAATATGTCTAACGACCCTTTTGTAATGTAAGCATTAAAAAATTGAAAAAATTGTTGTTATTGTATTTATTTGTATACATATTTTACAAAAAAAGGTATATTATGACTATTATGTAAATTTGAATATTTTTTAATTAAATTTAAAAAATATTCAAATTTACATGATTAAATTTTAATGACTCTTTTGCTGTTGTTGATTTGAAATAATTTTGTCAATCCATGGCTCAACAGATTTGGATAGACTTATTCTCATTGTTGGCGATATACGAGTATCCAGCCGATTTCTCGATTTAGTTTTAATTATAGTCATCCTAGAAAATCCTGCTTTGTATAAGTATGTCGTTGAAAAAGGAATTCACTTTTTAAAAAGCTTCCTATATTAATGCAGGATACTCATATTGAATTTTGATCCAAAATTACCGATATTTTTATTACTATTAAAAATCTATCCCTTTGTCTAAATACAACTCAATTTAGTATTCTTTATTTAACGATGATAATTTATTTATTCACTATTAATTTTATTTTATTTTATTTATAACTATCAATTATAAGATTTTAAGTGAAACAGTTTTTTTGATTTGGTGACCCTTAAATAATTGCTGGAGACCCCCGAGGGGGTCGCGACCCCCCGGTTGAGAATCCCTGTTCTAGGGAGTCTGGTTCCTCTTCACTCCATGACATTTCCTTCGAAAATGTTGTTGATGAAGGCCCATTATCAAATAGTAAATCAGATTTAAATTTGCTTTAAACGATTTATGCATATTATTTATAAACGATTATGTGTGATAATTTTGATAACACTATAATAGCTCTTGCTCTAGCTATTTCTTTTCTTGACAAAAGCAAGAAAAAAAGGAAGCAGAGGTTTTCGGCTAAAGAGTGGTTGCAAAAGCGAAATAAGTATAATATAGTGAAAATCTGTTATCCGAGCTACGATTAAAAAACAAACCTGAAGACTATTAAAATTTTTTAAGAATGAACTAGTCATGCTATGATGAACTTTTTAACTTAAGTTACTCCATTAATAAAAAAACAAAATACAACGCACAATATTATTGACAGTGCGTCAGTTAAAATCATTACTATTTATGATTGATGAATAAACGGAAAACGAGTTACTCATGAACTTAATTCCAAAAAAAAAAAAAAAATGAAAACCGTTTAACAATTTGTTTTCCACGAGGAACTTTGAAGGATTCTTTAAAAATTTTATTGGTGGACATCTTATTGACGACGATGAAAAATTTTTCGTCTAAATCGTCAACGGTTGAATTTCAATCTATTTTTGATTCAACAAGAAATAACTAAGAAACCGATATTACGTGTACCTGAGTCAATACTTCCAGAGGAAAAACTAGCACTGACTTTGAGGTAAAATGTGATATATTTTTTTTTTTTTTTTTAATAGAAATATAATAAATTAGACATACAATACAATATGTCATTGATTATTTTAATAAAAAAATTATACAAAAAAATGCTTAATCGATTTAATTAGGAGTATTAGGAATATATGTTTGGTTATTTTCATAAGTTTTGCGTGGAACGAATCACGACGGGCCGAGCCGTCGCCGCCGTGTCGTGTAAAGAAAACTATTACGTATACGGTTTTTCATTGGTTGTAAAACATTGCGATAACGGCTCGTAGGCAGCGTACCCAATAAGCGACGTCGTGCTTTACCGTTGGACGTGAGTACGTAACTTAACGCCACCGTACGTCCGTCGTGTTACAATAATATCACACTGTATAATATACCGGGTACACGCGGGTACGAAAAACGTTTAAGATCTACGAACTCGGTCCGTTTTACAGGCGCGTCGTTGGAAAATATCGAAACGTGTTTTTCCGATGAAAATCGCATCGCTTTCCACGCCGTAATGACGGTCGTTTTTCATTTTTTTTTTTCGTGTTTTTTTTTAATCACTCGTTTTATCTTCGAATCGTTTGGCGTTCCGTTTTCATTCGAATAACAATATATACATAATATTATAATACATACAATACGCGTATATATTCGTATACGTTTGTATAATATATTACGATACACACGCAGTCGGTCGAAATTCGATTATTATTATGTGAGCGCCAGTACTCGTTACTTTATAGTCAGTCACTGACAAAAAAAACAAAAAAAAAAAAAAACAAGAAGAAGAAGAAGAAGAAAAAAACAATTTTCTCATAAACCAGTCTATACCCTCAGGGTTTGGGTTTTATGTTTATTTATTTATTTATTATTATTATTATTATTATTTTATTTATTTTTTTTATCCTACAAAGGATATATTTTCCGAATAGATTGTGTGACAGTGTGTGTGTGTGTGTGTGTGTGTGTGTGTGTGTGTGTGTGTGTGTGTGTGTGTGTGTGTGTGTGTGTGTGTGTGTGTGTGTGTGTGTGTGTATGTGTGGTGGTGGTTTGTGGCAAAGGAAAAACGGCCAGGGAAAAAAATCTTATTTCCAGGCTTTTGTGTGACACACACACACACACACACACACACACACACACACACACACGTGAAAGGAAGAATAAATTTGAAAACAAACACGTATTAACCGAGTGCGTCCGGACGGAGACCTCCCGATACACGTGAAACAATACCACGAGACGTGGGTCCCGCGCGACCGACCCCGAAGTCGTTAAAATCTTTTTTGTTGCGGCGGTGGCGTCCGGCACCGTGGTGGTGTGGCCCGTAATGCAATAAAACAGTGTCCATTTGTATAGAATTTCAAGTGGAGTCGTTAAAAGTATGGATAGAAGACGAAACGCGATAAAAAAAAAAAGTAATAATAATAAATAAATAAATAAGAAAAAAATCATCCGAATATTACAACGGTCAAATAATAACGACATTATATCCAATAAGACGTACTGCACGGTGTCCCAAAGAAGATAAACTCGTTTAACCTTAGATAATACGTAATTTTGATTTTTGTTTTCCGGGAAAAATACGACGTTTTTATGATGAAAATTATGTTTTGAGTATTTATTTTTTTTTTCATCGCGTGATCTTTGGGGTTTTAGTTTTTCAAATGGTGAACAGTGTTGTCTTCGTGATAATTTAAGAGAATTTTTTTTTGTTTTTCGGTAATTTGATTATTATGTTTCTTTACCGTACCGATTATTTCACCGTACCAATCGTGCACCAAAGACATTTATGAGTTTGAAAATCTAGAGGAGTGAAAAACATGGAGGAAATAATCTGTGCCCTAATTATAATGAAATGTATTCATATTTCGTAATATATCGGTCTGACGATGAGAATTGAAATGCTTAAATTTCCAAAAAATAATGATCTTCATTGTACGAGTATTTATTTTTATTTTTATAAGCGACGGTTTGTTTATTAAAAGCGTGTTTTAAGATTTTTGAAAACTACAACCTTAGTTAAAAAAATTAATGTCTATTTTTATATATTATTTATCTACATAAAAAATTAAGCAGATAAAAATATAATATACCTACGTTTTTTTAAATAAATATAATATAACCTACGTTTTTTTTTTTTTCATAAAAACGTAGTTACTCCAGTGTTTAAAATCGCGCACGGAAAAACATTGGAACTCGAGCGTTATCCAGGCACTCGAGCGGCATCGCGTAAATGTCCTGTACGTCGTGTTTGATCCGTGGTCACTCGTACACCGGGACTATAGTCGATCGTGTTTGAACCTACACGAGAGCACATACACGATAATATAATTTTACGTATTGAGTGCAATGCGTGTGGTACGCGTCCAGCAGCGGACCCGCTACGGATCCTGTGTGTACGATTATATATATATGTATATATGTATAACTACATGATAACAGGACGTGAGATCGTAAAAACAGACGAAAAATAATAATGACAATAATAAACAAACGAAAATTCCTTCGTCTCGGGTGGAAGCGTTGTAAAAATAATACGCACTCTCCCGGTTTTATGGCGGAGACCCACTGTTTCATTATTACCACTATGACTACGACTAAAACAACTACTACTTCTACTATTATTTTTTTTTAGATTCTGAGTGAAGCGAAAACGAATGTTCATCGTTTGTCTGACATTGCAACATCCATGCATGTCAAATAACTTCTTGGAATCCCTCAAATACTTCCTGGGACAAATTTTACAGTATCTTCAGCTGTCTTTGAAACTAAAAAAAAAATGGTCTTAAATTAAAAATGGTTTTAATGGAAAAAGTGAAAAACATTTACATTTGATACTACAGCTTCTGATATGAGAAAGTTAAACGCAGCGCGCGTACTTTTAGTATAGCACTAAGAAAGAGAAATTTCATTTCTTTAAAACTTAATACATTCATCACCAATATCTTGTCCGAGGACCGAAGGGACGAAGAACGAACTTGTACCACCGTCATCTCACTTACCAGCTTTTTTCTCTTGAATTGTCGGCCCGGGCAAGAACTGCCTTTGCTTTGCTTTCCCGCCGGGTCGCCATCGTTTGTTTAGTCTATCAAACATTCAAATATTACATTACATATTATATCTACAATACAGGTACATTTACAAATTACTGTGATAACATAATTTAGTTTAGTTTTTTACGAATTTTGTTGGATAGGTTTAGTTAAATTCTGTCACATGAGTGCCGCTAAGTTCACGGACGTATCAACCCGACTACTACAACGAATCGCCCGGGCCTGGGTTTACGACGGTGTCAGCCGGCCGACTTATTTTTATTTATTTATTTATTTTAATTTTAGCGTAAATAAATAATTTACTCCGTCGTTCTCGTTTAACGGCGGGGGAGATCAGGTAGAGAACGCCACGGGGCGTGGGGCGGGGGCGCTGTCGAATCCCACGTCAATGATTTCGTATATTTCAGTTCATTTCGAGTTCATATTTGAGGGTTTATTTTTCCGATGTACTTTTATGGAAATAAACACACTTGAAAATTCCGGATTGACGTCACGCGAATTGATGAGATCGAGATTTCCGACGGGTATTATTGCAAGAGAAAAAAAAAGGAATCGACATAAAACACGGGGAAGCGAAAGAAAAAAGAGAGAGATCCAATTATAATGAGCGAGCCACAACGTACAATCGACCACCGAGTTCCTTACGTGCATACGACGTGTGTGTGTGTGTGTGTGTGTGTGTATAATACGAAGTCACTCATAACTAATGTGACCATACGTCCCGTTTTTGTATTGTTGTCCCGTTGTCCCCTGAGGAATTTTCGGGATACTAAAATGTCCCGTTATCAAAAGATAGACAAAAAAAAAACAACGAATACCAATTGTCTATCGTTTCTATTATACATGACTAATTATATTATATCTAAGTATATCTAATTCTATATAATAGCCATTTATTTCATTATTCTCATCATATTTTTCTTTTTTTGTAGGATTTATCAAACGTAATTTCGGTGCAAACCGTTTTTTTACGGTCGAAGTTAAATATTTTGGAAGACCTGGAAATATTGTCGGGACTGCCTCAGTTTTTAAAATTGGAGTAGTTCTTTCTAGCTTTTCTACTACTCCTTCGTCTATTTTGAACTAGTCGTATTTAACCATACATAGATACCGTTAGCATTAGCCTCAATGTGTAATGCACAAACATAATCATTTTTACTCACTAATTTATCACCACGGAGAATACGTTTGTTCCAAACCTCCAGATTGATTATCCGAAATTGTAATTAAAGTATTTTCATGACTCTATTGTGATTTTTTAACATTGTTAGAATAATCACATTTATATTTTCTACATAAATGTTACTATCTATTATGAATTTTTTTGTCCTCTAAAAAAAAACAAAAAACAATTTTGTTAATTATTAAATAAAAAAAAAAAATTATTTATAATAAAAATTACGATTTGTTTTTTTTTTTTTGTCCCGTTCTGACTAAAAAAATATATGGTCACTTTACTCAAAACAGCAGTGCAGTTCGATTATCGCGTCCGTTTTCGTGTTTGTATTGTCCCCGCAACGATAAGCTACAAAAATGCCACCTATTTTCGTGTCGATTTTTTTAAAAATTATTTGATATTTATGATAAAATCATACACATACGTAGTAGTGCACGAATGTCGATATATAGTCAAAAGCCAATCAAAACGAGAATTATTGTAATTATTATTATATTATTACACGCAGAGGTGATAAAGCGGTAGACACTGATTACGTGTACTATGTACGTACGATAATGGCGATAAAAGGAAAAACACATTTGTACACGATGATTAAGTGTTCAAAAACTCGAGGAGAGAAAATTAAAAGATTAACTCCGCGAGAGGTCGATTATCGGTTCGGACGGTCGTCTAGAAAACTGGTTGATCGGTTCCCAGTATGAAGCGGCGGCGGCGGCGCGGCGGCGGGCGCTCAAACAATTCGACCGTTCTCGGACGTACACATAAATCATGGTAAATACGCTACGTGTCGATAGTGTAGTTTTCCTGCGGTTTTCGGCTCGCGTGCGCTCGACGCGCGTACTCGACGCGAGTCATGAAACGCAAACGTACGTCGATAATGAACAGAACGCAAATACCTACACGTCAAATCGTATTTGATCGGAGAACTGGCAGATTCAATTAAGTTCGGAATATTTAATACGCGGTCGTTGACTATAATATACGAACTCGATGCGTACGCTTGTAGTAGTAGTAATCGTGTGTGCAGTACATGGTTAATTTCAAAACGATGTTTCGACTCGTCGACTTCAGTCACATTCCTACACTCGTTACGTTGAGTTATCACGTGGGTCGTCGTCGTCGTTTATGACGTTTACGATAATATGATGTGAAAACGAAACCAAATAATCGAGTGGTGATGTAAAAAAGGAGTGAAAAACAAATTGCGAAAGAGAGAGAGAGAGAGAGAGAGAGAGAGAGAGAGAGAGAGAGAGAGAGAGAGACGTTTCAAATACGTATTTTCACATCGAGTGTTATACTGAAATTTAAATAATAATTGACGTAGTCGAGAATTCCGAGGTGCATTCGATTAGTATATTTTCATTCACCGCGATGAGAACGTTAAAGCGGGAAAATTCCTCGTAAACGCACGCGCACTTATAAATTTATAACGCCGAGTTTTCTTTTTTCCAAAAGTCTAAAATCACGTTATTCTGCCCGGGGGAGGGGGAGGGAGGCGAGACTAAGGACGATTCTTAGGGGCGATTCCTAGAACAATGTTTCAAGGACGAGATAACGAGGCTGGCGAACGCCGCCGAAGAATAAGCATCGTCGCCGTCTGGCTGCTTTGAAACGACGGCGTGAGAAAATTTTAAAAAGAGAATTCGGTAAAAAAAAAAAAAAAAAAAATCAGTCGAGACTGACGGCAAGAGAGGAGTGTGCTTCCTGTGGTACGGTCGTTTTGGTTTTGTGACCGAACCAAAAGCTTGCCGAGCCGCGAGATCGTCGTCTATTGACTGGTAAAACACGTAGACGTGGAATAATCACTCGTGACGCGTTTGCACGGGGTGGTGGCCGACGCGACGGTCGTGTTGCTTTAGTCCAGTGGTTCCCAACCATTTTGACACTGCGGACCGCTCGGAGAACTTTCAATATGTCACGGACCACTTCAATTTTAGTCTTTATTTTTCTCACAAACAATAATCAATTTGTTTTACATATATTTTAGAATAATTAAGATCATGAATAAATTTAAACCAATGAAATTCATTTATATAGCAGGCTTATAATAATGTGTATACTTGATCAATTTTAAATAAAAGTAAAAAATTACTAACACTTAATGCAAAATACTATTATAAAAACCTGTACATCATATTATAATATTTATTATAGGTAAACTAAGTGGTCGAAAACATTACTAAATAACAATTATTGCGATTTCTCGAAGCTTAGGGTACGAAATAGTGTATATCTCTTTTTCATATAATAATACATCGCTTTTTTACACCAAAACTCTTCGATATTCATGCAAGATTCAAACGTATCCTTACAGTTTTGATCGTTTTTCAATTCTATCAAATCATCCTGGTTATCATCGGGTACCCCGTCGACTTTAACAATAAAAGGGTTTCGAATCGTATTTCGGATACTTTTCGTTTCGGAACCATTATATTCTGGGAAATACCGATTAAATTCATCTTAAAGCTTTTCCATAAATGATGTAAAACGTTTTGTTGGACTTCAAATGTGGGGTCAGCGTATAAATATTAAAATATGAGCATAGTTTTGTATTCTACCGATAGTATAATCTTGCTGTACAAACAAAATTAGATTATGGGTTGAAATAATAAGATAAGTAGCATTATGAATAGAAATCTATAAGTAGGTAAATTATGTGCTATAAGTTCTTTATCAGTATTTATCACCCCTCCTCCCCAAAAAAGAAAAAAAATGTTTTTTTAATTTTTTAAGTATGGCTCACGGACCACTAGTGGACCGTGGACCATAGGTCGGGAACCTGTCTGCTTTAGCTCATAGGTCGGCAACAGGCGGCCCGCCAAGAGGAAATGACTGGACCGCCGAAAATATTTTTCTTATAGACGTCGGTTTTCCGCACATTTTAGAATCCCGTAGAGAATTCGGGTATTTGATCCGTTTGCCATGATTTGATTGGAGATTACGATATATAGCGAATAAATTAATCGTCTAAAACTGTGATTCAATACGAAAATACACACATTGATTATTATCTGACTAATATTTAAGTTTTTTCTGGCCCTCGGAAATTTGTTTTCGAATAATTATCTAGACCGGCATAGAAATCAATTGCCGACCCCCGCTTTAGTCGATATTAATAATCCGTTCACTGTGGGACGCTGTCGAATGACGAATGATCGTTCGAACAATGCGTAAAACATTACGTTAAACAATCGACGAGGACGCACGTCGTATTATTATTATTATTATTATTATTATTATCGTCTCGTGTAATGTACCCCGACGTTATACAATTTCGTCGTCGTGTACGCGATTAGAACGATCACGGACGACGGTGCGGGTGCGCTCTCGTTTTCCTCTCGCCCGGTCTCTTTTGTGCGCCCGTCGTCTACGAGGTCGTGTCGCTCGAAAACGTCCGGGATCGGCGAAGAAGCGTCGAGGGGGGAGGGGACAGAGGGTGGAATATCGTGTTTCGATGATAATTGTTTTTAAATAGCTCGTCGGCCCGTACGACGACGACGCGAAGGGCATACACTTTTCAACGCACACATCGGCCAGTCCGAGACGGGACGACGATGTGATTTATTTTTTTAAACTCGTACGCCGTTCTCGTAAACGAACGCGTATCATGTGTACAGGGTGTCCCGCGAGGTTTTGTACGTCTCTCGCGTCGATAATAACGATCGAATTCTGTAAATACACTTTGTTTTCAATTTTTTTTTTTCAGTATTATTTATAATATCGTTCGCGAGTCGGTTCGAACGGTGCGTGGGGAGGAGGGCATAAAGACTTTGGTCCCTTTCGGTTTCATAAGCCGGCCGCGAAAAACGACTCGTCCGGTTTCGGATCTTACGCTCGATTGTTAATTTGTATTCGATTTAGAAAATAAAAAGCGTTATCGTCGGACTCGCGACAATGAAAAATCAGAATCGTATTGTATCTCTCTCTCTCTCTCTCTCTCTCGACACGACAGGTACACCCTGTACGTACGTGCGGCTGAATCGTCTATGAAGAAATATTGTTTTCGCCGAAAGAATAATATTTGTTAAGTCACCTCGATCCCTGTCGATATCGATATAATACTGCAAATACCCGTATACCGACGATATAATAATATAATAAAGCTGTCGTCGACGATATACCAACTTTTAGAGACGATAAAAATAAAAATAAGAAAAAAGGACGGCGTACGGGGGGAAAAAAAAAGGTCAATTTAATAAAAACTTGGCGCGGACAGAGCTGAGTGGCGTACACACGCGGTCGAATTTCATTTTGTCCGAACAGATATAATTGCGGCGGACGTTTTCGTGTGCGCAGAAATTTTCCTCTCGGCGCGCGCTTGCAAAATCGATAACGGCAATGCACGCGCGACACAAGTCGGCTGCCGGCCGCATTATTTCGTCAAAAACGGGACGCGTGCAAATGAAAAAAAAAAAAAAATAAAAAAAAAAAAAAAAGTAGATAACACGACGGGAATGAGTTTTCCAGACTGACGTGCTCGACAATTCGATGCGACAATGAAATTTCCACCGTACACATGTACGTCGACGACACGGCGCACATGTAAAACCGTCGTCTGAGCCTCGAACACACACACAAACACACACACACACACACACACACACACACACACACACACACACACACTCGCACACGCACACACTGGTGTGATTCACGCACACACGCCGCTCATTCCTTACGACGCGGCAACGACCTCGTATTACGGGATTGGGCGACAAACGCCGTTGTGACGCGCGCATTTTCCTCGCAGACGTACATTTACGATAATAAACGTACAGAATATTCTGCGTCTCGACGCATTACGACGGCGGCTTGTTCGCCGTTTTGCGCCTCGCGAACGCAGCAGACGTTGATTGCGTCTGTCGTGCGGGTCAACACCCAAAGACGCTTTTATACGCACGTGAGGTCGTGTCAGATTGTACGAGTGAATGTGCGTGTGTGTGTGTGTGTGTGTGTGTGTGTGTGTGCGTGTGTGTGTGTGTGTGTGTGTGTGTGTGTGTGTGTGTGTGTGTGTGTGTGTGTGTGTGTGTGTGTGTGTGTGTGTGTGTGTGTGCGTGTGTGTGTGCGCACGTGTGTGTGTGTACACAATGTATACACACACGCGTATACTATACTAAGAGCGACGTTTTGCACGTCACGAGTATTGTATGGTACTAGTCGACGACGGCGTGCCCTAAACCAATCTTCGGCATAATAAACGTCGCGTTTCCACTCGGAATCCGTCTTCACGCCTTTGCAAACGTACGGTAGGATAAACATTATTTCAATATTGTCACCGCAGAATTTTATCATTTCAACGCGTATACGTCGTCGTGAAGAGTGTCACAGGAATTTCACGATTTCTTTTTCTTTTTTTTTTTTTTTTTTTTTTTTTCATTTCAACTGATCGAGCGTCAGCGATGATAATCATTTCGGATTACTCGTGTGTGTACGCGATTTTCGCACGACCGTTGGGTCGGAATCAGACTTTAACGTGGCATACCGTCTTTAGAACTATGAATGAAGCGAATTAAATATAAAGCGAATTAAATGAAAAAAAAAAAAATCAAAAATTAAAAACTATTATCATTATCGTAATAACACCATTGTTTTTAATGTTTTTATTCGGTCGACGGTGTATTGCACAAATTCGTACTTGCACACACACACACACACACACACACACACACACACACACACACACTCGCACACAAATGGTTATGCGTATCGTATCGGACCGAACGGTTTTGGGAATATGCACATCTTGTAACGTCGTGTGGACGCTTGAAATCCGAACGTTAAAACGCCACAGTGGATCGGATGTGAACGCGCGTTTGCCGTACGTGTGAAACTTTTTGTCTCGTACGGAGACGAAAATAACAACAGCGAGTAATTACAACGCAGTGTATTATTGATGAGCGCCCCGAGCTCTCGAGGACGCCGGTCGGTCATGGTCCTCGGTCGTGAGGACCACTCGGGAGACAATGACGCCACGCCAGAATGGATCGGAAAATATTGTCAGCATCATCCGCAAGATAATAATAATAATAATAATATGATAACAATAATAAAACGTTACGACGACGACGTACATAATGCGATGGAAATAATATCGTCCGCCTTTAGCGTACACACACACACACACACACTGTCTTACACAATGTTGTATACTATACATATACATTTTAAGATGCTATTAAATAGTATTTGTGTGTGTGTGTGTATTAGTATACGTATATCGACAACAATGTCTCCGCGCGGCGGATAACGAAACCAAATTTAAAGAACACCTCCCGGGCAAACGTCCGTCGTCGCGCCCAAGCTGACCTCCGTTCAGATATCGTGTGATAACGAACGGACAGCCTAAGCCGGACAATAGAATACGGAGAGGAAAAAAAAGTATGTTTAAAAAAATAATAATAAATAACGACCCGATGACTCGTCCGCGACGATAACGGCCACGGGGAACGACGTGCTCGTCAAAGAGCCCCTGCACTCGGCCGTTCGAAAATAAAACAGATCAACCCGGTACTGTGTTTATCAAAATCACTCTTTTTGGAAATCTCGAAACGCAGCACGAAACCGTTTTATTTTCCTGCAGAAGGTTCGTTTTGCTAATTAACGATTCATCAACGTTCGACATCGTGAGTCAGTGGCTGCTTCAGGATTTCGTTTTAGAGGGGGCTATTGCAGTATGATTTACTTCGTTATTGTTACCCATTGATATAACACTATAATAGGATTTTATTTTTTTTTTTTGAGCATTTTTAAGGGGGGCATGGCCCCATGGGCCCCCGTTAAAGTCACCGCCGGCGCGAGTTTACCAAGAGACGGTTTATTAACGTTTAGTAAACTGCAAAGGGGGGGCAAGTTAATGAAAATAATTAACTGAGACAAGTTAATTACATTAAATTGCCTATAGTTAAAATTAAAAAGTCAACAAAGAAAAATATTAACTCGATAAGTTTAAAGTTAAGATGGGAAATAAAATTAACATTTAACCAGTTAGAAAAGAGTTCAAAATATTTTTCAAGCCACATAATAATATCTATGTCATAAAGTGCTCTAGTATTTTTATCTACTCGAATATTTACCGAGAAGCTTAAAACTAAGTAAAGATAAAACATTCATTTGTTTTATTGTGAACGGTTACCAAAAACTACATATTATTATTTACATAATTTCATACTAATAACTTTAGCTGAATTGCAAATTAAAAATAATTCGATTATACAAAAATGTTCACATGTTAATTTTTGCTACCAGTTGCAAAAAATACTAAAATCAAAAACTATAAAACACCTTCTACCCCAATCCTCTAATAACTGTAAGTCCGTATGTTTTATGTCAAAAAGACAATGATATGACCAACAATTATTTCGAGTATACATTATACCATTGATCGTAAGTAGTATTTATAATCAATGATTATACCTAGATCATTTTCTAATCCCATTATATACCTTTCATTCATATTTGTATTTATAACGAAATCGGAATAGGCAGTAGGTATATATTATTAATATATATATTATAAAATATATTTATATTTTTAAACCTACCTACTTGTTTTTAGATCTACTTTTTTGAGAATTCGGCGAAAAAAAAACAATTGACTCCATCGCGCGATATTTGTATTAAGCTTTATAAAGATAAGTAAAAATACGAATTTTAACTGAATGAGTTGAAAACAAAAATAACTTACTGGTCAAGTTGAAAAGTTAAAATAAATTAACTTAACTCAACTTAACTTTAAATTTTTAACAAGTCGATGCCCGCCTTTGGTAAACTGGCTCTCCCGTACGGTTTCGTGAATCGCATTGTCGCCGTGTTTTGGTTTCGGACGGCCGTGCCGACACGTCGTCTCCGGAGTGCCCAAGGAGCAGCAAATCACCACGTGTGAGAGATCATCCAATATTGCATTATGCCGTCGAAACCTCTTTTGAAACCGCCTTTGAAAATACGTAAGCAGCTTACCGTGCCGACGACTTTGCCCCGTTGGTGAATCCAAAAAGGCTTTCAACGTTTAAATAAACGGGGAGGGAAAAAAAGACCCACGGTTCACAGAGAGAGAGAGAAAGAGAGAGAGAGAGAGAGAGAGAGAAAGAAAAAATACGTTTATGATTTTCTATTTGTCCCACCCGTGCACGCAGTGATGCACACAGGTATTTTCAATGGGGGATGGGCTAACATTTAAAAAATTATATACATATAGTATACATTATACATTGATAAATCAAAATATAATATTATTTTGTTTAAATAAGATTTATTTTCATTATAAAACATTTATCAATAATATCTGCAATAAATTTCGTTGCTTATAATATAAGCAGGGTTTGGATTTTATAGCATTTGCTGATTATTAAATAATACAGATGAAAACAGCAGGGTGAGCTATAAATTTGTTTTATACACCAGGGACTCTAAATATGAAATTTTATTTTGCTATTTGTTGCATATTTGATGCATTTTAGATTTTTAGTGCTATTTTTAAAGTGTTGGTACTATTTTTCTTACACCCAACCCCTCCCCCTCGTGTGTACGCCACTAAGCGCACGACGACGATTATAATAATAATAATAATAATAATAATAATAGCAACAATAATAGTAATAGTATAACGTGTGACGGCGCTGCGTGCGCCCACGTTGTTCGCAATCACTCGTCTCGTTGTGATGTACCAACGTAACAGGACTAAAGCAATTATATTAATATGGTGTTGTTGTTTTTTCTATTTCTACACCCAGGTCGAATCGATCGAAAGTCGATAAACGCGTGATTTATATTATTATTATTATTGTTGTTACCGTCCGGGTCCGTACTCGGGGTTTTCGCACGACTGTTGTCAGACGAGAAAACGGTCGGATCGTTCAATATCATTTGAAACCCGAACGGAACGTCGTCGCCGTCGGCTCACGATATCAGCTATAATGTACTGCGAATCGTTTGTTTTGAAAACCGTCTCGTTACAGAACGGACAAAAGAATGAAAAATAATCACGGCGCATTAACTCGCGGAATATTTCCGTTTTCGATTCGCGCCGTAATAAAAAAAAATATAACGTCGCGGGTAATACAAACGACGTTTGACCTCTTGCGGAGCGTAAAACACGATTTGACGATCGCGCAAACTCGCGTCGTGTTATTGAACTTTTCTATTTCGTTCCGACCCATAGTTAAGAGCACTGCAATATAAAAACACTCGTAACGCACACCGTACAAGGAACGTGACAGACGACAGTGTACGTACGTCTATAAATACTGTCCGTAAATTATTTTGTCATATAAAAAAATATTAATATTAAACGTGTTGTGCGAGCCAGGCGTGGATCCAGGACTTAAATATGGTAGGGGGGAGCGATATGACAAAATCAAATCAAAATATACGTACAATTTTTTTGAAATAATTTTATTAGAAATCGGTGAAAGAATAAATATTCTAAACGATGGTTTCCTTGATTGGCAAATCGTTCGATAAAGCAGTTTTCCACGTTAATTTTCGTAAACGAAAAATTATTCATTTAGATAAGACATCGAGACGATATAAATAAAGTATAATATTATTCTACGATTCAATGTCAATAAACATTTTCAAATATAAATATAAATATAAATTTTTTTTTTTTTTTAAACTATATTCGTAATGTCTGAGTAATAATTTTTAAATTCTCGTGGGGGGGGCGATAATCTCTATTCCCCCACCGTGGATCCACGCCTGGTACGAGCATTGTTTATACGTGTGTGAAGTTGGCCCACCCATGTTAACCAATTAACTTCAAAACAATGCCATTAATTTGCAAGTAATTTGCAAGAATTTGCAAGTCTATTTTTAGAATTTGCAAGTAAATGGTTTTCCCGTAAACACAATAATACTGAAAGGTGGGCCAACTTCACGTGGCCCACCCAAGTTGTCCTAGAACTTCGAAAATGGTACCAAACGATAGCTTTTGATTTGCAAGTAATTGCAAGTCCATTTTTGGAATTTGCAAGTCACCCGTGTGGCCCGTACGAGCTTTCAAAGTTGTGAAGTTAGCCCACCCAGGTGATCCTAGAACTTCGAAAATGGTACCAAACGATAGCTTTTAATTTGCAAGTAATTGCAAGTCCATTTTTGGAATTTGCAAGTCACCCGTGTGGCCCGTACGAGCTTTCAAAGTTGTGAAGTTAGCCCACCCAGGTGGTCCTAGAACTTCGAAAATGGTACCAAACGATAGCTTTTAATTTGCAAGTAATTGCAAGTCCATTTTTGGAATTTGCAAGTCACCCGTGTGGCTTTACGAGCTCTATTAGAGTATAAAAAGTAATTTATGAAAAATATTATTTGTCAAGTTTTCAAGCTCCATTTATCATTAGAGCCAGACTCGTGTATGGGCAGCTGAACTGATTTTCTTCGGAAATGTCATGTGTGATAAGATATTTACCAAATTATAAATAGATAAATAGAAAATCCCGTTTTTATAATACAACTTACACTTAAACTACACTATGTTCAAGATTTTACATGTAGGTACTGCTGGCATCCATTATATGCTTTTTAAGTTGTTAAGTTAGTAAATTATTATTTAATTAACATAATCACATGTTCCGAAGCTAATAATAATTTATAAAGTTCTAAGAAGGCAAGAATTTTCTGTTTTGTTTTCCTTTTTTTTTTTAAATTAGATACTTACTCATTACTGTAACAATATTCATAATCACTGACTCACATTGCATTGCAGGACTTAAGTAAGTGCAATAACGCCAATAACATATCTACATTTTTTGAATACTGATAATATAAAAACTATTTTAAACAGTATTTCTTCTAATTTGGCACCGTAAAAATTATTTTATTAGCTGAAGTTCAAAATTAAACACACATTTATTTAACATCTTCTAGTTTTTTTTCTGTGGATTGTACATACCTACAAATAAAGTATAGCTACATTAAAACTTAAAGGTACATACATTTAATAATTATAAAGGAAAAAACTTTTATAGAAAAATCATAATAAAGCAGTAAATACCACTTTTTTGTACAATAGCACGAAAGTCAAAAATTTAAATTGTCTATAAAAAGCTCAAAAAAAGTCAAAAGTGTTCAAAAATTTTACCACGTATAGATGATTTCAATATAAACATTTGGTGAAAATTTCAAGTATCTACAATTTTTGGTTTTTGAGTAACAGCTAAATAAAAAAATCGATTTCGTCGAAAACGGGTTTTGCACAAAAAGTACCATTTTTTCCTTATTTTTTGTTTGTTTTTCCCGTGGCATTTGAAAACTTTTGGGAATTTTCACTTGTGACCTCTCTAAGGTACCTCCGATATTCGTTTTGCCACCGAAAACATACCCTGAAGTTCAAAATTGAAGCATTATTTCGAGTAGTTATGGTGTACACAGACACAAAAACAAAAAAAAAAAAAAACAAAAAAAACAAAAAAAAAAAAAACACACATCATAGTAAAATCAATACATTCTTCACTTCGTTCAGAATCTAAAATAAGAAAACATATAATTCTAATGAAAATATATAATTTTTCGATAGCCAACCTTATATTACTCGCAGGGCCGGATTAAGATTTTATGCGCCCCGGGACAAACCTACCTAAAATCAATAACTTTTTTTTTTATAAACATAAAAATGTTAGGTGTACACAGACACAAAAACAAAAAAAAAACAAAAAAAAAAACAAAAAAAAAAAAAAAAAAAAAAAACACACATCATAGTAAAATCAATACATTCTTCACTTCGTTCAGAATCTAAAAATATACCTAATCGCATGATCCAATATCGAGTAAACAACTAATGAAAACATGTGAAAACAGCCCGTCCATACAACAATTAATTGGCGGGAAATGACCGTCTGTGTATGTGACAAGCGCATACCGCGTTAAACGCGGTGCTCGTCTCCAACGTAGTAACACTATAATAAAAGATCCGTCTCTCTTATCTAAAAACACAGACCGTGTCTAACACGGCCTTCGTCTCCAATGTGTTAATTTCATAAAATGCGTCAGTTATGCCCTTTTGGATTGTCGCCGTAGATGAATTAAAATTTAAAATAATCAGATATATATCCCATACAGATATACAAATTATATTTATTATCATATTATAATTCTATAATACTGTCATTATATTTAGAAACATTACATGCTGGATATTATTTTAAAATCAAACAAAAGTACAATTATTTTTGTAATACAATTTAATATTACACTGAGGACAGTTTTATTAAGAACTTATTTATATTATTTAAAGAATATACAACTTACCCTTAAATTTTCCATGTTCAAAATGATGTACACACTATTAAAATAATTAAATTTTATGTAAATAACGAATATCAAAATACAAATGGTAATAAGAAAAAAAAAACAAATGACCAATATTGACCACTGAATATTTTGAGGTACCCAATAAAACGGATTACTAAAAGAATGAAAGAATAGCAACCAATAAGCCCAGTGAATATTTAGGAATTAATATATAGTAATAAACTAGTATTGTACCGAAAAATTATCGCCGTAAAATACGATAAGATACACATCTTTCTTCGTTTATTTTTAGATGATAACATTTTTTGTTTACCGAATTCAGTGGTTCTTCTTCGATAACTGCATGCTTATCTTTGTATACAAACATGTAACTCTTGTGACAAATTTAAAAACAGTAGTTTTTACTTAATATTATTAATTCTACTGAACATTGATTTATTATTATTATAAATATTACCACATATCGTTTATAGATATAACAGTTTTTTCAAAATAAAACTTCAGAATTTCGTTTTGCAGTCTATTGTTCTCAAATAGTATTTATATCGTCTATACGACATTTCATTTTTTAATAAATGAGATCGTTTTGTCATCAACTGTTGTTAAATATACGTAATATAAAAAAATATAATATAAAAATGGACTTGCAATTACTTGCAAATTAAAAGCTATCGTTTGGTACCATTTTCGAAGTTCTAGGACAACCTGGGTGGGCTAACTTCACAACTTTGAAAGCTCGTACGGGCCACACGGGTGACTTGCAAATTCCAAAAATGGACTTGCAATTACTTGCAAATTAAAAGCTATCGTTTGGTACCATTTTCGAAGTTCTAGGACCACCTGGGTGGGCTAACTTCACAACTTTGAAAGCTCGTACGGGCCACACGGGTGACTTGCAAATTCCAAAAATGGACTTGCAATTACTTGCAAATTAAAAGCTATCGTTTGGTACCATTTTCGAAGTTCTAGGACCACCTGGGTGGGCTAACTTCACAACTTTGAAAGCTCGTACGGGCCACACGGGTGACTTGCAAATTCCAAAAATGGACTTGCAATTACTTGCAAATTAAAAGCTATCGTTTGGTACCATTTTCGAAGTTCTAGGACCACCTGGGTGGGCTAACTTCACAACTTTGAAAGCTCGTACGGGCCACACGGGTGACTTGCAAATTCCAAAAATGGACTTGCAATTACTTGCAAATTAAAAGCTATCGTTTGGTACCATTTTCGAAGTTCTAGGACAACTTGGGTGGGCCACGTGAAGTTGGCCCACCTTTCAGTATTATTGTGTTTACGGGAAAACCATTTACTTGCAAATTCTAAAAATAGACTTGCAAATTCTTGCAAATTACTTGCAAATTAATGGAATTGTTTTGAAGTTAATTGGTTAACATGGGTGGGCCAACTTCACACACGTATTGTTTATTCCAAAAATTTAGTAATTTTCCATGATTTTCGTCGATCTCACCGTTTCTAGGATACCGACCCGCACGAAAAGTGTTGGTACGTTATCGTGAACCCTTCATTAGCCCCCCCCCCGCCCCCCAAGTGCTGCACTAGGTGTGTCGGCGAGCGAACCGGGAGAATACGCAAGACGACTGCTGCTGAAACGATCGACGATTGGCAGGCCCGTAGCCAGAAATTTGGTTTGGGGGGGCCTAAAACGTAGTTATAATTTTTTTGGGGGGGGCGGAAATGGTTGATTAGTGTCTTGCATGTATATTTGTTATTAAAGTTGGACTCATTAGTGAAAAATTGTTTTATTGTTATTAATATAATCACTGTATTTTAATTGTCAGTCACGCACATACATATCAATTATCAATCGAAAGCGTCAATTTCAGAAGACAAAATTTAAAACTTCAACTTTCGCGATTTCTTTGCTGCCATAATCTCGAGAACCTCATTCAGATCAATACCTAAGTTTCCATGAATTGACAGTACGGCGAGTGCACTGAGTCTTTCGTTGCCCGTTGAGTTACGTAAGTAAGTCTTGATTCTTTTCATTGTCGAAAATGACCTTTCCACATTCCACACTTGCCGTTGTGACCGGAAGAGTTGCTAAAACTGTTAATAGATATTTGATTATTGGAAATCTGCTCTTATCACAAAAATCCAATACTTGTAAAACCCCGGAATCTTCCTCGAGTCCTGATAATTTTTCACACCACAACTTATACTCAGCGGGAAATTTCAAATACGAGTAAACTGTGTGAAAACCAACACCTGTTTAGTATCATCGTATTTTATGTTTCTCGCGCAATTTTTATAATCGGATTCGAGATAATCGATCCAGATCAGAAAGTAATCTTCTGTTCAAATGTGCTGATAGAGATATTATATATGTCTCATAGGCGTGACGTTGTCATAAAAATATGGCTTGTTATCGATAAACATATTTTTCAAACATGTTTCACATATTGAGGAAAATTATAGGATTCACGAAATTTCGGGGGGGGGGCACGGGCCCGTCGGGCCCTACGGCTGGCTACGGGCCTGACGATTGCTGTGTTTTTGCAAAACTGACGGAGCCATCCGCCGTACACAATACGTATTTGTACATCATACGTATATATATTATAATTGAATAGTAATTATTATTGACGATATACGTAGTTTATTTTACTTCTTCTTCTCCTAGTCCTCTCTCGTGTTCACCTGTCATTTTTATTATTCGCGTCCGCCCATCTCGTCGGCCCGACGGTGGTTCGTAAAGTAATTTACTATTTAATAATATTACGCATGACGTCTGTAAGTGTACGTATGTGTGTGTGTGTGTGTGTGTGTGTGTGTGTGTGTGAGTGTGCATAATAACTCGCGGTGAAAGAGAGGAGTTGCTGGAGTGACGGCGGTCGGGAGAAGAGCAAGAAAGAATGAAAATGATAGAGATAGAGCGCGGGAGAGAGATCGACCGACTAATAATAATGATAATAATAATAATAATAATAAGCAATGTTTAAAAATCATTTCCGATGGCGCTGGCAGGTAGATGCAGGATAAAAAATAAATAAATAAAAAAAATAAAAACGTATTTAGATCCAACGTCGGCGATAAGTGGTTTTCTCGGCTAGACTCTTATTTTTTATTTTAAATTCTCCACCTTCTCCTCCTCCTTCGGTCTTCGTTTCTTATAAATATATACATATACTGCACGTCCTTACTCCGTGGCCGACGAGAACTCGTACTAAAACAATGGTAACGTGTGTGTGTATGTGTGTGTGTGCACGCATAAGCTATACACCGCCTCAGGACGCAAAAAAGAGATACGTAACAACGCGAATAAATAATCCGACGGGCCGACGAAAGGTGCAATTTCAATTAACCCACCGCCGCGGTGGGAGTTTTCGCCAACAGTACACTGACCGAAGAGAAGCGGGCACCGGTTTCGTTGTTGTTCCGTTCGACTTCCTCTCGCGTCCGTCGTACAATTTTTTTTCCACGTGTGCAAACCGCGTTCGCGAATCGTTCCGCCGTACTCGTGCTCGTACACACTGCGCCGCCACACGAACAACGTTTTGTTTTAGACGCGTTCTCGGCTGCGCGCGCTCGCGTCGTCGGTCATACCTAAAGTGACCATATATTTTTTTAATCAAAACGGGACAAAAAAAAAAATTCATAAGTATTTGTTACAAACAAATATTTTTAATTTAATAATATTACTAGCGAATTTCTGTGGTACTTATAATGTTTTTAAAGGACAACGAAATTAAATTGACTTATTACACTTACTAGGTTATTAACTTATTATAAACAAAATGTTTTCGTGTAATAATTACAAAATTAAATACTTGTATATTTTTCTAAAAACGATATTTCGTCAAAGAACATTTTTTTTCATTATTTTTTTTTTTTGTCTACTTTTTGAAAACGGGACATTTTAGCGTCCCGAAAATTTCCCAGGGGACAACGGGACAGAGATTCAAAAAACGGGACTGCCCCGTTCAAAACGGGACGTATGGTCACCTTAGTCATACCGCGGTCGCTGCTGCTCTAAACCTATTCTGTTATTTTAGGCCGGCCGCACACCAGAAGAGCAAAACTGCGTTAAGCTGCGTTAGTCAGGCTAACACAGTTTTGTTAAAAATAGAATATAGGAAATTACATTGCATACGCACACTGATAAGACACAGTCAAAACAAAACGTTTTTGCTTTAAACACAATTAGTCATGACTATTACCGTCTGAAGTGTCTCCATTTTTCATTAGTCACAATAAGACAAGAATGTAAAATTGTGTACATTTTTTGTACATTTATCTAAATATTTAAATTTAAATTTAAATTAAATCGATTAAATTAATATTTTTCTAATATAAAATACATATATTTACATATTTTAAATACATTATATTCAATACAAATATATTTCACATAATAAAGAAAATATCACATTATTAGTTAAACGTTTCTGATTTAATGGATGAACCCGTAATTTTTTTTCCTCTTTTTTCTCCAACTCTTGTAGAGTGTACCACATACACACTGTAACCTCTTCGTCGGATGATATTTTGGTTACTGTTTGTGTACTTTTATACTTGTGTGTATTTTTTTTTTTTTATGTTTGTCTTGTCTTGTCTTGCCTTGATTTGACTAACTGATATGCGCCTATATAAAACAAATTGTTTTTAGTTGACTAACACGAAAATGACTAACACAGATTTGCTCTTCTGGTGTGCGGCCGGCCTTACACGACGCCCACGGGCACTGACTGCGGTCGAGTGCAGCGCGCGCGTTTATGCCTCTAAAACGGTCGTATCGTCGGATCGGAACACGTGAAAACGCCACGACGTCAGCTCTATCGGAGATATAGAGGAAAACATAATAGAAAAAAACGAAAAACAATTAAGTATTATGTTTTTTTTTCAAATATTAGAAATACCAAAGAACTCAGGAATTAACAGTGTTTGAAAACGTCGTACGTTTCTTTAGTTAGACCCACGTTGGAATATCGTTCGATTATTTGGAACCCCTCACAATTTGGGGCTGATGGAATCGCTTGAGCGTGTACGCAGAAGATTTTTACGTTTAATTGCGTATAAGAGACGCATTATTAATGAATTCCAATATTCACCCGTCCGAGCCAATATCTCTTAATTCTATACGGGCTTCCCTTAACTTATAGACTCCCTTGTTAACAGACGAAAATTTACACGTCCTAAATTTCATTCTCGATCTTGTCCCAAATTTTTATTTTTTATTTTTATAAGAAGTTACACAATAAGCGTATTTGCTGAGAGAAAAACAAGCAGGATAATACGGGGGTAAGAAGTCACCCATTAGTAACACTTACCATGAGCACGGATTATGTTAATCTATGACTTAGTGGAAAATAACAGTGAGATGAATAGCGAGGAGGAGATCGTCGGAAGTTATAAGCTTAGGAGGTCCCTGCACCATCTCCTTTTCAGACGACGACGAGGTGTTTCAGGCAAAGTTACTGTATTTAGATTCCTGATTAGTGGATTTTTATGATAAGCTAGATGTGAAAAGAATCGCTTGTAATAAATTAGTAATTACCGATTCTTCTTCGATTGTTTTCATGCGCGTGTCATTATGGAGGGTTAGATTGGATACGTACGGTGGGGCATTTGCTATTCTGCGTAGGGTGATGTTCTGGAAGGTCAGGATTTTATTTATATTAGTTTTTTTGGCTGATCCCCGCAATTGTAATCCATAAGTCCAAATGGGTTTTAATGATGACTTGTAAATGAGAAGTTTAGTTCCTAATTTAGTAAATTTATTTTTTGACAAGAGGTGTTTGAGGGTGCAAGAACGAGAGTTTAGAGTTAGTCGTTTGGACCTTATGTGCTGTTTCCAAGTTATCCCACATTTGAAATCCCTTTTCACCGAACATCTTACGGCTTTAACAATCCAATCGATCGAATAGCCAGAGAGTGCATTAAGTGGCAAAAAATCGATTTGTTTAATACGAATAACTTGCATTCCTTAAAACACTGTTTATAATACCCGATGCACATCACTAAAATGTATCTCTCTATTTTGTAAAATTAATCAATATAATTATGTACTCGATCATACCTTTGTTGTCTGTATCTTATTCCATAATTATTGTTATCGTCATATATTCAATATTACTGTACTTGAGCCCCTTGGGCGTTTTATACCAAATAAATAAATAAAGTAAACACTTCTACGGACGGCGTCACACAGCGCGTGCAGCTGCTTCTACGAATTTCCACCGCGCGTGCGTTCAAACGGAGAAAACCCGTGATGTTTACTTCTCCTCCGCGCTAATCGGTTAGAATTTACGGGGTTAAACACCGTTTGTATGCGTGGAAATATATCCCGTCCAAAACACGAGGAATTCGTTTTTTTTTCCATCGAAACTTTCCGAATACAATAATTATTAGTCTCGACTGTTGTTTACAGAGCGGGATCGTTTAAGCCAGCGTTTCTCAAACCGTGGGCCTCAAGTATAATGCTGAACGGCCGTGAAATATTTCTAAAGCCGCTTTACTCATTTACTCCCTCTCACACCTTGAAATTTTTTTTGAAATTAGGGGGCCGTAATACAGGTTGCCCTTTAGATCCGGAGGGTCGTATGACGAAAAAGTTTGAGAAACACTGATTCAAGCAGTCCGGAGGAGCGTATCCGGTAGGGATCGAGAGAAATGTGTTTAGGGGGAGTGGAGGAGAGATAAAAGACGTAAGCGCCCCGTGCGCGCAATCGAAAAGAACGTGGTTTACATTACGTCGTAGACGGCCGGAGCACGAGCAGAGGTACAGAAAAGCGAGTGATTAAGAGATACTAATTCAAAGGAACGTGTCGAGAGAAAGGTGTGGCCTAAGCGGAGGCGGCGAAACGAGCTAATTGCTTCGTGGTATAAATAATAATTTAGTTTATAGGACGACCGTGGCTCCGGCGGAATAGTGGCGTTCAAGGTTCCGTGCCGCGTGGCCAATCGAGGTGAAAGAAGGTCGTTATGAGAATCGCGGACCACAGGCGGTGGATACGATGTTTGAGTTTTAGACAAAAGTCAGACCAGGTGACGAATAGTGATCATCGGGTGGAAGTCGGAAAATAACACGAGGTCGCGGGTTTTCAATTCAACGCGGCGAAACGACAACGCGAGTCGGTCGCCGAATCATGGCGGTAAAACTCCGAGGTCGGCGAGAAAAACTAGGAGACTGGGGGCGGTATGGAGGCTATATTTAGCACGAGCGGCAACGACTCCGTCCTCGAGAGCGTGACACGATCGCAATGATGGTCTCGAACCGTTTCTCGAACCGTACTACCATTGTACGTCTGAACGGACACGATTGAACGTTACAGGGTGACCTACCCCGGTGTGCCCGTCGAGTACCGTTATACGACACACTGTATAGCTGGAGCAGCGGCGGAGATGAGACGCGGCGGCGGGCGCGCGTGCACGCGAACCGACGAAGGCCGTCCGACCGGAATGAACTATTCGCGTACACTGTATATCGTACGGTCGCGATCTCGTCAGGTACGATATTACGCGGTTTAGCATAATAATATAATTATTATTGTAAAGTCGGCGCGCGCGGTGACCCAAAAACGTCGGCGGTCATTATCATAATTTGTTTGTTTTCCTAAGCCAACGCAACGTAACGCGCGCGTCCGTACGTCTCGAACGTCGTGTACGATAAACAAACACACACACACACACACACACACACACACACACACACACACACACACACACACATACACGTTTATATCGCTATATTATAATGTACGCGAGCGCGCAACAAAAGGGAAACGACAATAATAATTACTACACGGCGGCGGCGGTGGAAAAAAAAACGCGAGTAACGAAATGTGCAACAGACGACGAGAAAACAACAATGAGTAAATTACAGGGTACGCGTAAATATTAATTAGGTTCCGGCCACGAATCAAACGGCTTAGGCCGGTATACAACGTCGTAGTGCTCGACTTGGCAAAATTAAAGTAGGGGGACTCTATTAACTTAAAAAAAAAGAGCGTCCCCGTCACTTGTTAAACGTTACTAAGCCGTGGGGGCTATGCCCCCACACCCCCTAATAGCCATCTTTAAATTATATAAAAAATATTAATGAATAAATAATAATCAAATTACAAAAAAAATTACTGTAAATAATGTATTGTATATTATAGTTATAACTTATAAATATAATATCAAACTCAAAAGTAACTAAATAAAAAACAATTCATTTTAACTATTTATTTAAATTAAAAAAAAAAATGTAATTCATAAATAACAATCTTTATTAATTTATATTAGTGAATACTGATTAATGATAACAGTGGTAACTGATAATAAAGGTAATGATATAAATAATAATAATAATATTCTGTGTTATTATTAAATCTATGGTAAGAAAAATTATGTTATCAGTTTATCACGAGCATTTTGATAAAAATTAAAAATGCAGAATGATGCAGCATCCCGTGTGTTCTTCTTAAAAATAAAAGTAGAGGTACGCTAAAATTTCCGAAAAATTAGTTATTATTAAATCTATGGTAAGAAAAATTATGTTATCAGTTTATCACGAGCATTTTGATAAAAATTAAAAATGCAGAATGATGCAGCATCCCGTGTGTTCTTCTTAAAAATAAAAGTAGAGGTACGCCAAAATTTCCGAAAAATTAGTTGGGGTACTCCGTCCTCCTGCGTCCCCCCCTAAGGCGAGCACTGCAACGTCGTTATAATAATATCGTTATCGTAACACACGCGCGCGTGTGTATTGTCGGTGTGACGGCGGAGACGCGCGTCCGGCCGAATCGTTTACCGCGGGTTCGGTCGCTCGTACACGGCAATATTTATATAATATGTATGATTTCAGATCAAGACCATGATGGATGACGCCAGAAAATATCGAAGATACGGATGTAAAGTCTTGTCTTGAACTAGCTATACGTCTATTACAGATTTCACTAATGCTGACGAATACGATATTGTCGATTGGCTACAAAAATATTTCTTGACGAAGAGGGATTTGAGCGTTTAAGTTACAGTGGCATAGCAGTTCGTTATGACTTATGGCAGCATGACTACACCATCTACCGCACGACAGCCAGATTCTTCTTCTGAGAGTGATAATGAGGACAGTTTTGAAAAAAATACAGAAAAGCCAAGCAGTGGAAGCAGTTGATGTCATCCTGAACTTCTGCGAACAGGAACGTTTTGACTCACATGATGTTATTGGCTTAAAAATAAGAAGTGAAGTAAGGAATATTATTTCAAACCATAAAAAAGAAAAAAAAACAAAGAACTTCCCGGGTTTGATTCAATTTTAAGGATTATCGAAGGACTTACAGGATCGTTCATGGTGATGGGCATGGGAGTAAAAGTTAAAAACTATAAATAATGTAGGTACTTACATATATTTTATAAGCGTATTTTTAAATGAAATAAAACTTTTATATCTATAGAAATGTAAAAATAAAAAAATAAAACAATTTAAGAATGTTAAAATTAAATAACATATTTTTAAAATTGAAAAATTGAACGAAACAATTAAAACTTGACTTTTCTTGCTTTTGCGCCAGCGAAATCAGATACAACTTCTTCCGTGTTCATAAAATGAGCCTATTCTTCCTCAATTAAAATCATTGCAAGGCCCACTAAACGACCTTGTCACTTGTCCGATCATGCTGACCAAATTTTATATTTTTATATTGATTTTGATTTTTCACTACGCACGATTTGATATAAGTAAGGAATTTTCAAAAAAAATTATCTTTAATATACAAAAATGTAAAATTCCGCCCTAGTCGTGGGCCCATATCGCCTAGCCCTCGAGCCGGGCCTGGACAGTGGGTAATGAAAGAGTTTAGTTAAAATTCGTAACGCATATTTCGCCATTTTTATCGTACACGTTCGCATCGTATCTCACTACTTTTTAGCGCGTATAATTCCGTTTTCGAACCCTAACACGTGTGAGATATTACGATTTCCAAGGTTAAAGACGACCGAAGACGACGGTATGTGTATCTGCGGTGTGTAATTATGTTTAGCGTGTAAATATGAGAGAAAGACCGAAAGTCACGCGGACGAGTTCGTTTTCCAGTCGTACCGAACGCGATTGTCCGTGGCACGATGACGTCGTGTTATTGGAAAATATTTCGATTTCCGTCCACTCGTACACACACACACACACACACACACGACCACGGTCGTGGTCATCACGCCCTGCCCTCCGTACGAACGCCGCCGCCGCCGCCCGATTAAAAAGCATAAAAAAGCAATTTCCTCTATTTCCGTGCGGGTACATACCGCGGTAACGAGCCCGGCGCGAGTGTACCGAGCAATGTAATAACTTACAACGTAATTATTATGTACACGTATTATAGTAATAATTATAATACAGTCGGGTGAATTTGTTATTATTTGTATTATTATTATTATTATAATTATAATTATAATTATTATTCCCGTATGCCGACGTCGAGTGCGTTTTCTCTCGCGATGACGACGGTGCACCTGCAGACCAGACAACGTCGTCGTCGTCGCCGTGTCTCTTACGGCCGCGTACCACGAGAGTTCGAGAATAATAATATCGTCATAATAACTTTTTTATTTATACACGTACGCGTTCATAAACATCACATGGCCGCGGTCCGTTTGTCGGACACTCGGTATAGAGTGTCTCGACACCGTTACACTCCGCACACACGCACACGGCGCACGACACTCGTCCGAGACGACGACGTGCGTGTTAGGTACAGTAATAAATAAACAATACTAATAACGACGACGACGACGACGATAATACGGTTTTGGAGACATCAAAAGTGTCTGCCGTCGTCTAGTCCGTCGCACGTCTTTGTTATTGTAACGCGTCTGCGCACACGACTAATAATATGTTTTTATTAGTTTTACGTAATAATATTAATAATAATAATCATAGTAATAATAATATCTTTACCGTCCGTCCGTCCGGCAGAATCCAATCATGTTAACAGGTATGTGCCCCCGGGGGCGCCGGGCCACGCATTCCGTAGTATCCTCTCCGCCCCGCTCCTGCCGCAGCACCGCGATCGTGTACGTACGTATTTTATACGTGTACGGCCTGTAATACCTGTCTCTCTCTCTCTCTCTCTCTCTCTCGTCTTATTTGTATTCACGCGGGTCCCGTTCCTCCTTTTTCGTCTCCGGTACATTTAAATATCTATATACACCGCGCATCATCTATGGCTGTGTATTTTCTTATTATTATGTTATCTCCCGTGATCCCGTGTGTGTATGTGTGTGTGTGTGTGTGTGTGTGTGTGTGTGTTTTGTAATATATCAGGCGTCCACCGTTGTACACCGCACGCAACAGTGTGCGACGGCGAGGCCTTGTGTGTACGATACGAAAACGAGCTGCGTCCGGTCGTTTACAAAAAAAAAAGTAAATAAATAAATAAAAAATTATATGTTTAATATTCCGTCTCGCGAACGAGGTTCCGTGCGTTTACCGGCGCGGGGCGCCGACCGAATCGCCTGGCGACTTTGTGAGAACCGTCGTCGTGACGTCAACGGCGACGATCCAAAAGGGCACGAGCGACGTTTACAAAATCGTTCGGGAAAGCTAAAAAAACTTTTTTTTTTTCCGACGACTTACACTGTCTTCATTGAACGTGTTCGACTTCAAAAAATTTACGTCGACGAGCGCAAAGTCGAGTTTCAATCTGTTCTAAAAACGATCGTTCGACTATGTTTTCGATTAATCATATTTATATCGATCCAAAACCGAGTGTATGGATACGGATTTTGGCGCTCACCGACGTTCGCCGTGGGACTGATGCGCTCGCGTTGGGATTCATTTTCACTCGCGTTCGGATTTCGAATTTCCCACTGCCTACAATATACTCAGAGCCACGCCGGAAGGGCGAAAACGTTTTGGGTCACGTCGCGGTGATGGACCGATCGTTTACTCGAATGGCGTCCCGGACGCGATTAGGGTATTCAAATCAGGGGTTCTCATAAACGACTCGTCGTTTAATAAACAACAATTTTTTTTTCGGTTCATTAGAATCGAGTCTCCAAAATAACACAGTTTTGAAAACGGTCCGAATTGAGTTCCGGATTTAATGATGATTTTATACAAGCTCATTCCCGGCTTAGTAGATGTATTATATGTGTCGCTAACGAAAATACGATAATACGATAAAACGAAATATGCATCGCACACGTTTTTAATTTAGATTATTTACTCGATAAGTGAATATTATCAATTAAATTATTAATTATAAATGTTCGATATTTAATCCTTACATATATTTACTCTAAACTAATAAATACTACAAAATATATAATATGCATTTAATCATATATTAATATAGTTTAGATAAAAAACTGAGTCTGTAATGTTTTGATAAACTTTTAAAATTATACGCACAATTATAATAATTTTTATTTAGTATAAAAATAATATACGATTTTACACTAATCATTAAAATTATACGAGATACATGTCTGCGACTGCTCTGTAAGCTCGTTTCGAGGGGGTACCAATATAAGTTTGAGTTCACTACGTTATGTAGAGTAAGGTGAAATAAATGAAATAAATGAAAAAATTTAATAAACATGATTTTATTTATTAATATTAGTTGGTTATTATTGAAACTGTTTATTTTAATTATTGGATAGTAAAGTAAGAGATATATGTAAAAAATAATTTTGTAGGGCCCAAAATTGAATTGCCTAGGGGCCCACAAATGTTTAATCCGGCACTGGTCGTCGTCGTCGTCGTGCGCGAGACGACGACGGTCACCGGCACCGAACAATAACAACAACAACAACAATAATAATAACACTAATAATTACTATTATTATTATTACTATTGCTATTATCGTTTTTGTTCGTCCACGGCATTGTCGTCCGTCCGCGGGGTCCGGGTAGAACAATCGGACGGCTGAGCTACAGTAGCAGCTACGGAAACGACGGATCTCCAGGAGGGGTAAATCAATTTCGGCGTGATAAATAGACCGGCCGTCGTCGATCAGAACGACCACGGTTGTCGTGTACCGCTGAGAGAAAGAGAGAAAGAGAGAGAGAGACGTTTACAACGCCCGAGGTCTGCTCGGCGCGCCGGCCGACGTGGCTACCGTGTATAAATAATAATAATAATAATAAATAAATATCGTAACGTCGTATAATATAATCATCACGAGCATAGTCGGATATTAGAGAGGACTTTTGAGGGGGGGGGGCTTCGGCACGTTATCGAGCCCTCTCGGAATTTTTTTACACGAGGCTAGTTTTTCAAGCTAGGATAGCAAGATAATACTATATTAAGTTAGAAAGCTAGTGATTTTATCCCCGAATGCGGGCGACGTGGAAGAAATCCTGTGCGGTCCTCTGCCGCGCGACTTGTGTTTTGTATTTGATAGTCGATCGTTCATAATCTATTCTACAATACATTGCCGTCCATCGCTCACAACGCATACAATTATATTTATAAAAATTATTTTTTTAGACAAATCGTCCTATTTTTTTTTTTTTTTTTGAAACATACGTATTTCACCGTTTATTTTTAGTTTTTCTAGTAAAAAATATCGATATTAAAAATATTAACGACTTTATAATATTATTTGGTGATTTCGGTACCGCGGAGAGTATACGTCCTTAAGGCGTGATTCCTATGCACGCGTCTAGAGACGCGCGGCCGATGCGGTGCGATTTAATTTTAGCCGCGCTGCAGATACTACTTTACTTGTTTTTTAAAATATAACCGATTCCTATGACCACGGCTATCGCGCGCGGCGATTCACATTTATTTTCATTTCATTTCATATCCATAATTATAAAGTTCGATATTTCGTGACACAAAATGTCTTCAAAAAGGCCATTCACAATAGGAGAAGACATACAATATTGGTGGAATGTGTAAGGTAACGTGTTTAATCAAACTGATCGCAGCTTAATTTAAAAAACACTCTGAATTCGATCTCGTCTCGCCATAAATGTTTTTCAATAAGGACACTGAAAAATTCTTCAGCTTCTCTGACTACGTACATTTCACGGACTTGGTTTTCGTTATTTTTTTTCAGGACGTAGTATTTATAATAGCTTGTTCTTCTTCTATTCGTTGTAGAAGAAGTAGGCTTAACATTAATTTTTGTTTTTTTTACTAACAACGACATGGTTAAACTAAATATTTTAAAACACACTTGAAACACAACCGTTTCAAACAGACGACTTGATATGACTGTGTGTTCGTGACTAATTCTAGTCTCGTAGTGTCGGCCGCGCGTCTCCAAACGCGTGCACAGGAATCGCACCTTTAATCGGAAGCTGTACGGAGTTGATTGGAAATGACCAGGGGGTCTATTCTTGAAATCATTCGGATCGGATCCGTATACGAAAACAGTAGTTTCCACACGGATTTCCACATGATCCAAAAAATACGTATTCTTGAAACTTTTCCGTGTACGGATGGGTTCGGTTATGTGGAAAAGTTTCGATCGATTCATCCGAATGGGGGTATGCAGTGCTCGACTCGGGGGGACGGAGTACCCCAACTAATTTTTCCGAAATTTTAGCGTACCTCTACTTTTATTTTTAAGAAGAACGCACGGGATGCTGCATCCATAGACCTATAAACTAATATTTTATAGGTCTATGGCTGCATCATTCTGCATTTTTAATTTTTATCAAAAGGCTCGTGATAAACTGATAACATAATTTTTCTTACCATAGATTTAATAATAACACAGAATATTATTATTATTATTTATATCATTACCTATATTATCAGTTACCACTGTTATCATTAATCAGTATTCACTAATATCAATTAATAAAGATAGTTATTTATGAATTACATTTTTTTTTTAATTTAAATAAATAGTTAAAATGAATTGGTTTTTATTTAGTTACTTTTGAGTTTGATATTATATTTATAAGTTATAACTATAATATACAATACATTATTTACAGTAATTTTTTTTGTAATTTGGTTATTATTTATTTATTAATATTTTTTATATAATTTAAAGATGGCTATTAGGGGGTGTGGGGGCATAGCCCCCACGGCTTAGTAACGTTTAACAAGTGACGGGGACGCTCTTTTTTTTAAGTTAATAGAGTCCCCCTACTTTAATTTTGCCAAGTCGAGCACTGGGGGTATGGCATTCGGAAACGTATTTCCGTATACAAATAAACACATCATCATGTTACTATCCTATTGTTGTCGTTAATTAAACCACATTAATTAATATATGATTACTATAACTGCGTATTAACTATAAAAATAATTGATTATTTTTTTTCATTAATATTATGTACAGCAAATTAAAATATAAGAAAGTAACAAAATAATTGATAAAACAAATCAATAACCGTGGTTTTTGACAATATTTTAGCTGATGTTAATAAAATAATACATTTTTTATCCGAATAATATTGTACATACCTTCCTATCTTGTAATGTTTGTAAAGTTTAAAGTTTCAACATTAAACATTGAGACAGATATTTAATATATTAACACAAGTTAAATCGGATAATTAATTGTATCATAGTTACAAATATTGTTGCTAAACCAAAAATTACCGAGGGAAAGTACGTAGGTAATATAAAAGACTTGCGATAAATATACCGTCATTAATTAAAATTAGTTAAAATAAACAATGAGATTGTATATTTTAGTAGTGTTACCAACCTAATTCATACAATATGATAAACCATTCGGACAAATTTCCGTGTATGTGGAAAGTTTTTCGTATACGGATAGTTTTATTTCAAGAATACTATTTTTCGTCCGTACACGAAAATCTGTCGTGTGGATTGTTCGTATACGGATCCGATCCGAATGATTTCAAGAATAGACCCCCAGAAGGTATGCCGCCGTATACCGTACACTACAGCCCTGATTGTATTATATGATTATGCTATTTCGATATCCACGGCGGAATCCGTTCATAGTCGTCATCGAGGACCGACCGGCTTAGCGAGCACGACAAAACCTGCACCTATCGACTGACGACGACCACTCACTCTACGTCTTGTTTGTAAATCATAAAACCTTTTATGTGAGTATTCCCGATCCCGCATATTTTACGACCGGGTTCCGAAAGGCATTAAAAATGTTATTGAATTCACATGGACGCGCGCGTCGTCGTCGTACCCCGAGTAACAGAGTACTGTGTTTGTTGTTACTGTACTAATTGCCACGACCCCGGTAGTCGAGAGAGTGAACTCGGTAAGATTAATAGAGTTACTTCGACGTGCGTTCCAACGTTCCCGACGTGTTTGTCGTTTATTTCCCGAACGGTTTTTTCAAACACTTTCGGGTACCGAAAGAAATAAAAATAAAAATCACTCGGGTCTTAATGACACGCGGCGAGTAATCTCGGCGAACAAGTTTTTAGATTCTGAACGAAGTGAAGAATGTATTGATTTTACTATGATGTGTGTTTTTTTTTTTTTTTTTTGTTTTTTTTTTTTTTTTTTTGTTTTTGTGTCTGTGTACACCATAACTACTCGAAATAATGCTTCAATTTTGAACTTCAGGGTATGTTTTCGGTGGCAAAACGAATATCGGAGGTACCTTAGAGAGGTCACAAGTGAAAATTCCCAAAAGTTTTCAAATGCCACGGGAAAAACAAACAAAAAATGAGGAAAAACCGGTACTTTTTGTGCAAAACCCGTTTTCGACGAAATCGATTTTTTTATTTAGCCGTTACTCAAAAACCAAAAATTGTAGATACTTGAAATTTTCACCAAATGTTTATATTGAAATCATCTATACGTGGTAAAATTTTTGAACACTTTTGACTTTTATTGAGCTAATTATAGACAATTGAAATTTTCAATTTTTTTAAGTATTTTTTTTTAAAATAACGATAAAATTTTTTTTTTTTGCCAGAAAATCTTGAAAATTTAATACAAGGTTTCTTATAAGTTGTTCCATAACTGATAAAAAAAAATCCAAAATCGTAAGTCACAATTTTTTTTTATAAGTGCTCAAAGTTCCAATTTATACGAAATATGTAAAAATTGCGAAAATTTGCAAATAATTTTGTTGTTGAAAAATCGTAAAATTTTTTTCTTTTATAACTAAGTTTTGAAAATTTGGTACAAGGTTTTTCATTAGTTTTTCTTCAATTATCTGCAAAAAAAACTCTACCGGATTCAGACAAAAAAATTTTATGAGTGTTTGAAATTTAAATTTTTACAAAAACACGTTAAACAACGGTTTAGCCTCAAACGATTTTTGCTAATTGTTTTTTTTTTCAAAAAGTATAAGTTGTAGAAACTTGAAAATTTTATCAGTTGTTTATATTGGCATTTTCTTTATATAATTTTATTTTCAAAAGATTTCACTCATTTTTAATCAATTTATAGGCATTTGAAATATTCGATTTTTTTTATTTTTTTTTTTATAAATGTTGATAAAAAAAATGTAGCTCGGACGAAATACTTGAAAATTTAATAGAAGGGTCCACATAAGTTGTTCTAACTCCCATTCAAAAATTATAAAAATACATAGGCACAAAATTTTTTTATAAGCGTTTATAAGTGCTAATATTGACAAAATTCGTCAAAATCATGTATATTTGCTATGTATTTTGCAGTTGAAAATTCATAAAATTTTAAGTATTCAAAACTAAGAATTGTAAATTCGGTACAAAGTTTGACATACGTTTTCCTTCAATTATCTGTAAAAAAATTTGCACTGGAATAAAATCAAAAATTTTTATGAGTGTTTGAAATTACAATTTTTTCACATAATCGCGTAAAATAACAATTTAGGCATCATTGATTTTTGATATTTGTTCTTATTCAAAAAGTATAGGTCGTAGAAACTTAAAACTTTTACAAAATGTTTAAATAGACATTTTCTTTACATAGTTGTATTTTCAAAATATTTCGTTTATTTTTTAGCTATTTATAGGCATTTGAATAATTCGATTTTTCTTAGATTTTTTTTTATAAAAGTCGATAACAATTTTTTGGCCCTACCAAATCGCTTGAAAATTTAATAGAAGGTTTTGAATAAGTTGATCTAAGAGTGATTCAAAAATTATTCAAATACATAGGCACAATTTTTTTTTTATAAGCAGTTGAAGTTCAAAAATCGACAAAATTTGTCAAAATCACGAATATTTGAAAATTATTTTGTAGTTGAAAATGTATAAAAATTTTTGTATTCAAAGATAAGAAATGAAAATATTATGTAATATCACAGCTGATAAAGATAATTAAATAGATTAAGTTTATTATAATATAATCAGTAGCTGACAGCTGTTCTATACAAAATATTGGTAGATTGTAAACACAAGGTGTATAACGTACCTTTACATGGTTGAATAGAACGTTACTAACTTCCAATTTCCAGTTATTTTAATGTGTGTATCAGTTCCATAAACATGCGGATTTTATATATTATTATTAATTATTAATATTTAAATAGACGTAGCCACGGAGCATTCAGCATATATGGACGGCGGGGTCGGGTGGTGCCGTCACGATAGTGCATTTAGGCAAATAATATGGTATTTACCTACGCCCTATCTATGCACATCCTGGTTTGTCCAATGCTCACGAGCAGAAGTCACATGAATAGACAAATGTAAATTTAACCCAATCTAGGATATTAAAATAAAATATATATTACAATTTAAGGCTGACATCTTCATCTTCGTTCAGAATCGTTTTTTTTTTTATAATATAAAATAATTCCAAAATCTATCCAATAATGCCTAATCTAGCAATGCATCTCGTGTATCCCACCCAACTACTGTATCCTGTACTTAACTTACAATGATTTATCATTGCATTCAAATGTAAAGTACCATACAACTAAACTATCGTAAACCAGGTGATCCCATGATAGAAAGTGCTATACACTCCTCACCATTATCTTGTCCGAGGAGCGAAGCGACGAAGGACGAACTTCCACCACCATTATCTTATCGGCTTTTTTTTTTTTTTTTTTTAAATGCCTATTAAAAAATTCAATTTATAATACGTCCTATTTATGCGTTTCGAATTATTAAGTATTTATGTCAGATTTGTAAAATGTTACGTAGAGAAAAAAAACCGATTCGACAAACATCGGACGACGGCAAACGTCATGCACCGTCTGATCGATGTACGAATATAATACTGAAAGTCATTGTTGATACGAAATTTCATCTCATCAATAATTAACATTTTCACTAGACCGTGTATTATATTTACACGATGGTAATATTTAATTTACGCATACCCCGCGATGTCATAATAATATATTCAAAAATTAGTAAAACTGTTCAAATCTAATATTATAAAAAAAAAAAATAAAAAAAACAAAAACAAAATCAATCAATTAATATTATATTATGTATACGTTATGTACGCGTTCGTCGGGCATGTCCGGTTACAAAATCATCGTGGCTTTATACAAACATAAAAATTATTTAAAACACGTTTACGTCGAAAACACTTGATGATAATATTACGCGTTCAAAGTGTGTCTAAACATGATGAAATCGAGAAAAAATCTCGTACGTAACTCTTGAGAAAAAAAAAATGTGATTAAAAAATTACTTTGAATTCGTGTTAGCTGATTATAATATTCTTCTGATATCTTTGGCTGTATACATATGTACAAGTGTAGTAGATGCTCAATAATAATAATAATAATAATAATTATAATTATAATAGCGTTGACTCTTTTTATTATTATTTTTTTTTTCAACATTAAAATCGTCGAGCGTGATTCACGTTTCTCAGAACCGTTTAATGTGATAATATATTATCGCAGGTATAGTGTTTATTAATTATCATTAAACGCGCTGTACTTGAATGCATTTCAAGTCTGATGCAGTCGTTCGAACGTATAGAAGTGATTATTCACTTTCGTGGAAGTGTGTGTGTGTGTGTGTGTGTGTGTGTGTGTGTGTGTGTGTGTGTGTGTGTGAGTGTGAAAATAAGAATTTTCATATAAAACTGATCGCCACATATGGCTTTAATGATTTATTCGATACCGTGTGCGATTTATATAAGAAAATTAGCATAAAAACACACACACGAGTACGTAATAAAATATATGACCACTTCCAAATGTGTGTGTATGTGTGTGTGTGTGTGTGTGTGTGTGTGTGTGTGTGTGTGTGTGTGTGTGTGTGTGTGTGTGTGTGTGTGTGTGTGTGTGTGTGTGTGTGTGTGTGTGTGTGTGTTTACAGCGTGAAAACCATCTAGGCGAAGTCGTGAAAAAAATAAAAAAAATAAAAATAATAAAAATAAATAAAATAAAAAAAGTCATTGAATTCCAAAAACTTTTGATGTGGAATCTGAGTAAACACAATAATAAACACGGCGGACGCGCGAAGACCACGTGAAACAAGACGCATAAATCACTCAGTACGCGCCCATTTTAGTATATACAAAACCGTTTCGATCGACACGACGCGAAGTTTGTACATTGGGCACAATTATTCTTTTTGGGGTTTGGTCGACCACTATGACCGTCCGTCAAACGACAGATTCTCCGATCATCCCTGTCGGTTGCTCTAACTTTCCAATCTGGTCCTCCGTTTAGACATTCCACGTTCCTGTTCACCGCGTCTTCCCGTTTCGGTCGATGTCGTCCAAGACGCCTTTTCCCTTCTGGATTCTCTGTCATCACCTGCACGTGCAATAATGGGCGCTGACTACGCCAGGCTTGTACACCCCTCTGACCGGTGGCGCAATCAGGACTGGACTCTGGGTCGTGGGGGCTGAGAACTTTTAGAATTATCAGTAGATTTTTTTTTATTTATGTTAAAAAACGCATCGCTCCCTCACACAATATCAAGAACAAACATTTATCAATAACCCGTGTGACGAAGAGTTGGGTGAGTGAGAAGGTTACAGTGGATTGTACCTGACGAGTTTGGAAGACAGCAGTGGACATTTTTTGCTAATGATTTTATACGATCTTCGATAGCTTGGATTTGAAAGTCTTCATGGAGATTTGCGTTTCAAAGGGCGTTTGCAATTATTCCGAGGACTTTGTTTCGTACAATTTGCATTTTTTTGATGTGCGAGTATGCACAATTACCCCGTACCGGGCAAGCAGCCCATGATCATACACACGCACTCTACTTTTTCTTATAGTTTACTTTTAAACCAACTTTCGTCACTTGATCTTCCCGTCGGTCGAATACCGTTTTCAAGCCATTGTTCCACGAGGCGGACTAAATCGTCCGCATACAGTACTACCGCGAAGACACTCGTGTAGTTGCATTCCCTCTTGAGGTCAAATATTAGTCTCTCTTATCGATTTTAGATAAGACCTTTTAGCCAAGACCACGGACTAAGATATAATGGACTGGAAACGAAATGGTCGGCGGGGTTCGGGGGACGGCTACCAAAAGATTCCACTGATAATAACACTGGGGACCCAATGTTTTCAGCGCTACCCGTGGTTTAATCCAATAATAGAATAATCACGTCCGTCCGTCCGTGAGGAACAGAAAAATAAATAATAAATAAAAAATATTTAATTATTTAATTATTTATTAAAACATTTTTTTAAAATGAGAAATCGTAAGTGTAGTGTAAAAGGATGCTCTAGTTTAAAAATAAATCCCACTGTTTCTTTTTTTAAACCACCAAAAGCCAATTATTCAGCTTGGAAAACAGCAGTAAGTAATGCTAATTGTGAGGAAACAGTTGTAAAATTGGTGTGTGCTGAACATTTTCGACCTGATGATATATTAAATAGCTATGTAGTACCACACGATATTCCCAATGTAAGTATTACTTTCTTATATAGGTACCTACTTTATTTTATTTTATTTTGTTAATAAATTTTTATTTTATTTTTTTATGTTATAGACATTCAGAAACAGAGATTTAATTAGATTGAAAAAGGGGGTTGTTCCTTCTATTTTTTCTTCTATTGACAAAACAAGTAATGACATTTTATCTTCCGTCAATAATTCAAATTCTGATCACAATTATGCCAAGTGTTTAAGTAATCAAGTTAATAAATCGGTTCGGAGAGAGTTATTCATTGAAAATATAGATATTGAACCATATGAATTAAATGTAGAGCACCCGAATAAACGTCTAAAATTATTTGAAGTACTTTTTTTAATTTAATTATTTTGCTATAAAATAATAATATTGTTGAATATTATATTACATTAGCATTTTATATGTTTAAACTTCATTTTTTTAGGAAACTATTGATGAAATATTCACTTTTAATGACTTAACAATACATTTTAAAAGAGTTGTATTACCAGAAGGATGGTTAACACATTTTAGTCCTCATGAAATTGTTTTTTATAAACCAAAGTTCTGTGATGGTAAAATGCTAGTTGAAAAACAATTAGTTTTTAAAAGTACATTGGAAATATGTGTATATGTTTACCAATTTACTATTGAAATTAAAAAAATATGCAATACCTTAACATATCCAACTAGCTTAACAGATTTGTCTCAAGCAATTAAAATATTTGATTTAAAAAACATTTGTGTCGGTGGTCCGAGATCAATAGATTTTCCAGGTAAATATTATTCCTATCCATATAACCAATAAAATAAAATCAAAAATTCCTAATTACTTTGATTTTATGATATTTAGGAGTTCGGATAAAAACTGCAACCTTGGAAAATAATCAAATCTGGCGGCACCAAAAATGTACAATATTAAATAAATATAAAAAATGTTCAGCCTGCAACAAGTTGATTAAATGTTTTAGAAATTCTTTGAATAAACAAAAAAAATCCACATATATTGGATGTACTCTAACACCAACTAGACGTGTAATATTAAAACAAATTAAAAGTGATAAAAGAAATTTGGAAAAATCCAATTCAAGGTGACATATAAAATTCAATAAAGTCTAATTACATTTATGTAAGTTTTTCACTTATTTAAATGCGTAGTTAGGATGTAAAATTTTAGATTTTATTTAAATTGTACGAGATATTTGTATAATTTGCAGGTTACGAACTATTATTAAAGATATCAATTTTGAATTAGGAAAACTACAAGAAAAAACACAAACAATATCAAATGACTGTATACAACATATCTTAGATTCAGAAAAGTTAAGCAATCCTCAAAAAATTTTAATCAATGAAATAATAAATACAAGTAAACATGGACAAAAACAAAATAGAAAATATTCTGAAGATTGGATTCTTTTATGTGTTTTATTAAAAATTCGGTAAGTTAAAATTTTGTAATGTCATTGTTTTAGACTTAATAAATTAATTTTTATTTGTTTACAGATCATCAGCTACATATTCTTTTTTAAGAGATCAAGATATCTTACCTTTACCTTCTACGCGGACAATTAGGAATTATTTGCAACTAATTAAAACCAAATGTGGTTTTGATGAACAATTTTTCCAGTTATTTAAAAAGAAAATTAAAATGCTAAGACCAGAACAAAGACACGGAATTTTATTATTTGACGAAATATTTGTTCGTGAGAGTATAAATGTTGATTCACAAAATTTGACGTATAAAGGTTTAGAAGATTTTGGTGGTGAGATTCTAACATCAGGTTTAAAAGCTAACCATGGGTTAGTATTTGCTTTTCAGAGTTTTTCTGCAAATTTCACACAACCAATAGCTTTATTTGCTTCAAGAGGTCCTGTTAAAGGTAAACAAATAAACCAAAAACTTGAATAGCTTTCTATCTTGTGTTTAATATTTTTTTTAATATAATAGGATTGAATTTAAATATTAATATATTTGTGTTGCAATTGTTGCATGCTAAATGTTTGTGTTCTAAAGATTATTATAATTTTAAGTAGTTAAGTATTATATGTTAAAACTTAAATATTAATATTTGTGTTGCATGCTAAATGTTTGATTTCTAGTGATTATTATAATAATATTATAATATTATAATATTATAATATATTATAATTGTTATGTTTCTAAATGTATTATGAGTACCAAAATTGTATACTGAATAAGCTGTTTCAATTTGAAATTTTGAATTGTAAGTTATTAATGTTCCTCAAAATATTTGGTAAATATTAAATACAAATTGTTTAATCGTTTAATAATTATAGGTACAGTTTTGGCTCAATTAGTTCTAAAAGCAATTTGTCTTCTTGAGAATGCTGGCGCTATGGTGGATGGATTAGTGTCAGACGGAGCAACTAGTAATAGAAAGTTATGGTTTGAACTGGGAGTAAGTGGTGAAAAAGATAATTTAAAAAACAAATTTGACCATCCTTTGGATGATAAAAGATATATTTATGTGTTCTCTGATGCACCCCATCTTCTCAAGAATGTACGGAATAGATTATATAACAAAAAAAGTTTAAGAGTAAATATGATATCATTTTATGCAATTATAAAAATGATTTAAAACCTAAAACTTTTCAATAATTTTTAGGAATCACCAAATAAACCCTACATTAGATGGAACGATTACGTTGAAGTATATAACAATGATTTGAAAAATAGTTCTAATGCACCAACTAAAGTGTGTCCTAAAATTACACATAGGCATATATTAATTGACAATTTTAGTAAGATGAAAGTTAAATTGGCTGCACAAGTGAATAATGTTTTAATAGATTTTAATTGAACAGTTTAATCAATATTATTGTAAATACATTTTTTATTTTATTTAGATTTTTAGTAACTCAATGGCCAGAGGCATCGAATTTTACAGGGATTATGCTAAAATAGAGAGCTTAAAAAATAGTTTAGAAACACAATTTTTCACTGATCGTTTCAACAAATTATTTGATGCTTTAAATCGAAAACACCCTGCAGAGGGCATACAAATAAATAACAAAGACTTCGAGGTTTCTTAATAAAATACAATTATAATAAATAGCCCTGAATGTTATGTTTTTATTATAAATTTATATTATTTATTAAATTAGATTTTAGAAAATAATCTTAAATGGCTTGATAATTGGGAAGACCAACTTAACAAACAAAATATTTCAAAAGATGAATTTTTAACCAAATCAACTGCGGACGGTTTAAGGGTTACTATCAGGTCAACTATTGAATTATCAAAATATTTATTAGAGGAATGCAAATTTAAATATGTTTTGTCTGCTAAATTTAATCAAGACCGACTAGAAGTAATATATAACTAAATTTTTTAAATAATACTAATTAGTAACAATATTATTAAGTTTTTATTAGTTTTGCCAAATTGAATTGAACATTTTTTACCTTAAAAAAAAAAATACACAGAAATAGAATCTAAAATAAATATTTTAAAACTAATATTAAAGTTAATACTTATATAATATTATAATATATATATAGATATATATATATATATATATTATTTATTTTCATTGATAGGTTCATTGATGGTTTGTTGAATGGTAAAATTGAATCGTCTCCACTTGTTTCACTACTCTGTTTTAAAGTACCTCAGTATTCAATTCATTTTATTTTTAAGCCAAATCTGTTCTTAAATGTGTAAACTAATTTATATTGTAAATTGCTGTCAAACTATTAATGTTTTATGTACTAATGTACAAATGTGCATGTATATAAATGTAAAAAGGGCCCAGCCCGTATACAATAATAATAAATAAATATATATATATTTTACATTTATTGTTTTGTTAACTAGCAATTCTTTGGTATGGCCAGACAGGTCAGTGGGCCGAATGACCACCCCTGTTCAACCACATTTTTGCAAGTTTATAAAACACTATCGGTCTATTCAATACTAAAACCACCTAAAACCGGTAATTGTATGATTTTGGATGATACTACACCAAAAATAACAATCAATGATCTGAAAACAGTGTTTAATGACAATACAACTGAGCGTACTGCAAAGCTCAAATCATTGAAAAATAAATTGGATTTATTAGCTGTGCAAGAAACAGATATAGATATTGTTTTTGATGAACAGATTCATAATTATTTTAAAGCTGACACAAAAGATTGTGTTATTTATTATATTTGTGGATACATCACTCAGCATTTCACAAAATCTATTACTTGTGATGTTTGCAGGACTGCAGTAATAGGTACCAATTGTGTCAATACATACATTTTATTTAAATAAACTGTTGGAATTTTGTTTGTTTTTTAGGTAAAACATCTTATTCAGAAAAACCAGAAGCTACAATTATAAACTTGAAATCAAGGGGTGGTTTGACTCATCCTAACGAATTTGTATTTAAAATATTGTCCAATGTAGAGAATTCCTTTTTAAAATATTGTGAAAGCATTGATGTTTTTGATTTAACAGTAGATCATTTCATGGAAAATAGTGGTCCAATTGTATTTCCATGTAATGATCATAAGAGTGATATTCTGATGTTTATAATATCTGAATATATTATTATGAGGATGCGACAATACACACATATGACAAATACAAATCAGATTAAAAAAAATGCAAATAAAAAAAAATGTTCAAAACTTGTAAATACCTAAAAATATTACAATTACTATTATAATAAAGTACATTAACATGTTATGATTTTATTCCTATTTAATTTATTTAATATCCTCCACCGAACCCACTTAGAGCGAGTCTCAAGGGCCGCCTTTAATATTTTTAAATTACAACAAAATAGGTAACTAAAATCACAGATTATATGAATATAATATAATATAATATATCATATTATAATCTGTGCTAAAATCATGATTGAACTAAACATTTAGTCAACAGATGGCGTTGTAAACTTTGGATCCCCATAACGACCCCCCGCAGTTACCTCTTGTACATACATTCGTGGCCATGATAAGAGGCTCGTTTCCAGTCCATTATATCTTAGTCCGTGGCCAAGACAATCTTAGACCTAAACCGTCTAGGTTTAACCGTGGAAAAAGATAAAATTGTAATAATAACATTCCAAAAACTCATTCCGTGGGATCCGAGTAAACACAATAATACACGACGGGCGCGCGAAACAAGACGCATAAATCACACTTTACGCGCGCGTTTAAATATAAAACCGTTTCGATTGACACGACGTTTGTACATATAGGGTACACACACACACACACACACACACACACACACACACACACGGTAATAATAATAATGCGTGTTGTCTACGGCCGCTCGGTTTCAATAATAATTTCGTCGAGACGACGCACCACGTGTGTTTCGGTCGAACGAGCGGCGACGTCTGAGAAAACATCACACTCACACACACACGGTTTTTAGCCAAGTCATTTTTCAACGGCGGAGCCAATTACGCGAACGCGAACATTACTAATCCGATCGCTCATTAACGGCCCCGCAAACACCGCGTTACATAATAATAATAATAACAATAATAATAATAATAACGATAATGATAATAATGTATACGGTGTCTCGCGACTTCCGAAATAATTACTTACACTCTCGCGTAATACGCCGCCCGTCTATATTTACACGCACGCAACACGTTTGTGCCGTCGTCGTGTGTGTACGCCACACGTCCGTACGCGTCTCCACTTGTAGTTTCACGCGTTTATAATATACTTATTTCATACACACGTATTATTATGGCACGCACACACACACACACACACACACACGCACACCCACACACACACGGGCGTGCGAGAAAATCATATATACACAATATAACCCGTACATAATGCGCGTATTGTGTATACCCACCCGCGGCAAGATTAGGTTTACTGACCGTATACGACGATAAACTTTCGAACCGCGCGCGCGTATACGATTACACGTGAAACGCGATTTAATGAAAAGTGTAAAATTACCGAAACAATACGACCGTGTGCGGCGTTTGTGTGAGTGCGTGTGCACGTGTGTGCGATATCGACAATGCAGCCTTACACACACACACACACACACACACACACACACACACACACACACACACACACACACACGTGCAGAAGAAAATGCAGTCCTGACGTGGCGTTTCCCACGTTTTTCGCGTGTCCGTACGCATTTATAATATGTGCCGTGTCTAGGGTTCTTAATTTGAAATATTTCAAAATTGAAAATTTCACTCATCTCGAAATATTTCAATGAAATTATGAAATATAAATTTTTTTTTAAATACATGACATGATGCTCAGTGGCGTCATTTCAGTTTTTTCTAGACTAGGGCGACCATTTACTGATAAGCCGACCGAACTTTTATTTTTGCCGACTAAAATGTATTATATAACAATTCAATTATGTTCATAAGAGGTGAAAAAGTATTATTCATAATCGTCATTCGTATTCGTCATGATATGACGACTCCGATTATTCGGCTGCACTTATAAAATGGATTGAATAATATATAATCAATGTTTGTATACAAATTGATAATAATATGAAAATATCTTTTCTTATGGATGGCATTGTAACGACTATAATATTTATAGACTAAACTAGTCCACTAAGGCAGTGTTTCCCAACTTCTTTTACTCGCGGAACCTTTGCAGGAGCTTGAATTTTTTGTGGAACCCCCATATTTTTCTATAGTTGTAATGCTGACCTAAGTTTTTTACACTTAAATGAGAGGATTGTCGGATACTTCCGACACCAGGTTTTCGCGGAACCCTTGGCGCCAGCTCACGGAACCCTAAGGTTCCGCGGAACACCAGTTGGGAAACACTGCACTAAGGTATTAGTCTAAAAATAATGACGTTTTGTACTTAGTAAAGTGTACCGATTTAGCATTTGGGTATGTTAATATGTGCAGAGCGCCCGTCTCCCGTTATCTCAATTTTATCATTTAAATGTAGACAATTATATTATAGTCAATAATTTTATTCATAATTTATTTTCTACAGGTTTAATGGTTTTATTATTATTATTATTGTTGTTGTCAACGGGCTCCTAACTGGCGGTTGGCCCAGAATGAATATGTTATAATATATTACGTAGTAGGATCAAAAAGTTCCCGGAATTTATAAATAGAAAAAAAACTATTTTTCCTATCAAATATCTGGTTATTGGAATCAAAAGAAGACGTGATTTCCTATCTTATGGTTGAATTGTCAAAACTATATTAGTAGGCTAGAATATATTATATTATATTATGTTATATTATAACAAATTTGGTTTGTCTGCCAATCGGTCAGAACTACTATTCAGACAAATAAATAATAATGTACAAAATTGACGGACGGGCACCCAAAAGGGGGGGGGGAGGGTAAAATGCTAATATTAATAATAAAAAAAAGGTACATAAAGCCGTATGGGCAATTATAAATATAATAGGTATACAATAATAATAAAACCTGGACGGCGACAGCGGACAGATGATGACAGCATGAAATCCAACGGCGGCGAGAACAAGTACACAACACCATCAACTCCTACGACCAATTATCGTTATAATAAAAAAAAGGAACGCTCGGTAAACGGCACACGCCAAACACGCCAACGACGGACGGTGGCTGGAACAAAAACGCAAAAGCCGACTCGTCGTGGACCGTGGTTGTGGTACCGGTTGCGGCGATCGGCCGAGGTTTAAGGTCGTGGATGCCGAGGGAGGGGGCCGCTGAAACGTCTCGAAAGTTCGCGATGTTCATGGCAGAACCAATAACGGTGGATGGCGCGAAGTTTTCTATTTAAAAGTCGCTAAGGCGGCAAGTTTCGAACAATTATTATTATTATTAGGTATAATATTTTTTGTATATTTTATATTTTTCATGTGTACCAACTTGAGAGACTGAGCAGCTAAACACTAGACTGTGGCAAATGTATGAGTTGCCCCACCCCAAATGACGCCACTGATGATTTTGGTAAATAATATTATGATATGTATTAGTGAACTGTTATCAATCAGATTCTATCATTCCTTGATTATAGACTTACAGTTTGACCATAATATAAACTAATAATTATTTTGTTACCTACGCCTATTACCTGAATTTATAAAAATCTATGCGAGACGGCGTATCGTGAAGGCTCCATGTTTTATACCAGAGACCAAATAATAAAACATATTGAGTTTTATAAATTTTAGGTTGTAACCATGGTCTTACAAGGTATCTTCTAAGACCGCGGTTGTAACTATTAATGATTTTTGGAGCTAGAAGAATTTTATTTACTTGATAATAGTTCGTTATTTCGTAATGATTACTTATTGTCTTATTGACATGACATTTGTTAAGTAGTAAAGAGTAAATTTTTGGAACAATTAGCATATTATTTTTTATTAGAAACTAAATTTAAAAGTTCAAAAAGTGAAAACAGCCCAATTTATTTTACTATATTAGTTATCAATTATTATTTAAAAAAAGAAAAAGTAAAATCTGTAATAGATAAATAATATTGTTTTGTAAAAAATAAATGTATAGATAACATTCACAAATGCAAGGGTTAAAAATGAATAGTAAGTATGTTTTATGTATAAGTATAACTGTATAAGTGTATATAATTTGGTTCAGGCTATATTTAGGCATCATCTTTATTTATACATTATAAATTTAGTAAAAAAATTAATCACTATAGAACTAAAAGTAACATAAAAAAACATAGGCATTGGGCACTTTGTGCTTAAAAATTATTTATGTTTTCAATGTTTTCATAGAATAGAATAGATATACTACCTAATTAAAACGTGTTTTCTCATCTTTATTACATAATATAGCTGAATAGCTCTAATATGTATTAATTGGAAAACAACCCTTTTTTTTATTTATTTTGGGAAAATTTTTATTTTTCGTGTAAATGAAATATTTCAAGAAAACAAATTTCATGAAATTTTAGAACCCTATCCGTGTCCAACTGTGTACAAACGTACGAAGGGCCCCCAAAAGGGGGAGTCAGAAGGACCCGTGGTATCGGGGCCCGGACTTTCGTACTTGATTTAATGTAAGAAAAATGTTTTAAATACAATTTTTTTGTGATTGTAAATTCATTAGGCGTCTCTAACGTGAGACTTCCTTCCATTTCATATTATATTCACTATCAGTTTTCTAATCCTCATAGTCATTACTTATTGTACATATTATGTATGAATTGTGATATTTTCGAAAAAATAAAGTCATATTTCTTAAAAAAAAAAAAGCACACACACATTTTTTTTTAGGATTCAAATATTGTCTCGAGATCTTTTCTAATTAACTCAAAAACGATATGCGAAAATTATGGTTGATGATTACATCTTAAACACTATAATTTCATCTCATTATACCAAACCACGAGTCATTTTCAAACAACCGACCGCCTAATGAGATTTCTTTCTCTCTTTCCCAAACCAGTGACCACTGTCATTTCATTAATAAAACGTATAGGTACACGTTTTGTTCATAACAATATAGATAGTAGACCATTTTTAATACGTTCAAATACATATTCAGTAGGTATAACAATTTTTTATACAAATAACACTGTTTTAAATAATTACCTAACAAATGTTTTATATATATATAAATATTTTTTTTTTAATTTGAACTTTCTTGCATACATATCGAGTATATATCTACTATATCTACTATAACATACAGAGTGTTTCACGAAGATCTGACATGTTGAATAACTTTTGATATATTCAATATTTTTAACTTTTTTTTTTGTTTTAATGAATACTATAGCCTAGCGCTACAATGAAATTACATTAAAATTTTTTTTTTTTTTAAAACTCAAATTTCAAAATTTTAAATTTAAATTTAGAGTTTGAATAAAAAATCAAAATAGCCATTTTGTAAACATGATTTTTAGAAAAATTTTGGTGTTTGAAATTCTTATAAAGGTTGATCCGTTAATTTTCTATGATTTTTTAAAGTTTACGAAAAATCGAAAAATTTGGTAATTATTACTAGTGATATTATCTGATGACTGATAAACGATACATATTATTATTACATTTTATCATTTTATATATATATATAGTATATACCTATATTAATATTTTCAATCGATAAAGGATACTTATACATGAATTGAAGTTGTATTTTAAATAAACTTACTCCTTTGAATTTTGATCGTATACAAAAAATCAATATCAAAGGTACATATTTTAAGCATGATCAAAAATGAATTGTTATTTAAAAGGGGGTAAACTAAACGTTATATGGGGAACCCTGGTCTACCTATGTTGGAACGTACGCACGATTTGATCCGGGATCGATGAGAGGATCCCGCAAAGGCAACGTAACACGAGCGATACGGACACGGAGTGTTAAATAAAACGACGCGTTATGTGACGTCGAGAGTTTTTCTAGGGATTTTTATGGAATTTCGAGCAAACGAGTTTTTCGATTTTTCACCACACGGCCGGGCACTATACATACGGTGCACGTTGTTCGGCAGCGGGGGAAACCGAATGGATAGACGTCGCGGCGAATCGAAGGAATCGCCGGATTCTAAACTAAACGAACGGCTCACGCGCGGTGATAAGCTCGAGACGGGTCTCGTAACACGAACATTACACGCCGCGTATTCACTGCGATATCCTCGTGCGACCGCCAGACCGGCACTAACACAAAAAACCACTTACGGAAACGAACGTAACTCGGCATCTATTCGTGTGTACACACACAGAGTGCTATATTGAAATCGATATTCAACGAGCTCGGAGTAAAACGAAATTTAGGTTTTTCGTTATCGTTCGTTTTGAGTTTATCGTTTCGAAATCGAATTTTTCAAATTTAAAAGTGGTCAGGACCGATCGCAGCACGGCACTATTTTATTGTATCTTATACTAGTTTTTTCCTAGAAATAGTAATCGCAAAAAGTGCACATCCACGTCGGTTGTACCGTGACCAGGGTTTTAAAATTTCATAAAGTTTATTTTTTTTAAATATTTCATTAGGGTAAAAAATAAAAATAAAAAATTCGTCGCTATATTTTCTTTGAGTGAGACATCATGAAAAGTATAAAAGCTGATTGTATGGAAAATAATAAATCAGAACTCTTAATCATCTTTTTAGAACTAAAAAAAAAAAGGATTCATGTTTAATTTTGTCGTATTTTGTTTTTGGTTCTTTAAGAGTTAATAAATTTATTATAATGTAGTCGCAATTTATTAAATTTAATTTAAACACCAATAAATTTGAAATAAATTCAAAATAAATTACAAAGAACAGTATAATATGAAAACATGAATAGTGAAAAAAAAACTAAAATTCACAGCCTTGAGTGTTGTAAGAACAACTGCACGATTTGGCTCCAAAAAGCATGTGAAGACGTGATAATAATTAATGAACAATAGAAACTAATCAATTGATAATCGATTAAGTAACTGCTAAACGCTTGTGGTGAAAACCATTGACCGAGAAACCATATAACCATAGTCGATGATCGTTATTACAATCGATGTTTACGATGAGTGATCTATAGTATTACGTATCGGCGCACAGAGAAAATAAAAATAAAATAAAATGTTTTTCACGATTCCATTGAAATACATCAAGGACGGTGAAATTACAACTGTGTAATATATTTTCAAATTAAAAACCCTAACCTTTAAATCACAGGAACCCCCTCATCCAAAACCTCTGTTCCCCAACAGTCCCAGGTGACCCTGGCCGGCGGCGTTTAAAGCGCAGCTGGTGCCGTGACTTACGCACTAGTCGACTATAACCACCACTACCTAACCTAACCTAACCTATAACCTAACCTGAATAGTATCTTCTACTGAGCTAAACAAGCCCTTTAATAATATAAAATCGTCTACTGAGCTTATTGTAAATATGTTTTGTACAGATTGTACAAAAAAATAAAATATATGACAAAAAAAAATAAATAACCCTAACCATAACCCGTCTTCGTTACTCATTACCGTGCCGATCGGAGTGCGCGGACGAAACGCTCGCGCGTGTCAAGTATAAGTGCGGATATGACATAATATTATGTACACTGTTGTATTATTCATCACGTGTGTTTGCCGATCACCGATCGAAATCGTATTATTACGCGTACGACGTGAAACGCTCAAAAACGTAATTTGAATTTTGCTCGTGTAAAACACAATAATAATATAGTAACTATCGTTTGAAATCGATCGGAACAAAGCGTTTTTCGCCGTAGGCGTTAAACAAAATTCGTCGTCGTCGGTGCGCGTGCATCTACGCGTTTCGGTCACAAAAACACTCGATCGAAATAATTAATTTACGTGTTCGACAAAAACAAAAAAATGCGATACTTTTGTGCCCGGAACACCACAGTTTTCGCATTCGTCTCGTCGTTTCGGATAGAACATAGAACCGATAAATAACGTTATATATGTACACAAACACACACACACACACACACACACACACACACACACACACACACAGGGGCGGTGCTTGAAGAATTGGCGCCCTGGACGAAACTATTTTTCGGCGCCCTCTACACCCCCCACTCAAAAAAAAAAAAGTTTAAATTAAATTAAAAATTTTGATAGGATTAGTTAGGAGGTATTTTGTACTAAAACTTAAATACATGAGCATAAAAGAATTTCTTTTTTCGTCACTTTAAACTATAATTTATATATTTTATAAAATTAGAAATTAACTTTTCTAGTTTTTATTTCAGAAAATTGTTTGATTGCTACTACGTTTTCGACTTTTTGGGTTAAATCATTTTCAATACAAATACATAATATATACACAATATACATATATATAATCAAATTCGTGAATTATGATGCCGGATATAACGATGTCCCGGGTAAAACGATTCCAAACAATGTATTTGGTTGGTTTTTTATGTTATGTGTAGAAGTTTTATTCGTATAAAACGATAATTCGGATATAGCGATGTTATTTTGAAACGAAAATAGGCTTTTTAATCACTTATAGCGATTAATAATACAAGTACAGTATAATTGATTTCGTTTTGAAGCGATAATAATTCTTATCTTATCTGTAACAGATAATGTGATAACAGATTACCCGTTTTCGCCAAAGACACAATATCGTTTTTGGAAACGTAAGTAGAGAATCAGCAAGCGTCCCTGTTGGTATTTCGGAAAATTGGCTGGAACACGTTTGGCCTTATTTGCGTAAAAATTATGAACATTGTGACATTTATAACGCTGACGAAACCGGATTATTCTATCGTCTAACGCCGTCTCAAACATTAAGTTTTAAAGGGGAAACATGCAGTGGTGGTAAAATTATCTAAAGAGTAACTCTCGATTCTGTTAGTCTCTATTATGGCTGATTTTTACAAAAAAAATTGTTGGTAATAAGAAAATCTAACACTCCGAGACGTTTTAAAAACTTGACAGTCGACTACAAAAGCAATAAAAAAGCACGGATGACCGGATTTTCCGGCTGGTTAAAAGAATGAGATAAACAACTGGCAAAGGAAAAACTGAATATCCTATTCACTGTAGATCATTGTCCGGCTCATCCTCCTGTTTAAAATATCGAATACATAAAGTCGGGTTTTCTGCCTCCAAACACGACCTCTATGTATATATATCTTCATAATCCGGATATAACGAATTTCGGATATAACGATCTGATTGTCTAGGTCTCTTGAAGATCGTTATGAGCGAATTTGACTGTATATATATATACATACATATATATTAGAGAGAACGAGATAGTAAGAAAGAGAAAGAGAGAGAGAGAGAGAGAGAGAGAGAGAGAGAGAGAGAGAAACGCACCAGCATATAAAATATCGGTACGTTAAACATTATTTGGTTGTGGAAAAACAAAATCCTATTAATTTAAGTGCAACAGAAATAAAACTAATGCGAAGGGCGAGTCGACTGAAATATAGCGTTCTACTAAATTTGAAATCGCGATAACCATACATAACGCATAATATGTATATGTATGTATATGTTTTTTCGCGTTTTTTACTGCACAAAGGAAATGTTGGCAAAACTTCTAGAGCGCAGCCGAGCACGTCTGTTCGTTTTTTTTTCTACTAGCGCGCAGGTGAATAGTTTTAAAATAATATTATCGTGTGTCCCAACGCCGCCGCCGTCGCGTCGGATGGAGTTGAACGGCAAGAGCTGGCGCACGTACGTACGACATCCTCGGGGAAAAAAAATACCCGGTAAACATTATCTCTACGCGTGCGTTTGGAATATAATATAAATTATATTACGTTAACACACACCCACAGGTATTTATGTACACGAGCTTCAAAACCGCCAACCGTCGTACACGAACTCCCGTCGATCGTGTCGACACGGCGTATTTTGGATTTCCCTTTTTTTTTATGCCCTCTTCCTCTCGCCGGTTTTTTATAGTACTTTCAGTAGTACCCGTGATAGCAAAATAATCAAAACAAATCGTAAATTTTGTTGATTAATTTTAATCAAAACCACCATACATTGGTTTTCTCGACATCGCTATCGTGTAATTGAACAATTGAGATAACTCGTGGTATCGAAGATTATTGTTGTATTACCTATCTATGTAATTGGTTTTATTATCGATAGCGGGTTTTGATTAAACAGACCATCTTTATAAAAATGACCGTATTGAATTACGGTATTATTTCTGTTATGAATAAAACGAGTGTAAATGAAAATAAATAAAAAACAATACCTAGATTTTAACAAATTATAAAAAACGCTCTTAAAATTCAAAGAAAGACGTTAAAATGCTAAAAAAATGACCTGAAACTCAAAAAATGCAAAAAAAATGCAAAAAAATGCAAATTAAAAACTATTTATTTGAACTCGTAGATGACCAAATCAAATGTTGTGCTCTCAAAGCTTTATATTCTGTTTATCATAGACAAAAAATAATGCGAAATCCTATACTATCCTAGCCCTGCTAATGAGCGATGAGGACTACGCGTGCTGCGGTACGGGGTGTGACGACGGTGACGTACGATCGTAAAGCGACAATTTTTTATCGACGATAATTTAAAGATAGTTTTCGAGGAGGTGTCTTCTAATATCGGATATGCAGAATAGTGTTATTATTGTTGTTGTTGTCGGACACGCGATTATCTGTCGCGTGCAGCGTCGTCCGTACGTAGAGAACGAACGGATAGGAGCAGATGGAAAAAACGAAAAAGTAAAACATCCCGAACGCGCACGGCGGTTTAACGACGCGTCTCTGCGAAGGGGAAGGAGTCGGAGGAGGAGGTAGGAGAGACCGCGAAGAAAGAGAAATAGAAAAAAAACAAAACAAAAAAAAGAAGGAGAAAAAAATCGGTAGTCCGAACGCGAGAGCCCGACGACACCGGGGTGTTTACAGGGGGGGGAGGAAGCTTGAAGGACGAACAGAATAGAGAGAGAGGGAGGGCATTTCGGCGAGTCTTATCGGCGACGACGACGACGGTGGCGGCGGCGACGACCGGACGTGCGGGGGCTCCGTTTAATTGGAATACGATTCCGTCGCTATCGTGTCCGGTCGAGACGGGTCCGGACGGACAGACGTACGGACACGGACACGCCGAGTCGCCGCCGTCGCGTCCGGAGCCAATAAAATATACCGTCTATTCACCGTACGGCGGCGGTGGATGGCGGGCGAACACACGCCGAATAATATTAATGGTGCTCGGGGCGTTAATTTATCGTCCGTGGCAAGAGAAAAGAAGGTACACGTATCCACCTATACACAATATATATAGATGAAAAATAAATAAATAAAATAAAGAAACAGTCGGTGTACAGATATAACAAGTGCCTGTGTGTGTGTGTGTGTGTGTGTGTGTGTGTGTGTGTGTGTGTGTGTGTGTGTGTGTGTGTGTGTGTGTGTGTAAACGTGTGTCGAAACGGCGACTATCTCTTCACGCGTGTTGATGCTGCGGCGGCGGCGGGCGCACGCGCGCGCGTGTGTGAACGTTTTTCTCCGTCTCTGTCGCGCTCGTATTATACACAAGCATAATATACGCATTACGTTATTATATACGCGCGCTCACGAATTCCTAAATAAATATAAATCTAATTGGATCCGAGAGACGTTATGATCGGGTTTTTCAGCTAGTCCGTCGGCGCGTCGGTCGTGCGATCCCGGCGGAGGGGCGCCGCAGAGACGGGCGCGGGGCAGCGGGGGATCTCGAGAGGTATATAATATACGCGTGTGTGTGTGTGTGTGTGTATTCGATAATTGCGAACGGTCGAGCTAAATTTTTTATTTATTTATTTATTTATTTTTATTTATTTATTTATTATTATTTTTTTTTTTTATGTTATTTTATCCCCGGAGCGCACACGAGCGGCGACCGGTCGCCGACAGTTCTTTCTCTCTCCTTCTACGGCGACCTCCTGCTCTCTGTTAACACCGCACGCTCCTCCCGCCTCATTGTTACCGTGATTTTCGTCTTCCCCCCTCCCTCTCTTTACGCCGTTCGCGTAATCCACCTCCGTAATACCTCCACCTCCGACCTCCCCGGTGACGATTGTACGACCGTTCTCGTCGCGTGCCGCGGCGTTGCTGCAGGACGTTTTGCCCCGTGTACGACGACAGTAATAATAACAATAATAATAATAGGTACGTAATGACGCGCCTGCCGCCGAGCTTTGTAGCGCCCGCGGACGTTTGCCGGGCCGTCGTCGTCAACGGCCGCCGAGAAATATCGAAATATCTCGAGAATTGTCACGGCGATATTGAATGAAAAAAAAAAAAGGTTTTCCGCGCGGGAGAAAAACACTCGGGACAAAAAAAAACGCACGTATTATGTCACAACAAAAAAATCGCAAGGGAAACCTGGATAAGTTGGCGAATCGAAGGTTCGATGTATTTTTAAAATATAATATATTTAGATAAATCTGAAAATGTTACACACATGGATAGAGGAACTTTTGAAGACTGTTTCAAAATAAAAGTTTCGCCGAATTATTTTTTTAAACACGCTAAAAAAAATAATTTTTAAAAATTTGGAATTCGTCATCTTACCCATATACTAAGTTAAAATCGACGGACACGAACCTACGACGACGACGGAGCGGGCAAAAACCCCGCGCACGAGGTCAATGAGTGGCGGTACCGCGCGCGCCCCAAATCATTGTGTACCAGTCATAATAATATTATTATAAACACTATTATTATTATTATTATTATTATTATTACTGTTATTGCGTTTATCGCGTGAGTGACTTTTAATAAGTTGCGCTCGTATACACATCACAGCTCGGCCGTGTTTGGTTGAATAGAAGTTTATGTTGTTGTTGTTGTACAAAGAGCCAAACGTTTGGCCGCGCGCCGACCATAAAACGTCTCGAAATAATAATTACTCCGTTGCGATAATAATAATAATAATAATAATAATAATAATAATAATTGTTTCGGTGAAAATAATAAAATAAATAAATAAATAATAATAATAATAGAAGACGGTGGGACGGGTTTGAGATAAAATGTAAAATTCAAACTGAGTTAAATGAACGCGCATTCTCACAACGAATCGCGCTCGTCGTCGCGCCGTGTATATTATATCATCGTTGTTATTATTATTATTATTTAATTATTACTATATACGACGCTCGGGTCTCTTACAAAGGTCGGAAATCACTCGAAACGTTATTACGAAAAACACGTCTGTGAAATTTTAATCGTCTAAGAATTTCCCGTTTACCCCGTGTAGTTTGTGCACACAAAAGGGAAGAGAATTCTCAAATTAAACCAGCTCGAGTCGACGGACGAAAAAATATTCTTCTCCGATACTCGCGTTACACGCGCACACTCGATAATATTATAATCTATGCCGCTGCAGTCTCGTGCGTATATTAAAATTCCCGAATATTTTTCGACCGGTCGGGCCGCCGCGACGTCGATCGGTACGCGCGGCGTGCACACACACACACACACACACACACACACACACACACACACACACACACACACACACACACACACACACACACACACACACACACACACACACACACACACACACACACACACACACACACACACACACACACACACACACAGACACACACACACACACACACACACACATACACACACACACGTATAAATCGACGTTGTCGGACGACGGGCAAACAAGAGCGGTCGATCCGTATTATCATAATCACCGGGCAGGACTATACGACTACTACGCCGAGCGGCACGACGACGATACGTATTACGGCGCGTACGGCCATTTGAATACACGTGCGGTTTTTTACGCGTATCCGCGGGTGTAGTCGATACGCGTTTTTTTTTTTTTTTTCGGAAACCGATCGGTAGCGGTCGCTCACGACGTTTTCTTCCCATTGTTTTACATACAATAATACATAAATCTCATCCCGACCGCGAGTTTCGCGTCACGGCAGTCGGTGCCCGACTATATTATACGGCGACGGACGTTATAACATTGTACGTATATACGAATACGTTCGTTATTGACGACGGCCGGCGGCGGCGGCGGCGGTCCGTTGCAGGTGCAGACCGCTGTGGTTTTTTTCAATGTTATCACTATCATAGGCGAAACTACGGGTCGGGCCAGTCAGGCAGACAAGACCCTGGAAATGATACAGATGAGGGACATATTTGAAAAAACAATTACATTTAAAAGAAAACTAAAATACAGATAAGACAATTAAAATTAATGATAGTTCTAGTTTATAACGCAAGATATTGATTTTGTTTATTATAAATTAGACTTTGTTCAAATTTGTGTTGGTTTCACAATAATTTGTGAGTGTGTTTTTTTTAAACATTATCCTATTCGTATAGGTAGTTTTCTAACAATGCTGATAAAATCTCAAAAACTGCTACGATTTTTTCATACTTTTTTTGAATTTTTTAAAATTTTTTTTTTTTAATTTTAACGTGAATTATTATTCTCACAGTAGGTACATAGCGATTTTTTCAATCAAATCTTTATTAAATTTTGAATAATTTATTCGTTCAGTAAAAAATTTCCATTTTCAGATTTTTGACTAGGCGAATTTTCTCATCTATGTTCTAAGTTTTATAAAGCTCAATTTGATAAATTATTTTTTACAAGAGTTAAAAGTTGAAAAATTACGACTCAATTGTTTTTGTGAAACAAATATTTATATCATGAGTTTTCTTTGCCCGTATACTAAAGTTCCAATATATTGTGATATTGTGACTATTTTTATTAAAGACATGTAGATTTATATTAAATATTTATATAAAAAACACAGTCATGAGCATCAAAATTTGAATTGTCGATTTTTTTTTTTTTTTTTTTTTGAAACGGAGAGAGGGACATTTTTAAGTATTTTGGCCTGACCTTACACAAATGTCTATTTTCGCCTATGATCACTATTATTATTCGTATAAAGTCATTTTCTACGAATACCCGCGAACGCGACGATTCGAAATCATCCGTTATTTGTAATCACCGGAATCGAATCCGTCGAATCCGAAACACGTGCTTTTCAAAAGACAAGGTGAGCCACGGCCCGAAATACAGTGTCCCCTGAAAATTTAAGCGTTTCCCCAGTTTTACAAGACGTGGTTTTGAGTTTCGATTGTGGAAATAACGTACATTTTGGAATTTCATCACAATATATTATGTATTATCGTTTTTTATCTCAACAGAAATCAAGCATCGGTGTTTTTCGTTTTAAATTGTTTCGTATTATGATTAGTGAAATATTTTAAACTTTAACTTGTATTCATTCAGTGGGTTTTTATTCCAAATAACGTCATATAAATAATTGTTATGTGTAGGGTAATTTTATAACCGTAAAAGGAGGAGATGATTTAGAGCGGTACAATACCACCACAGGTTATTTTCGCTATAGACCTTTGTCAAATGTCACAATAAGTGAATTATGTAAATATGTAGATAGTCTATGAGTTTATGGTAACAGTTTACAATGATACAAATTAATGTTTTATCTTTACCTAGTTTCAATAGCATCTCGGTACATATTTGTGTAAATAAAAATACTAGTGAACTTTATGTCATAGGCATTATGTAGCTTGAAAATTTTTTAAAACTTTTTTCCAACTGACTAAAGTTAATTTTATTTTCCATCTTAACTTGAAACCTATCGAGTTAAATTTTTCTTTGTTAACTTAATAATATTTAATATTTAATGGTATTGACTTGTCGCAGTTAATTATTTTCATTTACTTGCCCACCTCTGATTATTATTATTATTATTATTATTATTATTATTATTATTATATTATTATATTGCGAGTGTGTAAGTCGTGACGACGATGTACGCCTCTTTTTACGACGTGTCGTCGCGACTTGAAAAAAGCCCGAAGAGGTATATTACTTTACTGTTTTATGAAAAAAAAAAAATGAAAAAAATGATAAGTAAATAAATAAACAACATCAACAACAACAATAATGACGATAGATAAATTAATAATAATAGTAATAATAAAATTCTACCTACGTCACGTTGTAACTTAAAGCCCATTAATAAAACGATAATTTATTACTATATAATTGCACGGTGCCGGTTATGACGATAATATTTATTTACACGAACTCGACGGCCCGTACGGGTACGTATACTCGTACACACACACACACACACACACACACACACACACACACACACACACACACACACACACACACAATATGTGTATATAATATGCCGGCAAACGTTTCGACCGCGGCGGTCGCACGATAAACGAAAATTATTTCTAAAACACACACACACTCACACACACGTGGCGCTGTCGATCACACGCCAGAATAATATTATGCGGCTGTGCGGTCGCGCGTGTTATGAGTTTGGCCGCGATCGAAACGATCGGACGGACGAAAACGACGGATCCGCCCCGACGACGCGACGGGCCGGAGTGATGCCGCAACGCTCGTACGTTTTTTACTTGCCGACCGTGCCGAAGCACCACCGACTGTGGCGTGACTATAGGTCGTACGTCGAGCCGGAAATCCGAGACTCTCTCTCTCTGGAGGAGGTTTAAAATTGTGTTTTCATAAAAATTTACGCTGTGTACGTTTAATACGGGTAAAATCGCGGACGGCGTATTGAAAGCCGCGTCATATAATATTATCCATGCGTGTACGCAAAACGTATTATAATTATTTATAATAGACTCGCGACGGAAAATTTTGCACATTTTTTTTATTATTTGTTTTTTTCGGTTTTGTTATAATGGTCGAAGCGACGAGACCGGCAAAAGTATGAACTCGGACCGAACCCGAGCAAAAGCACTCACCGATCGTTAAAAAAATTACGTAAATATAATTTTATATTATATACAGATGAAAGGTCTCGTTAATCCGAACATAGGTTAATCCGAAAGACGTGTTTATCCGAACGGGCTTTAGATCGCTGTATCAATACAATATATTATGTACGCATCTAGCTTAGACGTTTGCGGGACAAGGCGTTTAATCAACACATGGAAACTAAAGTTTTAAAAAATATAAAAAATATTTTAAACGAAAAGTTTCATAATAATATACGTAATAAATTAACTGGCTGCCCACACGTGCAGTATACAGTTATAATAATTATTTGCATTCATTGTCTTTTTGAATTACGAATTTTAACGGATAAATTGATACAAATATATAACATAAAAGTATAATTTGAAAAATGTATAAAATTAAAATAAATTTCAAAACTTAAATTACGGGAAAATCGATTTTGTTTTTGAAGTCATAGATAATCCGAAGAAATCGGTAATCCGAACGACCCTTTTCCCCAATCTCGTTCGGATTATCGAGACCTTACTGTGTATTTGTCTTAAACTCGAATGCATCGTATACTGTAGGTATTAAAAGGGCGTTGGTTTCCTGAGCACTAGTGCACGAGTCACCCGTCTGTCTCGGCCGTGTAACATCGTCAACGCGTCTGTTTATTACGCTATCGCCGACCGAATCTGCAAAACGAAAATTGATTCCTCGCGCGTTCACAAAACGATCTTTGTACCGTCGGACGAGATGATATTACGATCCGCACACGTGAGGCTACGTGTATTTTGCAGTGAAAAATTGTACGTATATATATATATATATATATATAATATATAGGGTTTTAAATTTGAAATATTTCAAAGTTGAAAATTTCATTTACCGTGAAATATTTCAATGAAATTATGAAAAACATTTTATATATAATTTTTTTCATTCTTTGTGCCGATAAGTAATATTTTAAATTATACATAGTAAACATTGATTGTAAACGATCATCAACGATGGTTATAGTTTCTCGGTTAATGGTTTTCACCACAAGCGTTTAGAAATATTTATAAGTTACTCAATCAATTATCAATCAGTTTCTATTATTCATTAATTATTATCACATAGAGCCCTGCAATAGTGCAGTTGTTCTCACAACAATACTCTAGACTGAAATTTAATGTTTTTACTATTTATTGTTGTATTTATTGTACTTAATTGTACTTAATTTATATTGTTTATTTCAAATTTATTGGTGTTTTAATAAAATAAAATCAATTGCGGGTACATTTTAATAGATTTATTAATTTTAAAGAATCAAATACAAAATATGACAAAATTAAACTTCAAACCATTTATTTTAGTTTTAAAAAAAATTACCGAGTTATGATTATGAACTATGGTTAAGAGTTCTCCAAGTTGATAAAGCAATGAGTTTTATTTTCCACCTGAATGGAATATTTCATGAAATATCTCAAAAAAAAAAAAAAATTAAATAAATTTCATGAAATTTTAAAACCTTAATTATGTATACAATATAATATAGCAAAACGTACAACGCTCTTATATTTCGTGTGATGGTGATGACGGTTATTATCGTGTCGCGTCACGCGTATTATACGTCTGGCATTAACAAGTTGGTATGGATATCGCTCGAGGACGGTGGAGTTATAACTGTTATAATAATCGGTGTTTATACGTTATACTTACCTCGGGTCGAAATCAAATCAATTAGCGAGCGGAATCATTACGGCGTTTAGCACGCGCGGAGTCGGTAAATTGCGTCCCTATAAGTACGGCCAATGGTCATATACTATGTGAATTGCGGCCCGCGTACTTTTAAAACATACGTAAATTGCGGCCCGCGTACTTTTAAAACATACGTAAATTGCGTCCCGAGTATTTTTAAAACATAAGTAAATTGCGGCCCGCGTACTTACGAAAAAAAATGAACTTTGCTTCCTTTCAGTCTCCTATTGACACAACCAGACACAGAACAAGAAACCACCACGATGTTGAATTACTTGAATTGCACTTTATAGTTTATAGTTTATAAATTATAATCGAAAAATTGTGTTTCAATTCGAATCCATGTAAAAAGATAACTGATATATAAAACAACATTTTTATATTATATCTTTGGTTTCAATCACAGAAAAATTATATTTCATGGAATAATATAAAATGTCATGGATTAATCAATCATATTTTGCCCTGTTCGCATATGGATTCTAGACTTCAATTTTATTCGTTGAGTCGGCTATCTAGTTGTTTTATATATCTGTGGTTGCTCTACAGTTTACAGTATTTTTTTTTCAATCTAATAAAAATGGACGTTATGAAAAGTGAAAGGAATAAAACGTTGAAAATAGTTGATGGTTTCAAATTTCGTTTTCATACATTTCTAAACAATGATATTCGACGTTGGTGTTGCACAGTTAAAACGCGTAAGTATTTTTTGAAATTTGATGATAATAATATTTGTATAGATAGTTTTAAGTCTGTTATAGTTATAGTCCTAAGTCTGAAGAATGGGAAGGAAAATATTGGTTTTGTGGAAAAAAGGCTTAGACGTAATTTGCATATTAATAAGAAATAGTTAGTTAGGCATATGTACAAAAATATACCCGGGCCGCAATTTACGTATGTATAAAATATACCTGGGCCGCAATTTACGTATATATAAAATATACCCGGGCCGCAATTTACGTATGTATAAAATATACCTGGGCCGCAATTTACATAAAAAATTTGAAATGGGACGCAATTTACAGAGACCCAGCACGCGAATCGTAGGTCCGTTCAAATTACGACGGCTACGGGTCGGTTTTTGGTTTCGTCGAAAAAGACACGTTCAAACGGCAAATCACACGCCAAACGCGTCGATTCGTGAAGTGTTTATAACGTCGACGATATATATATACGTACGATACGATAAAATTCTCGCCGCCGGCATCGTAAGCGAATCGAAAATATCATAACGTCGAATCGTTTTTGTCGGGGCGCGGGAGATTTCCACTTAACGTTTTTTTTTTTTTTTTTGAAATAAAAAAGTTGTTTTTAATCAGCCGTAATGCACGTTTTTCGTCGCATTACCGCGATCGTTACGGTGTCGTCACTGTTCGGGAAAAACATCAAAGAACGCCGAGCGATGTTAACGCGTTTCCGCGGGTGCGGACGGGATTAAAAATTAAACAGATCCGCGAGAAACTTTTCAAACCGAAACGGCATTGTACTTTTGAAAACGATCGAGTCGAGCGGTTCACGGCGAACGCGTGCCGCGAGACGGAATACGCGCGCCGCGAACGTCGTACCTGTTCGTTTTCTCCGGCGGGTTCGTTTGTATTTCTCGTCAAACAAAACGAAATTATACATAAATACTCGTATACATTATAAATTACGTTCCCTCGACGCATACTGTGAATATTTTCATAATAATTCGGTTCGGTCGTTCAGAGAGACCCGGAAAAGTCGCACTTTCAGCGCGGCGGCGTGTCGGAGCAATTATCATTCCAAGAGGACCGAGTTCGTGACGGATCTTTCGCGATGCCGCGCACACGGTGTTCTTCTCGACGAGTTTTCGACGCCTTCGCCACCGTCGTCGTCACGTGACCGTGTCGTACTACACTCTACACGAGCACATCGTTTTATCACGTACCGTGTACCGACGTCGTAATCGATCTGTGTCGACAAATTATAATATCATATAATTGAAAAAAATGTGAAATAATTACTATAATTAAATAAAATTAAATATAATATTTTTTTTTATTTTTTTTTTCGGGCTTTTCACGAGCCATTTAGACTCTTGGCCGCTAAAACTAATTCCTTCCATCGTTCTCTATTGCAGCGGTTCCCAACCTTTTTAGTTTCGAGGACCACTAATTTTGTAAAAAAATATTTGAGGCCCATCCATAGTATACCAATATACGTTTTCATGAAATTATAATATATATTATATACACGTGTGTATAGTTATTAGGAATAAAAAATTAAGAAAATTAAAAAAAAAAAACAATTGTTTGAAAAAAACTTAATTCAACTTTATCACGAGATAAACGATTTAATGTGATTTTTGACATTGCTTGTTCTTCGCGAGAAAGTCAATATCTGGATTAAAACTTGTTAGTTTTAGTCTTAAATCACTCTCAACATTCAGTTTATTACTATATTTATTTTTTAAATAAATTAAAGTAGAAAAAGCACGTTCTCATAGACATGTCGTCGATAAGCTCATCAAGTTTCTGAGTGTAATTTTAGCGATTGCTGCATGGTCTTTTCGAAAATTTAACCAGAATGGCACTAATTGTGTACCTACTTTTAAAATACGGTTTTAAAGTCTGATCACATGACATTTCAATCAACGAATCTTCTTCATTAGCTGATATTTTCGTTTAATTTATTTTCAAAAATAAGAACAAAAAAATATATTATCATATATCATTTTAAATATTAATATTAAATATTTAATATTATACCAATCCCACAAGTGGGCCGCGGCCCATGGGTTGGGAACCGCTGCTCCCAGTCTCCTCCAATTGCTTGTTTCCAGTCTCCTCCAATTTCTTCTAATAATTCCTTGACGCTATCCTTCCATCTTTTCCGTGTTCTTCCCCCAGGTCTCTTTCCTCGTATCATATATGTCAATGCCCCCTCCTTTCAGTACACTTCCATCGGCTCGCCACACGTAGCGGCCCGCCCATTCTATCCTTGTCTCTCTGGTAAATTGGACCACATCTTCTCTTTTGTAAAGCTGGTATAGTTGGGTGTTGATTCTTATTTCCCATTTCTGTTCCGCATTGTTGAATACGGGTCCGCCGTAAATTTTTTTAAGAACTTTTCTCTCGAATAGACGTAGTTTTCAATCATCGCCTTTCGTCGTTGTAATATAATATACGATAAATAAAACAGTATTGAATAAAATTGATATTTGGACGTGGAACGTATGCAAAACGTTGCAATATTGTTCGTTGTCTAAGCTGTTTAGCGTGGATCTGGTTGACAAAATGGGCACACGCTTCAAGCTCATCAGACGGACTATTTTCGTTACCTACCCTCTTGCACGAAGAACTTCTGCGACAAATCAATGCAATTTTTAGCCTCTCTCGCTGTAACTGGTGGTTCGGTGTCTTCTTCTTCTTCTTCCTCGTTTTCTAACTTCCTTTTTTTTTAAAGACATGTTGTGCTTCGACGTCACAAATTGCTTCATTATTATCAAAACAAGGAGCATTATCATCAATGTTTTCAAATCCGTTATGGTTTCGGACAATTAAAAATTGTTCATTCAACTCGGTCAACTCATCGGGTCGTGGACCAATAAAATCAGAAAATCCACAACGAGCGATACGATTCATACATATCAAGTTGGGCAGCTATGACTTCTCGCCGACACTCGGGTACAAACTGTATCGCTTGCAATATAATCCACTGTGTATAATATGTGTATACGTATATTATATTTAAATCGAAATATCCGGACAGCGATCATAACCATAATCTGGGGCCGGACCACACGGATGACAGAACAGATTTCTACGTCCGTGTCCGTGACATGATGTCGTGTGTTTGACACCCGCACGGTTAGTTGGACACACTTGTTGTGCCGTTCGAACGCCACGTCGTGCACACCGGCATGATGATAATAATAATAATAACAACACAACGTAATAACACGCCGAGCGCACAGCGCATACCTACGCGCGTGCAATTATCACGATCGATACGATCGTACGGCGGCGGTGGCGGCGGGTAACCGTGGTATACTATATTATAATATACGTTAACGCGCGTGGAGGTCACCCGCGGCGAGCGATCCTTAAAGAATTTCGCGAGTTTTGATCGACAGAGAAAAGGTGCGGTCAGTTTCACGTGCAATTATACACGCGCGACCCGGCGTAATTATATACGCACGTCGTCGTACACGAGATCTATAACACGCGCACTCGAACGTTCTGTGCCGACGCCGCCGCAACGGACGAAACAGATCTCCTCTACCCGTGAGACTATCCGATAAACGGACGCCGCCGCCGTCGACGTTTGCACGGGGGGCACGTGATGTGATGTATCGATATACGTATCATTATTATTATTATTTTATTATGTCGGCTCGTTAGGCGTGTGTTATTATATCGTGCGCGTAATTCGTTGGTAAGATTAAAATAATTATATTAAAATCAATTTTCGAATTATAAATTCACAAAAAAAAAAAAAAAAAAGATATTAATAATAATAATTATTAATATTTCGGTATCGAGATTTCTATAATAACTGGACCGACGCGACGGTTCGAGATACGCGGATACGAGCGTTTGAAATCGAGCGTGGTAGTATTATTTGGAAGCAGCAGCGGCCGAAAGCCGAAAAAAGCGCTGCCACCATATTACAATATATAGGATAGTCTATAATTTTCGACGTTTTTTTTGTTTTTTGTTTTTACGATCTGTTGATCTGATATGAAAATATATTTCATTAAAATAAAAAAACGTTCTCATTCGTTGTAGGTAGGTACTAATGAATCGATATAAAAAAAAAAAAAAAGTATTAATAATAATAAATAATTATAAAAAGTAAAAAACAAACCCGATTTTTTCCCCGTTCGTTTTTTTTTTTTTTAAATAAAATGTATAGTTTCTTCAGTGTTTTAAACGTGTACGTGTTGTGATTTACACGATAAAACAGAATTAAAAATCGACGTGATACTATACTTGATATAATATTATTACGAATATTACACGCCGACCGATCATCGCACGAAATGTGCACACGCCGGCGAAGCGATAATTTTACAACACACACACGCACACACGTATAAATACCGCAACGTATTAATATTACAACATATACCTATATACTACCAAACGATAAATACACTGGTGATAAAGTCAAATTACTACGCGAGCGGCGCGTAATGTGTATTTGATTTTCGGGGGTTGAAAAGTGTGTCGGGCCCGACGCGGACGAATCGCAAATCGGATTAATTCCGCCCTCGTGTGCTCAAACGCGTTACGTTATGATATACGCGTATATGTCATATTTATATAAATATTCATATTCTATATACACATAACAGTACGCACATAACAATATATCAAATCGTACTAAATATACACGACTTAATAATAATGATGATAATAATAATAAGAATAACGTTATAATAATTAAAACGAAATCCGTTGGAAATAATACGGTCGTTTATGTGCCCCGTCCGAGCTGCATGATATCGTAATGCGACCAACGAACGTTCGTACGTTGCACCGGCTCGGCCCATTTCGAATTTTTGAAATTTTTTTATATCAAAATTTAGCGCTTAATCAGCATGAATTGGCACGACCAACATTAGAATTTGCACGATTTTAGTTTAAAAATTATTTACAAAACAACACGGGCCGAGCTGGAACTACGTTTCACCAGTTCGGTCCAACCGAAAAAAACTATAAATTCTAAACTTTGACTACCTATGCCAATATTTAGCACGTAATTGGCGTGAATTTGCACGACCTGAACCAGAATTCTCACGTTAATTTGTACAGGGAAAAATCGGTTTTTCATTCGGAGGTGTCGTGCCGATTCATGCTAAATTTTGATATAAAAAAATTTCAAAATTTCGAAATGGGCCGAGCTGGTGCAACGTACGAACGTTCGTTCGTCGCATTACGATATCATGCAGCTCGGACGGGGCCCAAAAACAACCGTATTGTTTCCAACGATCTAACGATTTTCAAACACAATAAGAGTATAATATGTGTGTAGGGCCCGGATTTATATGCATTTGCATGTTTTTTTCAAACCGTCCAAAAAATAGCTATGTAAGCTACACGTTTGAATTATAGCCCATAGATCCGAAATACAAAGTTTTATTTAGCATGTTTTTGCATATTTTATCATTTTTTTGACATGTATTGCGTATTTCTGTATTTTACGATTTTGTGTTACATGTAAACGGTTTTTAAACGCGTAACATGTAATATTTTGGGTATATTAATCAAAATAACGTATTTGTAATATTATATGTATAGCCCTTGTAATAGTTGTTTTTTTATCTTATAGCCACATAATATATTAAAAAAAAAAATAAAAATATTTTCGACATCGATTTTTCAGATGGGAATTACGATACGTTGAAATAAAAATGTTGAAAAAAAGAATCATATTATTACAATCGGATTTTATGTAAAAAAATTTGCTATATAAAAAATCATGAAAATAAAACACTTGTCTGATTCGATTTTTTTGTTTCGCATATTTTTGATTTTTAACGGTATAATTCCAACAAAATAAGATCGTGAATGCATATTTTATAGTGCATATGATTTCTTGGGTTTTTAGAGCACATAACAATCCGGGCCCTGAATTAACACGAATGCGTATGATATGTTTTTTTAACGCGTGCGAAAAAATTCCACGACAATAGACAAAAACAAATATACTTACTCATTATGGTTCACGTAACAATGTATCGAGTTTTAACAATGAAACCCACGGTGCGGCGGGCGTGTCGTTTTCGAGTCTGACGAGACGGCTCGAGGTGATGTCGGTCGTCGAAGGGCAACGATACGCCGCCGCGGGGCTATACAGAGATTGGTTTGAAAACCGCGAGAACACGCGCGTCGTACTAAAACGGATTTCGTACGAGAACTCGTTAGGTTTACGGTGAACACAGAGAAGAGTTTCCAAGGTTTTTCGAATTTCGCGTCGAGAGCAATCGTGTTCGAAACCTGACGGTCGGCGGCGTACCTCGGAGTGTCGTCGTCGGTACCTGGACGGTTTTCGAAACGTGCCTTAATTCAGGGGTTTGTAATGAAAAAAAAAAAAAAATGGGGAAAAAAAGAAAAAAATAACGTCATCGACCGACGACTGCGATCAGTGACGGCCTGGCCAGGTCGGCGAGAAAGGTAGGCCCTTTGAAACTGTATTTTTTTTTTCAATATTACTGACCATGTAAAAAATTGAATATAAACATTCGACTTGTGGTAAATGTGTACCGTGTGTCATGTAATTATTGTACAAATAGTATGACTTTCGTATAGCTGCTCGTTCACTAATCTGTACTCGGTTTATAAACTAATATTAATTATTTCGTGCACACAAGCACATTGTGAAAGATCGTTCTCCAAACCAAAAATAATAAGCACAAGATCATAATCTTGTTTTCATTATCAATATTAGTCAATAAATGTTGGAACCTTATTACTTATTAACCTATAACTTATTAGCATCAAAAGTGCAACAAAATTCCTAATTTAGATGAAATAATAAGTTGTCATGCACATTCATCAACTGAGTTGATAAAAATGCTTCTATATTAATTATCAATATTTCTTATTTTTCGTGTGATTAAATTAATTTTTGTGTTAAAATTTCGTAGACGTATTGACTTATTTACCTTATAACTAACCAACGGTTTCTTTCTAACGTTTTATAACTAAACCGGATCCAGATATTAGTTATTTATTTATTTTTTTTTTTTTGGGGGGCGGGGGAGCATATGTTCGATAAAATTTGGCTCAATGTGTGTATGCGAGAGAAGTTATGAGATCCAATCCTACGAGTAACGACCACGCTCCAACAATATAGTGTGATAAGTGAAAATATTTGTCAATATTCTATTAATAAAATTAGGTATTTTCGGTGTTGGGGTATTACTATGAGTCGCTCTGGGGGGGATGTCTCCGTTGTCCCCTCATTGGATCCGCCACTGTTACTAACCAAGAAAGCAGTCTTTATAATACGTTAATTAAAAAAAAAAAAAAAAAGGCCTTTATTTTTTATCCGGCCGACCAAGTTATATTATGTGCCCAGACCGCCACTGACTGCGATCGAATCTCGCAAACGCCGTTTGACTTTTTCCCTCCCTCGCGATTTCGTTTTTAACGACCAGACCGGAACACGGTGTGTGTGTGTGTGTGTGTGTGTGTGTGTGTGTGTGTGTGTGTGTGTGTGTGTGTGTGTGTGTGTGTGTGTGTGTGTGTGTGTGCGTGTGCGTGTGCGTGTATACATTGATATACGTATATACTGTACGCGTGTGTCGTTCGATTTAAGTACCACTCTCCGCGGCCGACACAACGCCGTGCACGTGCGCCAGTGCGCTTACACAAAGTCAAAGGCGAATAGTTTTGCCGAGCGGCACGCAGCGCGACGAGAAGTAACGAGAAGTTATTTTTAAGGGCTTTTCTCGCGCCACGACGACGTCTCGACGACGACGCCCGGCACACGGAATAAAAATAACGATGTGTCCAATTTTCCCGTCGACGTTACGTTTATAACGATTGAACTCGCGCGCGATAATAAAATAAAAATAAAATAATAATAATAATAATAATAATAATAACAATAATGATATTCGGCTTTCCTTCGCCGCCACCGCCGCCGAAGGCTACCTCCAGCCACGACGACGACGGCGAATCGAGTTTTTCGTCTAATTTATAATTACCTGCGTGTCCGCTTTGTGCAGTGCGCACTGCGTGTACACCGCGTTTAAAATGCACGCCCACCGTGCGAAATAACCGTGTCGGACGATAAGAAAAGAACGATAGAAAAACGGGGAGGGGTGGGGGGGGGATAACGAAAACGAAAACGAAAAAACTACCGGCCGTTTTTCGCGCGTCTCGACCGCGACAGACGAACGTCATCGTCGTCGAGCGCGATAACGCGCGCCCGCCGCCGCTCCGGTTTGCCGCCGTCACACTTCGTTGTCACAATGTCCTTAAACTCGCTGTCACCGTCGTCGCAGTGCCGTCAGACGTTATTGAAAAATTCGTTTGGGGTAAGAGAACGACAAAACGAGAGAAAATCTCGTAGCGAAACGTATTTTTTTTTTTTTATGTTTTTTTTTCGCGAGATTTTCAATCGTTTCAACAAAACGTTTGTTTTTACTGCGTATGATTATTTAAAAAAAAAAAAAAAAAAAAAACTCATCGGCTAATATTAGCTAATATTAAATCAGTTCGCTGTTTTGAAGATTCTGACTACGCCTTAGATCAGTGGTCGCCAACCTTTTCCAGCCAGTGAACTACAATCCACATTAATTGAAGTCCCTAGGGATTGACATATATTTATTTAGATTTTAGGAATGTTATTTGTGTTTTTGCACATTTTCAAGATGACGAAGGCGTTCGTTAGGTTACGTTATGTTATCTTACTAAATTATGGAGAATATACGACACGTTGTATGTGACTGACTGACAAACGGTATTAATTAACTATTTTGATGACCATCATCAACGCGATCGGCCGATATTGGTAAAATCAACATTTTTTAATACGATCGACCAACGGTCCTAAAATGATTGACCGGTCGATCTCGATCGACTGGTTGGCGACACTGGCCTTAGACTGGTGATGGGCAAACCAAGATCAAGATCAAGACTAGGGCAGTCTTGATTTAGGTCTTGGTCTTGCAGAGCCATTTATAGTCTTGGTCTTGCTGCAAGACTCCTGCAATATTTAAAAAAAAAATTATGTATCTCTTTATGCTGAGTTTGTAGAACTTGTTAATTGTTTATTATCTCTAAGATATAACTATATCAGTACCGTATTTCTAGCATAAACAGTTATTTCATTTTGCGCTATTTAAAAAAAATTATCATGTTAATTATAATATTAATAAACTTTTTATAAATTTATTTTGTAAGTTTCTATTCAATCAAGTTACCACTCAATCTAGATTGTGTGATCCCTTGGATCAAACCTGCAAGGCTGCAAGCCAACACTAAACAATAAAATATTTATATGATGTTTGATGAAAAAAAAAAATACAATACATATTATAGGACTACAAGACTCTTGCAGTGTGGGTCTTGTTTTGATCTTGGTCTTGCACACTCAGTCTTGGTCTTGGTCTTGCCGCACGGGTGACTGTCCATCACTATTTTAGACGATATCAGAACGTTTCATTGGGACGGAAGGGGGGTGGTTTAAGTCTGCGGTTTTTTGTCTCCCCCCTATCGATTTGGAAGAGGACGGGACCTCATCCTCTATTGAGAATGATTTCGAATGGAATTTCAGATATCGTTCTCTCTTCGATTCGCGTGGCCGATTATACGGTATTCCAGTGTCGTCGTGGAACTGCTCATTTTGCGTGTACGACAAGGCTTCAGTGGCTGTTCGAAGAAAAACGTATTTCGTACGGTTTAATTTAATTTTTAATTTTTTTTTTACTAGCGAAACGTCGTGCTGTACGTATATATACGTATATGGTCGTAACACACGACGTACACTCGAGTGGGCTGTGTTCGCACCAACTGTACACTGACCCGTGCCGACTGGAAAACGGCGTGTATTTATCGTGTCTTTACGTTTTCGCCAGTTACGCGAAAGGCGCCAGACATCCGACGTCCGACCGACGGTTAACCTTACCACAGTTCCTCGAATCGCCGGTCTCGTCCGGTCGTGATTACCGTGTTGTTCGGATCGAGCCGGCCCGGACAATTAGACCGAAATGGCGTTCTGAAAAAGAAAAAACAACGCACGCCCGAAATACGTGAATGGCGGTGGTCGTGGTCGTGGTCGTCGACGTAGTCATACTCGAACGAGACGTAATAACACCCGAATGCGATAATAATACAACTCTAGCGCGTTCCGATCGTTGCAGACGACTCCGACATCAAAGTATACGTACAGGTATTGGTCGAATATGACCAATTGGCACAAGTCCGCTCACTCGTGTGCGTGTATGTGTGTGTGTGTGTGTGTGTGTGTGTGTGTGTGTGTGTGTGTGTGTGTGTGTGTGTGTGTGTTTGCCGGCACACTTAATTACTGTTTTGCATCATACAACGACTATGATGGGCGAGGGGTGGGCCCCAGTAGATACATTATAGTCCAGTGGTTCTTAACGGAAGCGATACCTTGGGGGCATTTTGGTCTATCTGGGGAGTGATAGTTTTGAAGAGGGCAATGAGGGGGTGGTGAGCTTTTTCAAACTCGGAGATTAAAAATAAAACAATTTATTAAATTCATAATAAAATCAGAATAGTTGTAATTGCGTATGCTATACAACGGCATACGGCATGTTATCTAATCGGATTCTAACCGTGTTTAATTAAACATAACCATTACTATCTAAAAATAAGAGTTTTTACTTAAATTAATAATGTTATAATATACTGATGAATAAATTAATAAATAAATGAATAAATATTTATAAGAAGAAAATTTGATTTTGCATTAGGGGGGCCGTTAGCGGTTAGTTATTAGTTATTACGATAAAGGGGGCGCTGAACTAAAAAAGGTTTGGGAACCACCGTTATAGACGTTATAACGCACGTGTATCGTGTACGAGAAACGGTATCGGAGCTCGGCCGCGGCCAGAGACGTACGCATAATAATACGCGTTTAGTACAGATCGAAAACGAACGAAACGATTGCATTACCACGGTTGTGATTACGTGCCGAAATTGGTTTACGGTGTTTTCGGACGGCCGCCGTACGATTATTTATTATAGCGAGCGCCGGGAAACGTAATGATCGACCGTCCACCACCTGTGCGTGTTCGAATTTGCATTTTCTCCAAAAACAAACATCGTTTAAGCCGGCCGGCCGGCCGTCCGACGGCTGTACACGCCCCGGTGGACTGTGCGCACGGCCGCGACGCATAACTCAGACTTTGCGCGTATTATAATATAATGCACGCGCGCGTCTCCGCTGGACTATGAAAACAATGAGAGCCGCACAACAATATTAATCCCTACGTCCGTCCGGACGACCCGTCTTCGTTTACAACGCGAGACGAACAACTACGCGCCGTTATGAACACGTATATGATTTGCGGTCGACCGTCGTGTGTATCTGTGTGTGTGTGAGTGTGTGTGTGTGTGTGTGTGTGTTGTGTGTGTGTGTGTGTGTGTGTACGTTCAATTTAGCCAATAAGAGACGTTTTAAGCGCAATAACATACACATATACAATATAATATAGTAAACGCATATAAATATAATATATACGGTGCAAAATCTCATTTAACGAACGGACACCCCGGGTGGCCCCGCGAGTACGGCTTCGAGTGTTTTTCTGTTCGGCCGAACAACAGTGTTGTAAATAAAAAAAAAAAAAAAATAACAAGTTGGTGTCCGGATGAAAAATAACCGAACGAGACGTTTCCATTTTGAGACGACGGCGGCCGTGGCGGACGATAAAACATTGTTATTACACGACCGAAATCGAATTCATTATTTCCGACGTGTGCGCAGCGCTCCGATCCGATCCGATCGTCCGCGCGAGCGCGTATCGTTTTGTATTTATCGTTTTTCCGTCCTCTCCTCCCTTCTGCTCACGGAACATCATCTCGCGTTTGCCCGTCCCCGATTCCCCGGATTCGAATCGGTTTCGGTCGACGGTGCCGACTCAAACAGGTGCGTGTACGGGCATAAACGCGCGCGTAATCCTCCCTCGGACGATCTATTCCGATCTATATAGAACGGGCGCGCGCAGGTCCTCCGTCGGGGCTATTAATGTCCGAGCGCGTTAAATTAGTCTCTATGTGTGTGTGTGTGTGTGTGTGTGTGTGTGTGTGTGTGTGTGTGTGTGTGTGTGTGTGTGTGTGTGTGTGTGTGTGTGTGTGTGTGTGTATGTGCGGGAGGCGGTCGGCCGGTTTACCTGCAGCTGTCCAAATGAGTTTTTAAATATGTATTTTTAGGAGCACTTTGACATAACTCAAAGAGTATTAACCTAACCGATACGTAACGTAGTGGTGCCGTCTCGAAGAGGAGAAAAAAAATTAATTACGATTTTTTTTTTTTTTTTAACGCACCGTGCTTTGCGTATTACGGCCAGTGAGTGAGTGTGCGTGCGTGTGTGTACTTAATGAGTCGAAACGTATTATTAACCGTAATTATCGTATATGTGGTGTTATTATCGTTATTAAATATTGTTTTAAGAACAACGGGTATATCGTAACGGCGGCGGTCGAGCTCGGATCTTCGAACACATTCCGAACACGTCTCGTCGAATCGTACGGAGTCACTCGGAATAAACGTTTTCTCCCCGGCCCCCGACGTCGTCGTTTTATTTATAATCGGAAAGCACGTCTTGGGTGATAATTTAAATATAACACTTGAACGTGGTTCAAATTTTATTTAAATCTGGTTCAAATTTAAAGACACGCCGCCGCCGCCGCGTTCTCGCGTCATTAACGAAAAACGTGCGTATTCAACACGATGACACGATGATGTTATATAATAACGGCACGAAGACGTGACAATTAATATTGCACGTACGAGAGAACGCGTGCGCAGTGGCGTGGCGAATATTGGTTCAAAACGGGCAATTGCCCGTGACAAATTTTGAGGGGGTACCACTCAGGGTGCCTCAGCACCAATACGTTAGTGAAGCAACTTCCGTGTACAGTGTATATTTTCAATATTTCCAGATAATACGGGATGTATTGAGCAAACTATAAATCGCAAAGTTAATAATAATTTTCAGGTTTCTTTATTTTTATTTAGTATTCGGTAAAAAATAAAAATTTGTAAAACATTTGGGTATTCTAAAACTTCTCGCGTAATATTTAAAGATATAAATATTTGTATAGTTTGATACTTAATTTTTATATTCCAATTTAGTTATTTTCAAAGAAAAGTCTTTTGTATTATAATCGTATACATTAAATAAACAATCATAAAAATTAAAAATGTGGTTTTTGTGTCTACCATGTATTTCAATAATTTTAAAAATTATAACAAATTTTAAATGTAATTATAGTGAAGTTAATCAAAAAACATATAAGTTTAATATATTTTGCTTTATTAAAATTTATGTACTGACATGTATGTCAAGACAAAGCAAAAAAAAAAGACTCTTATAACCAACCCGAAAACATATCCTTATGATGCAGTTATAAAACTTTGTAGGTATTTAATATAAATGGAAAATAAAACTAATAATAACTTTTTTATGTTTGTAATTTTTTTAACTTACTAACTTGCTTTGATATACATTTAGTATCTCTTAAATCGTGTAAATCTTGAAAAAAGGTTTTAGGGGGGGGGGATATCTAAAGTTATGTATTTGCCCGTGGTTAATATATCACTCGCCACGCCATTGCAACCGGCGTGTGACCGAAAAATATCCGGGCCGCGGTTCAATTTTCAAAAAAATGTATAACACTTGGGGAAGCGATTTGCAGTCGGCCCGTGATGTAACGTGTACAGCACGCATACGCACTAACGCGTCGTGTGCTTTTTTTGAAAACCTCGTTCGACCGAGTGGTCGAGTTATAATTTTATAAACAACGTACGGCGTATACACGCAAGCGCACGGGTACGCGGTCAAATAGAGATCGATGTGAGATAACGATCCGAGTGCGGCAGACCTGTGGATACGCACCGAATTATTAATTATTATTATTATTATTATTATTATTATCATCGTCGTCGATCCCAAAATAATATGAGCTACAGGTTTCCCGTATTCGGCGTCGATACGTGTGTGTGTGTGTGTGTGTGTGTGTGTTTTTTTTTTTTTTTTTTTTATCACTACGCAATCGTCGAGATAAATGCAGATCGGAGAACCGATGAAATTTCACGTGATTAACTTTTTTTTTTTTGTTTTTTCATCAATTTTTTTTTCTGGCCTTCCTCCGTTTTTTTCGTATACACCGTGAATGTTTCGGAGATCGTTTACCAAAGATTACGCGTATACGGACCGCGGTCGATTGTGCACCTGTCGTACACGCGTAAAAACTCGTTGTTTGTTTTGGACGCCGGAGCGTGTCCTTGACGCGGGGAAATAAAAAATTATTCTCCGCGGACGATTTATCCCGAAACGGCCGCGAGGAATTTTTCGCAAAGACACTGTACATATATTACAATATTATAGCCGCGTCGTCGAGGCGGATTTTTTTCGCATAGATCGTCGGACTTTTTTCTTTTCTTTTCTTTTTTCTCTTCATTACGTTTTCTCCTCCGTAGGCCAAACCGTTTACCGGCCACCGGCGCGCACGCGCGTTATCGGCCTTCGCGGCGCAACGGTACAACACGCGTGTTACGTCGTGTTACACTCCTACGGTCAGGGTCGCAATTGGAAATTCGGCGCCAGGGGCAACGATTTTTTGCCGCCCCGACTTTAATAGATTATTTTTAATCCAGACCTGTGTGTAACCTGTGGGGAACCCCTATCTGTTAAACATATCCTCCTATACTGCCGAAACTACGCGGACGCCAGAACAGCTTTAAGCATACCTGAGCATCTATATACGAAGCACTTGGACCTGATCACGAAAACACCATCAAAATCATAAAATCTCTCAAAATTACTAAATTGTATAACCTTATCTGACATCTTTGTTTTATTTTATTTTGTATTTTTTTTTTCTTATTTTTTACTCTCCCTTTTTTTTCTATTACTATCTTTCTCCCACTACCTATGTTTGCACTCATATAATCTAACCCTATATAGTTTATAAATAATTACATTGTACTTAATACTTATAATGTCTTTTAGAACCTAATTTAATATTTACATTGTACAATAAGCCAATAACCCTAGCTGTTGGGGCTTTAACTAAATAAAAAAAAAAAAGATTATTTTTACACACAATATTATAACGCACGATTTTTTTCCATTACGTAGATAATTTTTTTTTAGTTTTCACTATTCTAGTGTAAATATTGTTGACGCGGAAATCGTATGAAAATATAATATAACAATATTAAACGAGAGATTTTAAAAAACCAAAAAAAAAAAAAATGGAAATATAAAATGTAAGACGAGGCGAAAACTCGGGCGTGTCGACTGATATAAAACGATAACAAAATACAACACATTATTATGAATGACTTTTGTCTATGACTGCGGTTCCCGACCTTTTTAGCCGGCGGTGCCCTTTTGTTTGTACGAATTGTGTTAGGTGCCCTTCTGTGAATATCACGTGAAACGTAATAAAAATCAACACTAGTTTTCCTTTCAAAACTGATACAAATAATTTTATCGAACATATTATTATCGACAAATCATAATTTCATTGCTGAAAGTAAAAAGAAAAAACACCGTTTTAAAAGTGGAAAAAAAAATTGGTGGAAAACTAACACCTTATGAGATATTTGAGGTTGCTTATTTTTGAAAAGCTCGGCAATATCTGGTTCAATTCGAGACAACTGCAGGATACGGATAGGTCAGGTTCTACATTAAGGCGGTTGCGGTATTTGGTTTTAGTTGCCGCGTAATTTATGTGGCGTGTGCCATTTGTATCTATTATTGAATTGTTCGATACATAACATCAGAAACACTTTAATACAGTATATTTCATATTAGATATACAGAGTGTGCTGAGTAATTTTTTACGGAAAACAAGTTTTTTGTCTTTTTAACTACAATAAATTGTAAATTTTTAATATATGATTTGATAATTCTTTTCATTCTTGGACGAGACGTGGTGCCCCTTTAACGAGCTCGCGGTTATCTAAGGGCACCGCGGTGCACAGGTTGGGAACCGCTGATCTATAGAATCGCGACAAAAATTATGTCGTTAATACTACATTATTATAGACAACGGACCACCCCGAAATGTAATGTAAATTTTGATCTATAATTCTCAATGCTGATAGTTATTAGTATGTATAAAATTCGTGTTAAAGATAAGAACTGCACGTACATAGGTAAACTAATAATGATGTACGATTATAATGTTTGTCTTGTAAAAATTATTTTAATAATAAAGAGAAATTAATTCACAATAAATACAATAATAATTAGACGAATTGACTTTTGACTCTCGAATAAATTAGCCGCCCTCAAAAATTGTCCACCCGGGGTGGTTGTCCCCATCTGGTACCCCTGATGTGATATTAACCGGGTATAATATGTTTATCGTTATGTCCGTTGTTGAACGTGTGTGCGAGTTTCATTAAGAAACAAATGGGGGGGGGGAAAGGAAAAAAAACCATAGAAACAGACAGAGAAACAAAACCAAACAAAAGATACTCCTCCCCCTCCCCCCGCCACCCGATAAATAATTACCGTTTCCACAATCGCGATCGAATTAATTTAATTCCCGTTTAACGTTACATCCAATCCGTGTTTAACGTTTTTTTAATCGCCGCGTTTCCCCCGACGATTGTTGTTGTTTCTCATAGTATTTCATTATAATTAGACGTACACGACGCGGCCGTGGCCCAAAGCCAAGTCGAAAACAATCGTACACCTGGCGAATCGTAAATCGCGCACACACACGCGCATAATATACGTATCTCTCGTACGGACGACGGTCGTCGTCTCCGCTCTCGGCGCGGACTGGACGTTTGTGTGAACACCTGTTTGCGCGCGAGTACATGACGGTTTCGGCTAATGAGATCTAGGGCCGCCGCCCACCCGCGATCGTGTTGTGCACGTGGTGTCGGGCCGTACGCGATTTCTATTCCGTGCGCAGGGACGTCGCCGGGCCTGTCAACATGAGGGCCGAGGGGGGTAGTATTCCTCCCGGGCGCGAACTTTTTAAGAGGCGCCGAAAAACTTGAGACTTGAAGTAATATTAATAATATTGTTAAATTCGAAACATCGTTTTTTGCTTATCTACACATTTCGACTGACGGTGTATCGACCAAAATATGATATTGTTTTGTATCGGTCTGTGAGACCCACCGTAGTATTGAAGTTGTGACCATTTTTATAATGTAATGTTATGTATTGTAATGTAATTTTATTATTTCATGATAGATTTGTTGAAACTAAATGTTCTAGAAACGTATTTGGAAATGAAAGTGGAATAAAATTCAAATTTCAAGAAAATTTGAAAAAATTTCGCGACGGAGATCGTCGGTGAAATCATACGCACCCTAGGTCGACCAACACAAAGGTTTTATAGCCGTGGAAACAGTGAGTGTACCTAGTGAGTTGGAAGAACGTCACCTGCGTCAATGAAGTCGGAACTGGTTTAAACTTCGAATCGATCGTATTTTAAATTACAATAATTTATTTCCGCGAGACGACGCGACGGGAGTGGTGATAGTATTTTTCATCTGCGTATTCGACCCACCTGACGGTGTCGACGCCAAACCCGTCGTCGTCGTCTGTAAAATAACGTTTCGTGCCTATACCTATAGGGCCGATTTCCATGTAAAATAACAGTTGATTGTTTGATTTAGTTATTTCATTTGAGCGTTTTAAATTTAATAATATTTGAATTACTTTTTGAAAATCGTAAACTAAGATAACTGTTCGGCCTCCACACGAGTCCTTCTAAGTGAGGCCCGATAACCTATAAATAAATTTTTAAAAAAATAATGAAAAAAAATTTAAAAAAATGCTGTGTACATAATATATTATATGACGCGCATTCACGAGTTTCGATGACACGCCCGTGTGTGACACGTAACATTACGTCTATAACCTCTTTATCGTCGCGCGAATCGTTTTTAGGCCCGCACCCTGCGCTCTTCCCGAAACGGCGCACTCGGACCGTTTTCGACACTACACGAGCTTCGTCCTCCCTCTTTCGCCCCCCCCCCTTCGCCCCTATTCCCATCGCGGTCGTACGTCACACCGTGCGCTGTACACCGCAATAATCATGTTACGAGCGGTCTGTTGACACACGCGGCGGCGGCGGCGACACAGACCGAAAGTGACTTTTGTGTGTAAACACCCTGCCGAGGGACTCTTGGGCGACGTCTTTTGGCTTTTGACGTGCGATTTCGTATAAAAGGGACGACGCGGGTCGAGTCGTATGTGTCGTAGGGGTTTCGTTTTCCGCGCGACGAAACGTATTGCCGCGGATAAATCGTCGCGAGTCCCTCCCCCTCCCCCCTATGATGAGGGTGCCGAGCGATATATCATCACGTGTTGCACGGAGAGGGTTCGTGGTTATAGTGAGGAACCGGCCGAGTCCGAACGAAGTGGAAACGTACCCCGGGACCCTCGAATTTATTTATTCGTTTTTACTAGTTCATAATATTATACACTCACTCGTCGTATCGTTTGTTTGTTTATTACTATCACATTATTGTTTTTTTTTTTTTTTGAAATACGAAACGCTCCCTCCGCGAATACTGCAACGTCACAAAATGAACAAACACGTCGAAGAGCCTTTAGAGAAACAGACACTCGTCGGTCGCTAAGTCCGAATTGGTTCCGAAACGTCCGAATTGGTTCCCGAGTTTTTACGGAGGGTACATCCGAATTGGTTCCCGATGTCTTACGAGAGTAATTTCAATCTTCCTTCCCATTTCATACAGACTTAGGACTGTCTACATGTAGTAGGTATGGTTAAAAATTGTCTTTTTCTAGTAAGTATTACAATAATTTCATTTTTTTTGAAATTTGTCTATTCTTATGCCGACTCCTGCTAACTTTTTTTGAAATCCAAATTTAAAACCATCTAACACCACAAGTTTTTTTAATTTTTTTCACTGTACATAAATTCCATATTAAAAAAAGTATAGGTATAACACGTAACGCACAGGAAACGACTAACAAGTAACAACTAGATATTTAACCATGCCACTCAAATCGTCAATATCTAGTCAATATCAATTTTTTTTTATTTATATAAATATATATGAGATAGGAGAAATTATTAGATAAACTGTATGACCGGGAGAATCCATAGTCGTAATCCATATCGAAGGTATTTTACGAAAATAGAATGCATAAAATATCGGGAACCAATTCGGATGTGCGCTACCCTAAATCTCGGGAACCAATTCGGATGCCAATATTTAGGTATGGGAACCGATTTGGATGCAGCCTCGTCGGTAACGCGCGTCGGAAACATGTTCATGTAAATTTATGTTCGTCGGTCAATTATTATTATTACTAATAGTGCAATGACGTTTTGGTTTTTTCTACGCTATTAAATTATGCGATCGACTTTTAAAAAGCTCGCAAGCTCGCATTTAAAAACAATATTCTCGAACCTCTTTTGCATTTTTTCGCCTCACTCGACGTTGACGCCGCGTAACGCGGTCTGCTTATCGGGGCGCTCATCACGTCGACACAGTTAATCGTCTCTAGATCTCTAGATCTCTATAGATCTCTAGATCGTTCTGCGTTGAGACGCATCACGCGACTTAGCGGCAAAACGTGTAGAAATAATAATTATTGCTGTACGCGTTGCTCGTGTGCACGTTACAAAGCGGTTTTTATTGTCGGCGCCGTTATCGGTTAGGTGACCTAAGGGTGGCTGGTGATACGGCCGTACAGGATAGCTGGATGGTTGAATAAATCTTATTTCGAAAAATCGGATTCCGACGGTTCTGTGCCGGTATGACGAATATTACACGAATTTATGACGAAAATTCAAAATATTATCGTGTCTCTCTGTGTGGACGAACCCACGGTAACTATATAGAGAGCAGGGGTCGCCCCAACCAGTCGAATAAAGCGATCGATCGGTCGATCATTTTAGGACTATTGGTCGATCGTAGTAAACGTCGATTTTACCAATATCGGCCGATCGCGTTCTGTCGTGTACTAATCTAACAGATTATGGCCATCGAAATAGTTAATTATAACTAGGGCCCGGATTTCAATGCAAAATGCATATTTTTTTGGTTGATCTCACACAACGCGTTCCAAGTACATAATTCATTTCGTGTAACGAGGATTTCATAGCTACAAATTTTATATTGCATTTTTTTGCATATTTCGAAGTTTTCTCATATTTAGAGAATTTTTAACATTATTGGGTCATTTTGTTGGTTTTTAATGCATACAATATGTTCGATATACTATACAAATTTAGCCAATTCAAAATATTATCTAAAAATCAATTGTTCTATTCAATTTTGTCTTATCTTAATTTATTATTGACTGTATTCGGTCAAATCACAGAGAATCAGTCAGTTCGTGTTCGTCGCGGTCATTGCTCGTGTTGTTTGTGACTTTAATGTTTTACACTGTTACATTATACCCAAGATAAAATCATCTACTTCTTCTCGTTAGCTTGACTACGTAAATGAATTTAGAAAAGACGACTTTACAACAGATAGTATACTATTTTACTTAGTAAAATTTGTAATATTAAAGTCGCAGCTGAAAACAAATTTTCGATTCAGCGAACATATGCGAGTCAACATCAATTAATTTTTCAGTTTTTTTTTTTTTTTTAATAAAATAATAAAAAATAATTTAATCTTATTCATAAATTACAAATTATGTATATAAAAAAATATATTATGTCATTTTTAAAGTCATTTTTTCATTTTTAAGGTCTTTTTTGTGGAAAAATGCATTTTTTAAGGGCATTTTTGGCTATTTTTTAGAGCATGTTTGTATGGTTTTAAGTGCATTTAAATCCGGGCCCTAATTATAACCATTTGTCAGTTGGTCACATACGACGTAACCTAACAAATGCCTTCTTTATTTAAAACATATATGCGAAAACACAAATAATATTCCTATAATCTAAATGAATACAAATCGATCAAATGTGGATCGTAGATCACTTGTTAGAAATGGTTGGCAACCCTTGCTATAGAGTATAGAGTGCCGCGCGAGATCATTTTTGCAGTAGCTACTTGTGCAAATCGACTTGTCGTATCCGTCTGAATCGTTTGTGGTGAAAACTTTACGGGGTTAGGGGACGTTCCGTTGGCACGATTTCAATTTTTTTTTTTTGTTTTTTTTTATCGTTTCACTCGGTTTTTTTCGCCCGACGCGTAATACTGTATGTGGGTAAATTATGGCGGAAAATTCGAAAAGGGGAAAAACTCTTTACGGCGCGCACTGTTTTTATTTCACGTAAACGATTTCCAGCTCCGAACCGAGCGTCACGTGAGACAATTATACGCATTCGCAAAAGTCTCGAAAGACAAAACAAACGGGCGGGGGGTGGGAGGGGAGAGGGCGTATAATATTATCTAATATTCATTGGAAAACTTCCCTCGATCCGCCTGCAGAAGACTGAAACCGTATTAACAAAAATGACATCTCCGTCGTATCGTTTTCGCGCGCGCGTGTGAATTCGCACGAGGTTCTGCAAAACGCAATCAAGCTCGTAACAACAATATTAAAATGTAAATTAATCGGATAGACGCGGCACATAAAACCGAAGCAGCGGCACATCGTGTTACCGTTTATTACGTAATCACGTGAGTTATTATAAATTATACTCGGTACTCGCGCGCTCGGGTAGTTTGAGAACGAGAAACGTATTTTCGTATTATACGACCGCGTGTGTGTTAAGTACCTTTTGGAGTATTGCTCGAGTGTGAACCGGTAATCGTAATAATTGGTTTCAATAAAATATAATATGATTTCGTGTTGTATTCATCAAAATAATATGTTCGTTGAATCGTTCACGTATTTTGAACACGTGTTGTGTTTATTCAATAATCTACCGTATCGGATATTTTCTCGATTCGGTGTCTCCAGTGTTGAGCATAATAAGATAAATTTATCTAGATGAATTATCTAGATAAATAATTAATTATCTCTTATCTTATCTAGATAAATTTAAAAATGTTCATATGATGTGCCATCTTAGATAAATAATTTCATCATCTTAACCAAATTATCTAGATAAAAAAAATGTCAAATATATATTTTTTTTAATACAATTAATTTAAGAAGAAATAAAAGTTGAGAACCACTAGATAAAAACAAATTAATAGATACGAAATACAATAATCGTAGATATGGTAAAATTATTATTGTTATGTTTTATGACTATGGACAGGCAATGTGCACAGTTGACAGTACAGTCGTGCACACATACATACATACATACACATATGTATAAATGTTATCGCATTATGTTATTTTGATAGCCCGTAAATGGTATTTTTATACTTATTTAAAAATAGCCGGTATTTCAAATAATATTATGGAAACGGAGACCATCGTGTCTATTCGTCTCTAAACCATAAACACAATAACACACACACACACACACACACACACACATACGCACGCGCCACACACACTTTATTGTATATTTGTGAAATTATTTTTATGATGTGATTATTCATTTTCATTTACTATTTAGCCATTAGTGAACACTAAATCGTCTGAACCGTAATTACTCTACGAATCTCAAGTCTCAGTGTTACATATAACAAATTTTACTTTAAGAGTAATTTTGTATAGGTATTCTGTGTATTCAACATTATAATAAGGTTAAAAGGAATTGATTTTTGTGTAATTTTAAATCACTAAGTAATAGAAAAAAAAATTATCTTTTTATTTATCTAGATAAATTGCCATTATTTTTTATCTTTATCTTTATCTTTTTATTTTACTGAAATATTATCTTTATCTAGATGAAATTAAACTCAATTATCTTTATCTTTATCTAGATAAATATTTAATTATCTTTGCTCAACACTGGGTGTCTCTAGGCTGAACGGTTGGGAGTAACTTAATTGGTTCCCGTTTGGCCGAATTGGTTCCCGTGCGAAAAAGGTATTTTATTAAGTTAGGCCGAATTGGTTCCCGTTTGTGTACAGGTAATCTTTAATTTGGTACAAAATATAAATTAGACAGTATAAAATATAAATGTACCTACATGGCTAAGAAACAAAGAATTTACATCTGCCCATCCTAATATATTTTATTTTATGGAGACTTTAAACAGTATTCAGACTTTAAATTATATTAAATTTCGAAGTAATAATACTTGAAAACTTACTAGCAAACAAGAAAAAAATAACAAATTCTTGGAAAATTGTATGACTGAGTACACTACGGTATATTGTACTGTATTCGGTAAAATAACCGATCAGGTCGATTTTGTCATTAGGTTTTGTCACTGCAAACCGTTTTTGGTCGTTAGAGTAGAAAAACCGATTCGGTTTACCGTGACAATGTATTTATAGTCACTGCGTTCAGACGATTCGATATTTTGACCGACAGTGCGTCATTTTTCGTCTGTGTTTCTGCCCAGTGCGCTCGAATTGGAAATATAAAATAAGGGGTATTAAGAAACCGTAGGGTTGCATACGGTCAGTGACGTATTTACGGGGGGGGGTCTCCGGGTCTCGACCCCCCCCAGAAAAAAACAAAATGAAATTTACGTCTGAAATTAAATGTACTATATAAAATAAAATAATAATCATATTTACAAGATTCCAGACTCAAATACAAAATATGTTATAAAATTTCATTTAGAAGTCATAAATGACTTATTACGTAAGAATAGAGGAAGAGAATATTCATTTACTACCTATCAGAGGCGGTTTGAATGTATTATACTTAGTGGTGCAAGACAATACATAGACACCCACCCACCCACCCCCTTTATCCTAGAAATTATAAATAAATATTTTTTTACGTTTTTTCATATACCTAATTTTCTTCAGTTGTTGTTTACACTTTTTATAATAACAATTATTGTGCAATGATTTTTTACTTACTTTTTTGTTAGTAAAACAATAAAATATATACATTGTGTTGAACACCCACCCACCCACCATCCTAATATTGGTGGTGCAGTGCACCAAAAATAGTATACTCAAACCGCCTCTGCTACCTATATTATTATGTATTCGTATTTATCATTATATTTATATTATATTATGTTATAACTTGTAATTCAGCGATCAGAGCCCAACTTAAAATTTAAGTAGATAATTTAAAATTTAGATAATAATTAATTTTGGGGCCCCATTAGAAAATTTGATCCGGGCCCGAAAATTTCTAAGTTGGGCTCTGTCAGCGATATTGGTGAAGAGGGTTACTCAGAATATAAAAATATTTTTTGGACCCCCCCCCCAGAAAAAATTTGAAAATACGCCACTGCATACGGTGTACGGTAAGTTACCGTATCGTCTGAACAGTTCAACCAAAAGACACGGAATCGAGAAAATATCCGATAAGGTAGAATATTGAATCGTGTGAACGGGCTCTTATACTGCCTGCGCGGCGGCGGCGCGGCGGTATACGAGCGAAACACCGGACGTGCGAGGAAACATTTCGTTTGAAAAAAAAAATAAAAATGAGTCTTATTTACGAGACGTTATCGTCACCGCGCACGGAGGCACACGGCCACAAAGAAACAATTATCGAGTCGCAAACGATTTCGAACACGCGGGGCCCATTGACGTTGCGTTATTACTTATTATGCACTGCACCCGGTAAACGATTCTCGCGCACGCCCGTGCGGCCGTAAAACAAAATAGAAACACGCGCGCGTATAAGTTCATAATCATTTATGTTTCTAACGTCGCGAGATCCACACACGCCTTATGATAATAATAATAATATAATGTCCGATCGTAAATTACGGCTCGCGTCCGTTTTATTAAATTATTTTTTATTTTTATTATTTTTTTTTTACGACGCGAACGGTGTTCAAATCACGCGGCGTATAATTTACCGTGCGTTACGGTTACCGGTATAGTGTCCGCCGACGTGCGGTTACCGTTCTCGGACCACGGGGATAATAACCTTCGAGCTCCGCGCGATATATCGTTGGTTACGATGGTGACGTTACCCGCCGAGGAGGATCTTCGAACACGAAATATATCAATCGCACCGGGGGGGGGGGGGGGAACACGTTACAAAAATAATACAAATCGATACGATCGGAAAATTTTCCCGTTTTTCGACTTTAATTTATTTTTTAATTAATTTATAATTTTTTTTTTTTTTTTTTGTTACAGTTCTGATTCGCATACCTAATTACCAGGGCTCGTAAGTTGATGCATTTTTTAGTTTTTTTTTTTTTTTTTTGCTACCTAAGTGAATATGCCAAGTACGATAAAAATCCGTTTCATTGTAATAGTATAATAAAAATATAAAGTTTAATTAAGTGCCGTGTTTTTTCATATTTTGTGTATAAAAGCATACATATTTGACATATTATAGTTGTTTTTTTTTTTTGGATTTATCAGTGAATATTATTTCCTATAAATTCATGCAAATCGTTTTTCAGATTGATCAAAAACAAATACTAAACAAATGAAAATTCTTGGATTTTTTTTTTCGTTTACCTTGCTGAACATGTTTATAAAATCTTGGTATTTTTTCGGGGTTTTTTTTTTTTCTTATTTTTGTGTGAACTGAACGTGCTTTATGAATTTTACGTATTCTACAGAAACAACGTTATCACGCCATTGCTAGATATCTCTCTTCGTCAAACTTTACGTGTATGACCGTATATCAATTTATGTTCGTTACAAGGAAATTCACAAGTATTTACGAAATTCAAAAAAAGTTAAAAAATGTTTTGGACAAAAATGTTGAGTACTATAATATCATATATGAAATTTCCAATGTTTTAAGTGGCAAACAAGAAAATATTAAAAATCTTAATCTACCAGAGGATATGACATGTAAATTATGTATTGCACTTCAATTATGCACCTCTTAATTCTACAGATGTAGAGAGATCCTTTTCAAAGTTTAAAAATTTACCAACAGACAATAGACGATCTTTTAAGTTGGAAAACATGAAAAAAATCATCGAAAACACAGTGCAATTTTCAAGGTAAAATTAATTTTTAAATATATTCTCACGTATATAAGTGTTTCATTATTTTATAATTTATTCTAAATTAATATTTGTAGATGATTTTATATGATGACTGCAAGTGAAAACGCTTTAAACCCAGGTGTGTTAATTTTTTTATTATAAACCTTAAAAACGTAAAATATCTAAGTGAATAAAACTGAATAATATTGAAAAATATGAATGGATATATTTTCTTGTTATTTAGAAATTTCCTTATGATTTTTTATTTTTATTTTCATTTTTAAGTGCATAGTTTGAAATTTTTAGAGCACATTTTGCAAATTTTGAGTGCATTATTGCATGCGTATTAATGTCTTTTTTAGTGCATGAACTTACGAGCCCTGATGATAAAACAGTATGCATATTATACGATATATCGATAATCGTGCTCTCGTAATGACGACGGTCGGGTAATTGTTATTATTATTATTATTATTATTATTATTATTATTATTATTATTTACAGATTATCAATAGTATACACTCAACCGTACGACCGACATTGATCAATATCAATAGAAACAATAACGGCGGTCGGTATTGTTATCTCGATGACAAATTTGACGAAATCATCTTTTACCAACGTCATCGTTGCGATAATGAACTCACGGTACGTATATCGTCACATTACGTATATTATCGATATGAATCTATGACGTAACGCTGTCGCATGACGGACCGTTTACCGATTTTGTGATGGAAATTCGTGGTGCTTTGTACTCGACCGACAACGAGACATTGTTCAAGGCTGATTACAATATTGCTGATTTTCGAACATTTAATAAACAATTATTATATTATATGCCGTAACTTAAATATTAACTTAATGCTTAAAATATTATTAAGAGTTCGTCTGATAAAATATACAAACACTTAATTAAAATATGGTTGTTAAATAGTCACTAGTGACCCTCAGCTAATGTAAATTAGTCATGTAAATTGCGTATTTTTGTTATATTAATTTCGTATCTCTATATTATTAATTACTACTTAGGTGTATAATATGAAATTTTGTGTATTAATGTTTTTGAATTACAGTCAAATATGACACAGTTTTTTCTGGGAATACCAAAATATTATAAAATCTTTAAAATGTATACTTATTTTTTAGTTGTACTCCGTCATCACCTAAAAGAGGTTATCCTCAGTGGTGAGATGGGCCATTTACCCATGTTCCATGTATCTACTTATTGAAAATTTACAATTTACTGGTCAATAAATATTATTATTATTATTATATTTTTTTTATTATAATTATTATTATTGTTATTATTATTATTATCAATGTTATAACGGATATGTTTAAACTTTGATTTACATTTTACTATTGAAGGGCTCGCTGCAACAACTAGATAAATCCACTTTTTGAAATTTTTCCGAACAATGCAAATTTAGTTTAAAATCTATTATGTATACTAAAATACTCTCAACAAATCATATTTGAACTCTATACTCGTCTATACATACATCTTTGAAGTTATAGAGTTGAAAAAAAAATGTTTTTTGATATTGAAATATTATTGGTCAAAGTTGAAGGGAGAATGGATTTATCTGCAGGTTGTCGCACCGAAAAGCACATTAATTTTTATTAGTTCTTAAATAAAGTTAATTTTACTCTCCAATGTTGTAGTATTTTTAAATGCTATGATTATGTGTAAATATCAAACGACAGATATTGTGGCTCTAAAAAAATAATGAATCCGGATCGTTGCAGCAAACTACAAAACACGATAAATCAATTTCTTTAAATAACTCCGTCACTATATTGATCGGCATTAACTGCAAGTTGTAGCGTCTGATTTTCAAGAAACAATTTCTTTACGCACATTTCTGCAAAAAAATGAGTTTTGAGAAAAAGTGGATTTATCTGGTTGTTGCAGCAATATCCACTGATTGTTAATTTGTTTTTTTTTTCACTTAATCTCCAATGCCTCGAGGGAAGCGTACCGTTCGCTTTGAGCGGGGTAAAAGGTCGAAAATAATCGCAGCGGTCGACCCGTATGAAAACGTAGACGTTCGCCCGGCACGATTCTTAGACATTGCCCGTGCGACGTAATATACACGCAATGTACACGGTACGACGAGCGACGCTAATTAAAATAATCGTAAAACACGGTTCCAAGGCGCACGTCTTTCGTCGTCGTATTGGACGCGTCGCGGAATTCGCGCTTTTGGAGTTCAATTAACAAATTGAACATTCCGCGTGCCGAAATAACGTCAGTTGGTATTTCGGAAGACGACGGCGACAAAAAAAAAAAAAAATAAATAAATAAAAAATAATAATAAAATAATAATAATGATAATAATAAAAGAAACGAAACGTCCGTACACTTGTATTATTATTTTGTTAATCACATCGTCGTCCAACGTCTGTAAAGTTTATCCACTTTTATAACCTCTACGCCGCCCCCGGAGTACTGCCGAGCGCTTTTACTCAAACGCAATTTGTGTCGTAAAGGAGGAATAAAACATCAAAAGATTTATTTTACGGACCTAAACTGTTCTTTTGTGCTCATATAATGTCCTTTTTGAGTCGACTTTTTTCCATCGTCTCTCTCTCTCTCTCTCTCTCTCTCTCTCTCTCTCTCTCTCTCTCTCTCTCTATCTCTCTCTCCATCTCTCTGCGTGTCTCCCTCTTTATTTCACGTCGTAAAACGAATAATGCAATTGTTTTATCGGTGCCAGTATTTGTTTAAGGTTATTAAACGTCCGACAGTGACGCGTGCGTATATTTTTACGCGTTTTACGTGCGGGCGTGGAGGTGGCTTTTTTTCGAGTGACAAACTACTGTGTTTCCGCACAGCAGAAGTACGTATATACCGTTATTAATACACACACGAAGGCACTGACGAAACGTGATCAACTCGACGGGCATATTTTGAGCGATTCCGACCGAAAGAACGGTTGTACACACTACCGCAATGGCGTGGCGAACTTAAAATGTTGTTGAGGCACAAAATAATTTTTCTAAACCACCCCCCCCCCACCAGTTATGTAGTAAGTTTACCCGTGTATTTAATTACTACAGGGTACTTAAAAAGTTTTGTACAAAGAAAACGAATGATAAATGATAAGGATTGTAGATCACTAAACAGTGACCACCAGACACCCACCACCCCGTAAATTGAGGCACGTGCCTCAAACTATGTCCTTTGCCACGCCACTGCACACTACACATACACACACACACTGACACACACACACACACACACACACACACACACACACACACACACACACACACACACAAACGCAGCAAATATGTCGTTTTAATAAAATATTTATATACGTAAAGGTCACTTTCGTATTGTGGACCTTATTCGAATATAACGATTGGAATGATAATACGTATTTCTGTAATCATTTTTTATATCTTTTTTTTTTAAATTAAAACGTTTCATAACGCCGAGTATCAACGCGCAATTACAAGTCTGACGTCTTAAGATCCAATTGCGTTATAAAAAGATATTTACACGTTATAATATAACGAAAGTATATTATCCTCAGTTATTTGTTGCACTCTGAGTGGTGTATAAGATTTTAGATTCTGAGTGAAGCGATGGATCTTATGGTTTTACAATGATGATGTTTTTTTGTTTCTGTAAACACTTTTTCGTATAGAAATCCTTGTCCAAAAGTTTCGTCCAGCAACTCTTTAGATTCGAAATTGAACTGAGATGGTACTTTAAAGAGGTCATTTTTCCAAAATCTCCATAGTTTTTCCAGTAATCAAGAATAATGATCGAAAAACTGAGTAAAAACGGTGAAATCGGTCAAAATCCGCCGTAAACGAGATTTTCGCTGTTCAGATTTTAGGTATTTAGTCATAAATCGAAAAGTATTGAAGCTAGAAACTTCAAATTTTATCCAATATCAAATACATACTTTTAGATTCTGAACGAAGTGAAGAATGTATTGATTTTACTATGATGTGTGTTTTTTTTTTTTTTTTTTTTTTTTTTTTTTTTTTTGTGTCTGTGTACACCATAACTACTCGAAATAATGCTTCAATTTTGAACTTCAGGGTATGTTTTCGGTGGCAAAACGAATATCGGAGGTACCTTAGAGAGGTCACAAGAGAAAATTCCCAAAAGTTTTCAAATGCCACGGGAAAAACAAACAAAAAATGAGGAAAAAACGGTACTTTTTGTGCAAAACCCGTTTTCGACGAAATCGATTTTTTTATTTAGCCGTTACTCAAAAACCAAAAATTGTAGATACTTGAAATTTTCACCAAATGTTTATATTGAAATCATCTATACGTGGTAAAATTTTTGAACACTTTTGACTTTTTTTGAGCTTTTTATAGACAATTTAAATTTTTGACTTTTCTTAGTTTTTTTTTCTGAAAAGTGGATAAAAAAAATTTGGCTGGACAAAAATCTTGAAAATTTAATATAAAGTTCCTCATAAGAAGTACTTATCGGTATAAAAAAAAAATTCAAAGCGAAATGCACACCTTTTTTTTTATAAGCATAAAAAGTTTAAATTTTTATGAAATATTGAAAAATCGCGAAAATTTGAACTTATTTTTTTCTGAAATGTGGATAAAAAAAATTTGGTTGGCCATAAAACTTTGAAAATTTAGTACAAGGTTCCTCATTAGAAGTACTTATTGCTATTAAAAAAAATCAAAAATCGTGAGTCACAATTTTTTTTTATAAGCATCTAAAGTTCAAACGTTTACGAAATAATTACATGATTGCGTAAAATAATAATTTAGCCTTAAACGATTTTTGATATTTGTTCTTATTCAAAAAGTATAAGTCGAAAAAACTTGAAACTTTCACCAAATGTTTATATTGGAATCATCTATACGTAGTACAATTTTTGTAAACTTTAGACTTTTTTTGAGCTTTTAATAGACAATTGAAATTTTCAACTTTTCTTTGTTTTTTTTTCTAAAATGTGGATAAAAAAAATTTGACTGGACAAAAATTCTTGAAAATTTAATACAAGGTACCTAATATGTCGAACTTATCGGTATAAAAAAAAAATTCAAAGCGTAATGCACAATTTTTTTTTTATAAGCATAAAAAGTTCATATTATTACGAAATGTGTAGAAAATCGCGAAAATTTGAAGTTATTTTGCAGTTGAAAATTCATAAAATTTTAAGTATTCAAAACTAAGAATTTTAAATTCGGTACAAAGTTTGACATACGTTTTCCTTCAATTATCTGTAAAAAAATTTGCACTGGAATAAAATCAAAAATTTTTATTAGTGTTTGAAATTACAATTTTTTCACATAATCGCGTAAAATAACAATTTAGGCATCATTGATTTTTGATATTTGTTCTTATTCGAAAAGTATAGGTCGTAGAAACTTAAAACTTTTACAAAATGTTTAAATAGGCATTTTCTTTACATAGTTGTATTTTCAAAATATTTCGTTTATTTTTTAGCTATTTATAGGCATTTGAATAATTCGATTTTTCTTAGATTTTTTTTTATAAAAGTCGATAACAATTTTTTGGCCCTACCAAATCGCTTGAAAATTTAATAGAAGGTTTTGAATAAGTTGATCTAAGAGTGATTCAAAAATTATTCAAATACATAGGCACAATTTTTTTTTATAAGCAGTTGAAGTTCAAAAATCGACAAAATTTGTCAAAATCACGAATATTTGCAAATTATTTTGTAGTTGAAAATGTATAAAAATTTTTGTATTCAAAGATAAGAAATGAAAATATTATGTAATATCACAGCTGATAAAGATAATTAAATAGATTAAGTTTATTATAATATAATCAGTAGCTGACAGCTGTTCTATACAAAATATTGGTAGATTGTAAACACAAGGTGTATAACGTACCTTTACATGGTTGAATAGAACGTTACTAACTTCCAATTTCCAGTTATTTTAATGTGTGTATCAGTTCCATAAACATGCGGATTTTATATATTATTATTAATTATTAATATTTAAATAGACGTAGCCACGGAGCATTCAGCATATATGGACGGCGGGGTCGGGTGGTACCGTCACGATAGTGCATTTAGGCAAATAATATGGTATTTACCTACGCCCTATCTATGCACATCCTGGTTTGTCCAATGCTCACGAGCAGAAGTCACATGAATAGACAAATGTAAATTTAACCCAATCTAGGATATTAAAATAAAATATATATTACAATTTAAGGCTGACATCTTCATCTTCGTTCAGAATCGTTTTTTTTTTTTATAATATAAAATAATTCCAAAATCTATCCAATAATGCCTAATCTAGCAATGCATCTCGTGTATCCCACCCAACTACTGTATCCTGTACTTAACTTACAATGATTTATCATTGCATTCAAATGTAAAGTACCATACAACTAAACTATCGTAAACCAGGTGATCCCATGATAGAAAGTGCTATACACTCCTCACCATTATCTTGTCCGAGGAGCGAAGCGACGAAGGACGAACTTCCACCACCATTATCTTATCGGCTTTTTTTATATTGGACAACATTTTCAGAACTGTAATTTTAGCACTTTTGACTTAAATATAGAACTTTTAGTTTACCAAATTGTTTGAAAGTTTTTATGTAATATAATTTTAAATATTTGACAAAAAGTTCTGAAAATTTAATATGACCTTACTCATGTACCTACCTAATTATCCTAACAAAAATTCAAAAATTGTGACTCAGGATTTTTTTTTATACACAAATAACCGTAAAATACGTAAACAGTATTTAAATAATAACATATTACACTGAAGCTTTGCTCAGAATAGTTTTATACTAAAGAAATTAGTCATCATTTCTTTAAAACTTAATACGTTCATCACCAATACCTTGTCCGAGGACCGAAGGGACGAAGGACGAACTTGTACCACCATCATCTCACTTACCAGCTTTTTAAACCTGGTCTTTGCCGACGTCCGATAGTAGGTGGAGCAGGTCTCGTGATTTTAATCGTCGGTTTTTTCCTAAGGACCCTTGCGAGTCTTAGAATCGTGGTCTGTCAAAGGTTTCGAGGTGGACGGCGCACGGACGTAAACCGTTGTACGTTGTACGTCGTCGACGCGTTGTATTTCGCGCGAGCCGTTAATTACGACGGAATATTTTTATTTATTTATTTTTTTTAAATAATCATTAAAATGTTTCAGCACGGTAGGTGATATCACAATTACAGTGGTTAATACTTAAATTTGGAGAGATATAAGATAAGAAACCATAAGATCGTATTGGTCTGGTGAGACAATGTGCGATGGTATTATGTGGAGATAATGCCTTTAGCTATTATAATAGTGTGTTTGGGACTGAGGTATAAGAAGGGAAATTAATGGACGGATATTAAAGAGCTTAAATTGGATATGAAATTGGAAAAGGCTTTTGATAGTTTTGTTCTGTGGTTTTATTTTGATTGTTGGTGGATTCTGCATGATATGATTTTGTTTTAGTTCCGGAGAGTAAGAATCAGGTGATCTTTGACATGTTGGAACTTTGGAGCAGATTTTTTAAATGTCGACTCGATTACTTGGCAATGGGCATCCTTTGAAGTTTGCTGTTTGGTCAAGGACGTCATTCGGAGTAAATTCACGCGGTAGCACAAGCATATTGAATAATATTTTCAGTTCGTTTGTAATCTGATGAAGGGATAGAGCAATCGGTGTATCGATAAGTCTGGGTTAATTGTTCATGAAAATTAGAGGTAAAAATGTATCGTTAATCTCATGATTTTATTAACAGTTGAAACATTTGTAAAAACACATACAAACGAGTGGGGTAGCGATTTCTACTCCTCGCCACCCCGTAATGACGCCTATGGGTGTGGTATTTGGTGCATAGGGCGCATTTAGCAGGACCATTTTGGTCTTTGGTGCACTTGATCATGACGGAATATTAAAAAACCGTACTCGCGTCGGAGACACGTCTGCGAAGGGGAAAAAAACATAACCGTCCTTCTCTCCCGACCAAACCCGTTTGTAAATACGTCACGTTATTGTCGAAGACTCTGTCTTCTACGTCAAGACGCACGCACGCACGACGGGTTTTCGTTCGTAAAAGGCCTACCGGAGTACGCGCGTAACGGTACCGATTTATTATTATTATTATTATTATTACTATTATTAATATTATTACGACGTCGAAATATAAATTTCATACGATTTATGGACATGTCATTACACGATTTACACGTATATAACCTGTACGTTACGCAGTTGTACGGCCACGATATTATTATTACGACTAGGTAAACACACACGTACACACACACACATACACACACACACACACACACACACACACACTCACACATACACAAAAGTGTTTAGCTCAACTGTCAATCTTTGCGACCGTGGCCGGCGAACACGTGGCACATCATATTATAATACGACGATGACGACGCCATGATTTCGCTACGTTATAATATTATTTTTATTATTATTTTTACTACAACATGTATCGTTTTTCGTCCGTATACTCGACTATTCGTCGTCCGTATAGATCTCTGTGCGCCTCTCCAACTAGACGTGTCGATCTTTCCGTCGGTTTCTGTCTCTATTTGTCTCTCTTAATCTCTCTCTCTCTCTCTCTCTCTCTCTCTCTTTCTCTCTCTAACCATCTAAAGGTCATTCCACACTGTGCGTGTTTCACGTTTCGCAGTATCTCGTAGTGTTTTGTTTGATTATTATCGACGAACTAAATTTGTAATGAAATGTGTTTCTTGCAGTAGGTAAACGATGATAATCTACACGATCCATAGTGTACTGACATTTTTA